>CM074739.1:45227965-45689284 GCA_037367245.1 Phrynocephalus guinanensis
AAGGAAATTATCATGGCATTCCTTGGATCTTTTTGTAGGCTACAATAGCAAAATACCAGTGAATAATATATTAAAATAGTACTTGTATACTCCTGGGCTAATCTATTTGGTCACACTTCTGAAGTGGCTCTTTGTAGAGTACTGCCCGGCCTCAGTACAGTTATAGTGTGTGGACCACTGAGCAAGGTGTTCCACTGTTGAAGGTGGGGAAGACTAAAATATAAACTGTGACATAACTTTTACTGGGACCAATGAAACATTGCAGACCTTTTAAGTACAACAGAATTATCCTGAAGACTCAACAAACTATAAAAGGAAAATAAAATGGAAAAATGAACAGCAATATCTATTGCTGTTAAAAGACTCATTTGGAGCATACTGTAGTAAGCAGCCAAAGAGCTCCTTCTGGAGACAGAAATACTTCAGCAGCACTGGAACAGAGGTATCTGATCTCCTCATGGATCCTCTTATCTACCACAAAAGAGGTCATCCAGAAGACTTTGAAACCATTCACAGCCAGTTCACTGTATATGGAGAGTTGTGGAGCAGAAAGCCCAGGAAGAAATTTCTTTCATTCTAGTGGGCTTCTGTAGTGTTAAAACACTGAACACAAACCCACTGCAATTCAACATCTTTGCACAAAATTTGGATTCCTTCCTGTCCACATTTCTCATGTTTAAACAGAAATATGTTATGGTACTGTAGACACTCCCAAGTGTTTTCAAAAAGCTTATGTGATGTAATTCTCCTGTTAGGGAGACACCCTGTTTGTGTTGGCTGATGGGACAAAGCTCTTCAAAATTTAGTTAAACAGTTTGTTTCAAACATCCAGCTAATAATTTATACATTATGATGACCTAGTTTTTGCCTTATGTGCCCCAAATTATCTTCCTTCAAAATCGAATTCCTTTTTGAGAAATTTAAACATAATAAAACAATGGATTTTTATTATTATTTGAGAGGAAAACCTAATAAAAAGAATACATCAATATGAACGGAGTAGAGAAAACAAAAATGCTTCCTATTGTTCTGCATCTGCTGAGTTAAAATCTAGGGCAATATTTGAGCACTTTCTAATCAATCAGATTTCAATGGACTATTTAATCATACAATTAAATATCTCACAACATCACTAAAAGGGTGCTTGAGGATGGCTTGTTGAGGGTTACCTTTTGGTCATTATCACACTGTGCAGCTGAACAAGTCCAGGCTGCTGCAGTTCTTACCATTCTGGGGTGTGAAATATTATCTAATATTTCATACAAACGTGACAAACATTGTAGTTCTGTAAAACATTCTTCATTCTATTTGAATTACAGTACTTCAAAATGATGTCTAATTCTCTTTTCAAACGATGCCCTCCAGAGGTGTTGGAATGGTGTTGAAGCAGGACTCCCAACCATCTGAAAGGCACCACTCTGTGAAAACTCCCCTGCCAGCAGTGACCCACATAACTTTGGGTGTTTATACACGACCCCTAAGCTCCGCCGCAAATGGCTGCAAGGTCCGGACCTTAAAAATGTTTACCCACCAGCTCTGGACTCTGCAGACAATTAAGTGCGACCCCGCCCACTTTGCGCAACGAAACTGCACTTTTCTTGTACCTGCTTTTTGGATGTGACAAATATTTGATCTGGTGTAAGGATAGTGAGTGCGGGGCTCTCCTGGCTTCTGTTTGTTCTTTTTTTGCGCCCCGCCCCTTTAAGAGATCTGTATGCTGTCCGGAACAAAACAGAGGTAAGCCGGCAGTCTTTGCTTTCTTTTTTCTCCGTCCCTCAGGCAGCCAGCAACCAGGAAGTGCCGAGGGGGTGGGGACAGAGGAAGACAGAGGAAGAGCGACGAACCCCTAAGATCTCTGGTCCGAATTTAAGTGGCCAGCGGATCTTAGGGGTCGTGTAAAAAGGCCCTTTGTCCTTCTGCAATAAATTTATGGGAAATTGAGCCATCTTCTTCAGTAAATATACAAATAGGATCCCCCAATGGCACTCTGGGTAGAATATCGGACTTCTGATCATGAATTAGTCAAGCATGTCATCTTATTTAAATGTGCTATTTGTAAGGGACAAAGTATTGTAAAAATGAATAACAAGAATTATTTTATTCTTGTTTCCTTTGTTAAGTCCATGTGACAAACAAAAACCAGGCAGCAGCTCTCGGCCATTCAGAAACAGACACTCCACATCAGTAGATGAGAACATCCAAGAAATATGAAAGTCCCTATACAGTTTACTACATGCTCTGAAAACATAAAATAAGAACAGATGCATATTGCAAACCTCCCAGCATCCAGGTTTCAGTATGCAGAATGCTTGTACGTTTTGATCTGTCATTTCTGGGAAAAGAACACCCTTCTGCTTTTAGGTAACTCTAAGATGTTATTAATTCAGCCAAGTTTGCATAAGACAGACTCAGACAATCATTTTTACAGGAAAAAAGATGGTATGCATATTAATGTCTTCACCAAGGCACGAAACAGATTTTATAATTTTCAGAACAGGAACCTGAATGAGTAGAAAGGTTTGCACAGTATTTTTAATATTTGGGAAATGGAAAGAAAAATTTCACTAACCTAAAATGAATTCTTCAGGAAGGGGAAAGATTGCAATAGCCAAGACAGGCAAATGCTATGGCTTGTCCTGAGGACAATCTCACATTATCTGGGTGTTCTTGGTTGTTCTGAGATCTACCTTCAACTGGGTACAATTTCTGGAAGTTCCACAGAAGGCCTCCTTCTCATACTACCTAGCCTCTTTTTGGCAACAGCAAGACCTACAAGACATAACATCCATACAGCCACAGCCTTTCCCTTCAGACAAGTTTTATTCTGAGAGGGCCCCTCCTTAGATCTTCAACCAGGCCAGGTAAATTCCTCATTATAGTACTTCACAGACTGGAAAGGTGGTTTTGAGCTTACATAGTTTGTTGACTTATCTGTCTCCTACGAAATCTATATGTGGGACAAGCAGCAACAGTCAGAACTGGGTAGGGAACAACTAACTGGTTTAAAATTGGTAAAGGAGTACGACAAGGCTGTATACTGTCACCTTGCCTATTTAACTTATATGCAGAGTACATCATGCAAAAGGCAGGACTGGATGAATCACAAACCGGAATTAAGATTGCCGGAAGAAATATCAACAACCTCAGATACACAGATGATACTACTCTGAAAGCTAAAAGTGAGGAGGAATTAAAGAACCTCTTAATGAGAGTGAAAGAGGAGAGCAAAAAAATGGGCTGAAGCTTAACATAAAATCAAAGATCATGGACACCAGTCCCATCGCCTCCTGGCAAATAGAAGGGAAGAAATGGAGGCAATGTCAAAATTTACTTTCTTGGGCTCCTTGATTGCTGCAGATGGTGATTACAGCAACAAAATTAAAAGATGCCTGCTTCTTGGGAGGAAAGTGATGGCAAACCTAGACAGCATCTTATTGATGGGCCTTTGGCCTGATCCAGCATGGCTCTTCTTATGTTCTTATGTTCTTATATCACTTTGCCGACAAAGGTTGGAATAGTCAAAGCTATATTTTCCCCCAGTAGTGATGTATGGAAGTGAGAGCTGGACCATAAGGAAGGCCGATTGCCACAGAATTGATGCTTTTGAACAATTGTGCTGGAGGAGACTTTGGGGATTTCCCTGGACTGCAAGGGGATCAAACCTATCCATCCTGAAAGAAATCAACCCCGAATGTTCACTGGAAAGACAGATTTTGAAGCTGAGGCTCCAGTACTTTGGCCACCTCATGAGAAGAGAGGACTCCTTGGAAAAGTCCCTGATGCTGGGAAAGATTGAAGGCAAAATGAAAAGGGGATGGTAGAGAATGAGGTGGTTGAATGGCATCATCAATGCAAACAATATGGCTTTGACCAATTTCCAGGAGGCAGTGGAAGACAGGAGGGCCTGGCGTAATCTGGTCCATGGGGTCACAAAGAGTCAGACACAGCTTAACGACTGAACAACATAAATTTGTTGTTGTTCTACATTTCCCTTAAATTGTGCCATGGCCCTGTCAATTTAAATTTGAGGATGAGAATAAAATCTCCAAATGAAGTTCGTTGTATAGTTAATTTAATTCCAATAGGTTGAATAACACACTAAACATAGAAGTCCAGGCAATTAAAAAAAATCTCTAATTCCAAAAGGATGACAGGTGTGTAGTACTGAACCTCAACCAAACAAAGGCTACCAAGGAACCCAGTGAAGACTAATAGATTTTTCATTGCCTAGGTTGATGATATTGCAAAATACTCAACAGATTCCGAATGGTGTTTATTTAGGCAGAAACTTCACTGTAACTGAATGGTCTAGACCTGTGGTGGTGAACCACTCCAGATGTTTTGGACCACAACTCCTAGTCCTTTGTCATTGGCAATCTAGGCTTGGAATTCTGGGAATTGTGGCCCAAAACATCTGGAGTGCTGAAGGTTCACCACCATTAGTCTAGACGAGTGGTTCTCAACCTGTGGGTCCCCAGATGTTTCTGGACTACAACTCCCAGAAGCCTCTACCACTTGCTGTGCTGGAAGGGTTTTCTGGCAGTTGCAGTCCAGGAAGATCTGAGGACCCATAGGTTGAGAACCACTGGTCTAGACCAACTAATGCTGCTTCCACATACAGCTACAATTTTCACTGTAATTATTACAATATGACCAACTTTTTTCTTGTTATTCTCTATGAATTTATTAAGATTAAGTATGCAATTTAAAGCAACACTGGAAAAAATTATACAGTATATGAAAAAACTACCACGTATTATAACAGCTTGCTGTTATAATTAGTATAACAGAAATCAGAAGCAAAATGAAATACTGTATTTGAAAGGATCACTTACCTTGTAGTCTCTCAAAAGTAAGGTACAAATCTAGAGACAGGGAATGTCAAGGGTAAGAGGATTTGCAACACCAAGACAAGACTGTTTCTGGATGTAGGATAGACCTAAATGCAACAAAAAAAAGGAATTTAAATGAGTCTGTGAAGATTCTCAGTCATCCAGGTGATTTCATCTGTAAGTTGAGTCATGGCAACTAGACTTCTTTTCTTGAGATCGAAATGTTTCACTACTCATCCAAGCAGCTTCATCAGTCTAATGAAAGTTAGTGGCGTGTCCTCCAATTTATAATTCACCTTGATTTCACATCACCCAGGTCTGAATAGGCTCATAAGTTGGACAATGGCCTGAATAGGCTAGTTAGGCGGACAATGACCTGAATAGGTTCATAGGTGGACCATGGTCTGAATAGGCTCATTAGGTGGACAGTGGCCTAGGGTGCATGAAAGTCCCACCTATGCAAGCTTTTCTAATGCTCATTAAGTATGGGTCGTTATCTATGGCCTTGCTGGTGGAGGTGTGAAGTGTTTCTGATTTGTCTGAGGGCTGATGAAAGGGCAGCCTCATAAGCAGCAGATTGTGCCTGAGTCCCCTATTGAAAACCCCTCTCCATTCAGACCAGGGTGATGTGAAATCAAGGTGAACTATAAATTGGAGGACTCGCCACTAACTTTCCTCAGACTGACGATGAGTAGCGAAACATTTCAATCTCTCAAGAAAAGAAGTCCAATTGCCAAGACTCAACTTTCAGATAATTTAAATGGCGCAAATTAGCCAATTCTCTTATTAACTTTCCTACCTTTACTTATATTTTTTCTGTTTATATGTACATTTTGTCAATCAGGTGGGATCATTTTGCTAACAAACTCAACTTTTAATAATTTGGATTCATTATTTAATCCTAAAGGTACATATTCCTAAGCATCTTCTCATCTCTGCCATTAAGATGTTTAATGAGCAGTCAGAGGAACCCGAATGAGGAATATAAAACTCCTCTGTTAGGCAAAAGAACAACAGTAAAAATAAGGCAGCTATACTATAATGGGCCATGATGAGATCCTGTTATTCCTTGCTTATGACTTAAGGACTTAAGAACATCATCTAACCAAGGACTTTAAAAGTAACATCCTAGTAAAGCACATCTTTTACCATGTATGAACTTCTGGGACCTCCTTTGAAGAAGAATGATTTAAAGAATGGGTTTCAACAGAGAGAAATGTAGGGTGCTGCATCTAGGTAAAAAGAATGAATTGCACAGATATAGGATGGGAGATACCTGGCTGGAAAATAGTATCTGTGAAAGGGATCTGAGAGTCTTGGTGGACCACAAATTGAACATGAGTCAGCTGTGTGATGCGGTGGCCAGGAAAGCCAATGTGATTCTTGCATCAACAGAAGCATAGTGTCTAGATCGGGGGTCTGCAACCCGCGGCTCTTTGGAACCTTTGCCGCGGCTCCGGGAGGTTCCCCTCGTGGAAGGGGTCCCGCGGCATTTAAACTAGGACCGCGGGGGAAACTCCAGCTCGCCGCCGCCGCCGCCCTCCTCGTCTTCATCTTCCTCCTCCTCCTGGTGCTGCTGCAGCCGCTGCTGCCGCTGCCGGTGCGCCACCGCCTCCTCGGCCGTGGCGAAGGCTCCTGGGCCGGCCAGGGCCAGGATGGCGGCGGCGGCGTTGGAGGGGTGGTGGGGGTGGCATCAGTGGCCACCGGGGTCTCCTCCCGCCACGGGGGTCAGGGGCCGCTCAGCAGCAGCAGCAGCAGCAGCAGGAAGCCACGCGTGTTGGTAATCCTCCTCCTCCTCCCCCTCCTCCCGCCACCGCCGGCAGTGGAGGAGGCGGAGGAGGCGGCGGCGAGGGGGAAGCGGGCACAATGGCCGCGCCAGGCCGGGAAAAGGGCGAGGGGAGGCGGCGGCGGCCAGGCCCAAGCAGCCGGTCGGTTCGTGGTGGTGGTGGTGGTGGCGGCGGCGGCGGCCTGGACGGACAAAAAGGGGGTCCGAAAGCAGAATGGAGGAGCGGACCGGGGAGATCCACGGTGGCCCAGTGCACCACTCACCCTCCCGCTTCTTTCAGCCTCACCCGCCCCTTCCTTCCGTCTCCTTCACAAGCCAAACTTTGCCCACACACGCACACACACCACGGCTGCAAGAAGGATGTGTGTGTGTGTGTGTGTGTGTGTGTGTGTGTGTGTGTGTGTGTGTGTGTGTGTGATCACCCGCCCCTTCCCTCCGTCTCCTTCACAAGCCAAACTTTGCACACACACGCACACACACCACGGCTGCAAGAAGGGTGTGGGTGTGTGTGTGTCGCATCACCCGCCCCTTCCCTCTGTCTCCTTCACAAGCCAAACTTTGCCCACACACGCACAAACACCACGGCTGCAAGAAGTGTGTGTGTGTGTGTGTGTGTGTGTGTGTCGCATCACCCGCCCCTTCCCTCTGTCTCCTTCACAAGCCAAACTTTGCCCACACATGCACATACACCACGGCTGCAAGAAGTGTGTGTGTGTGTGGGGGGGAGAGGTCGCCACTCGCCTGCTTCCAAAAAAAGGGACCAGCCGCGGGGTCACAGGCCCGTCCTTTCAGCCGCTGAGGCGGGCGCCGCTCCCTCGCCTCCGGCTGCTGGTAGGCCCGGAGCGCGGGTCATCGCCTCATGGAGCCTCGAACGGCGGCTGGCCCAGCGCCCGGTTGCTGAGGCGGAACAGCGAGAACGGCGGCGGCGGTTGTATATATTTGTTTTAAATGTTGCAATGGTTTTGCGGCTCCCAGTTTTTTTTTCCGTCGGAAACGGGTCCAAGTGGCTCTTTATGTCTTAAAGGTTGCAGACCCCTGGTCTAGATCAAGGGAAGTGATAGTACCACTCTATTCTGCTCTGGTCAGACCCCACCTGGAATACTGTGTCCAGTTCTGTTCGCCTCAATTTAAAAAGGATGTTGACAACCTTGAGTGGGTACAGAGGAGGGCGACCAGGATGGTTGAAGGTCTGGAAGAAATATCTTATGAGGAACGGCTTAGGGAACTGGGAATGTTTAGCCTTTCAAAAAGAAGGGTGAGGGGGAAATATGATAGCTATGTTTAAATATTTGATAGGATGTCATATTGAAGAGGGAACAGGTTTGTTTTCCATGGCTTCAGAGACTAGGACTCGGGGCAATGGTTTCAAACTACAAACTTCAAAAGAGATTCCATTTGAACATTAGGAAGAACTTTATGACAGTTAGAGCTGTTTGGCAGTGGAATATGCTGCCACAACGGGTGGTGGAGTCTCCTTCTTTGGAGGTTTTTAAGCAGAGGCTGGATGGCCATCTGTCGGAAATACTGTGATGGGATATCTGCATGGCAGGGGGTTGGACTAGATGGACCTTGAGGTCTCTTCCAACTCTATGATTCTATGATTCACTCGAAAGCTTGCAATGTTCTTTGTTTTTTATTTTTGTTAGTGGCCTATAAAAGTATCACCTGTAACTTATTTTTGCAATTGTGTTTTGTGATGGCCATGTGGCTCAATCCCCTTTTTGCTTTGATGTTATCTCTAGGATTAATTTAGAATTGCTGATCAATTTCCAAGCTGGTCAAAAACATACACACCAGTCTCTACCTTGATGTTCAACTATATGTGCTTCTAAACGATGAAACAGATGCCCTGCAAATATATATGCTAATATGTTAATATATTATATATGCAAATTAGACATGCTGCCCCAATGACATGGATTATGATGTGTTCTCTGCCCACTTCTAGGCCACTACCAGGAATATTTGCCAGCTGGACAAATCATTTGTTGTAAATAATACCACTGCTGCTGTTCTGGTGATGCAGTGGAAGAGAATAACTTGAGTTCCTATCCAGTACTGCTGTGGGAGGGAGTTTGCTTTACCACTGTTTTACCCATGACTGCATTACCCCAAGTGCTCCATGGAAGGAGGAGGCAAAACTACAAAACAAATGTGAAATTGACAAAGCCTTTTTGAACACCATCTCCTAAAAATGTAGGGAGACCCTGCAAAGTGATGTCAGGGAATACTCCATTTCTCATCTGATGCCATTCCTGTACCCACAACAAGAACAATCACATATGCACACCGCTAATCCGAACCGAATGGTACCAATGACCCAAGTTTTTTAAAAAATGGAGATTGACAAGGATTGCCCCTCCCCTTGTATCTTACTTTCTCCAGTTTCAGGTCACTTTGGCAAGCTCTTGCCATTGTCCATTCCAAATTATACTGGGATCCTTCAGTTAATCTCATGGCTTTGGGTACCACACATAAAATATGGATTATTTTTAGACTAATTTAAACTCCTGGAATATCAGTTTTGTGAGTTCAAGAAATAGAAACCTATAGAGCACTTAATAAACAATACAATCCAGATTAAAGGGAGGCCACAATCTAACAATGTGTATCAATGCCCAATACGGCAGAAATAGACCTTTCTACAATCCCTTCTCTGTAATTCTCTGTGATATCAAAAACCTGCTCGATGGGGTCTCCCAGCCCTCCAGGGAAAGTTTGCAGGATCATGGGCTTGGGGCTTTAGGAATGGATGACTGATTCTGATGCAAACTCCAAGAGCCTGCATAAAAATACCACTGGATCCTGCACACAGAAAAAATGGCAAACTCAGCAATTCTTTAAACCTCAAAGTCAACATGTTAAGAGTTTGTTCCCTTTTGAGTACTCCACTATGAAAAAAATCAGCTAATGGCTGAACTATGAAGGTCGAAGATGCTGAAACAACACACAAAAGGAAGCTATGTGTGGGAACAAAAGATAGTGCAAGTATCAGACTTAGAGAATGGGTGGGGGGCAACAGCATCCTGTTAAAAATTATAACAGACATATTTATAGGATTTTAGAGGAAAGGAAAGAGACTTCCCTTCCTTAACAGATTTCATAGGTTATGTTTAAAATCCTTAAATATCATTATATGCTGTTGTTCACGACAAACATTCAAAAACAAAAGCAATACTCTCATTGAGAGAAATATAATGAGGAACTAAGAACATCACTATACTGCAAAAAATCAGGAACGGAAACCATAATGACACACCATTGAGAAGGAAATTGGCTTGGAGTTTTTAAGGCTGGAAAATCCCACTTTCCAATTGCATTTTTGAACATATATGCACCCATTAGTCTCTTTATTCTCTTTGTGAATGAGAGCTTCTCCCCTAGCAGCAGACTCCTGAAAATCTTCTCTTGGCCGGCTGCATTATAGTGCATGTTCCATTTACATTAGAAGATCAGTTTCACACTGGCATTCAAACTGGAAATTAGTCACACTGCAGGCAACATCATGCTAACACGAGCCTATTTTTATGATTAGGTGGTATAAAGTCTCAGTCCATCACTCCAGCTGTCATGCAATATGGACTCATTAATATGAACAATGATTAATAATAAATACCTCCACCACCACTTAATGAAGTCTTAAGCATTAACACTTCTTTCATGATTAATTAATTGCTGCAGCTATCAGTGGATAAACAAGTTCTCAGAGTCGGATACTACACTAAGGTGTTGCAAAATTAAACAAACCTGAATGACCAGAGCATGCCCATCCCATGCAAACAGATTCTTTCAGTGTGACCACCTCCCAACCCCAGTGGAAAAAAGTAAGATTATGCTCTTTTAGTCCAAGAAAATATATAAGCATCTGCTTCCATGGTCATCCAGTGGTGGAGGTTGAATGCTGGAGGTGAATGGAAGTTAAGAACGAAGATCAAAATACACGACAAAAGATGACGACGAACAAATTAAATCAACATAATTTCCAATAGGTCAACAGGTCTTTACAAGTTGGGACTAACCGTTGGATTAAGTTGAAATGCCAATAATGTTTTAAGGTGCCACAACACTCTTTGTTGTTCTCACTGCAAAAAACACAGGTAACTCTGGAAATTCCAGGTGGCTTGAATTTCAGTGCACAATTCTATTCAACCTGGACACAGCGAGACAATGATTCCATACTGGTTTTATATGGATTCACCAGCAAGGGCTTTTCATCAAAGGTTTTGACAACCTATTGTGGACAAAATCTACTTTTAAAAACTGTTTTCCTAGCAAATGGAGTGTCAGCTAGGAGCCACATAGTTCTCCTGTGAAAAGAAGAATCTCATTTTGCAGTTTTCCTTTCAGGAAAGGAAATTGCTATACGGCAGCCGTGCTGATGGAACCATGCATTTAAATAACTCATGCCACTACTTCCTCAATCTATTTTCAGAAAAGGACCCAGCATTTACAAGAACTGGGGATGACTACATTAGGTTATGCTATTTTCCTTTAGGAGCCTCGTGGCACAGTGGTTAAATGCCTGTACTGCAGCTAAAACTGTGCCCACGACATGGGGTTCAATCCTAGGTAGACAGTTCAAAGTCGATTCAGCCTTCCATCCTTCCGAGGCCGATAAAATGAGTGCCCAGCTTGTTGGGGTGGGGGGCAATGCATAGCCTGCAATATTAAATTGTAAACTGCCCAGAGTGTGCTGTAAGCAATATGGGAGGCATATAAGTAGATCACTGCTTTATTTGCTTTTACAAAATGTAACATTTCAGATTCCCCCCCCCCACTGAAACACTATTATTTGAAATCAAGTCAACAGAAGGTTATCAGCACCACATAGGAGAAGCACCCATTTATCAAATCTTTTGAAGTTCCTGATCAGTTTATGTTCCTACTAATGTTGCACTAAAATTCTATTTACTGTGTCATCAAAAGCATTTTCAATGAATTTAAAAGAGAAGCAGATTTAATTTCAAAACAGCATAATGAATTTAAACAGGTATGCAAATTTTCTCTCGGTACTATATTTTATGAATTGTTTTTTTTAATGTGATCCCCCCCCACCCCTTGAAAAGACTTCACAAGGTAAACAAGAGCAGGTAAAGAAAGAAGCATTACCTTCTCTTAATGACAACACATCAATTTGTTGCCAAGATCACAATAAGGGGCAATGACTAAGCAGTAACATACAACAGGATTTCCCCATTATCCATCATTATACTGTATTATATTTGTCACCTCTAAAAGGAACCTGTAGCAAACATTCCTGATCTATGTACTGCATTACTTCTTTCATGGTACAAACTAACACCACTAAATAATATCTGCAGTGCTCATATGTCAGTTGGGTTTATACCATGTTCTGGTTTTGCTCTTATCTTTCAGCAGTAAGGAAATTTTTATTTATTTATTTATTTATTATTTATTTGTTACGCTTATATCCCGCCCGTCTTCCGAAATGGAACTCTGGGCGGCTAACTTAACTTAGTTCCGTCTACACATGCCGGTAACAGCTTTCTAGGTTCTCAGACAGAGGTTTTCTGTCCTGCTCACATTGTAACTGGAGATGTACAAGACTGACTCCTTAATCTTTCATACATGTGCCTTGTAGCCTGTTATCAAACGATGTTCATCCCTTTACCCTTCTATACTAAAGGAACCAGGCAAAAAGGTAGATGTAATTTCATTCTGCCTACAAATGTTAGATTAAAAGTGATGCAAGGAAGCCAAGACAATTGTGTTGGCTGAAAGAAAGAAAAAAATCAGCACTGATTATCATCTGGGTACCCTTATTAGGCCAAAATTCTGTCCAAATTTATATTCAACATGCTGCAATGTGTTTCTGAGCTAGGTACAACTCTTCATCAAGTAAGGTGGTAAATAATGCAATGGGGTAGGAAGTGGTGAAATAGTTGAGGTTTAAGCCACAAAAGATGTATATGAATGCAACCTTAAAATGGATACAGGAACCAAAATACTGTACACTGTATAGACATTTAAAGAAAGTTCTGCCTAGTACTGGAATTTCAGGCTATATCTGGGATATTGCCATGCATTACTGGAAAGATAAACAAGTTGTGAGAACTGTCTTTATCGCTAGGTCAACACACAGTTTCTTGACTGTTGAAAGACACAATTAGAGGGCATGTATACAATGTGTGTACAAACAAAGTTGGAGACAATTGTAGCAATGCTTTTAAAAAGCCAACAGAAGACAAACAGGGTAGCTTTGACTAGCAGCTATAGAATAAAATCTTAAGGGGCCTTTCATCAGTATTGCAATTGCAGGAGAGGCTTCCTGGGGTAAAGAAGGGTAATTATTTTTTCCTGTGAATTCACCAAGGTTAAAAACATGACTTAAGATTCTAAACCCATCCTGGGGCTACTCTCTCCTCCCCCAGTAGCCCCCTCATCTAACTCACACAGATTGGGGTGGGTCGGTAGGGAGGGACTTCTTACGTATCAATAGGATTTTCTGTAGCTACAGGGAAAAGGAGGCAATCTCAAACTTTCTTCCCATCCTCCTCCTCAAGTTAACCTATCTAAGATCCAAGCCACTGCCTCCACCACTAATAATTGTATACAGTGGTACCTTGTATAAAGTAATTAATTCGTTCTAAATGAAATTATGTTAAGCAAATTTTCCTTTATACAAATTCCCATAGGAATGCATTGAAAATGGAGTAATCCCATTTTTATGTTGTACAGATTTTCCCCATAGGCGATTATGTTAAGCAAATTTCCCCTATCTCCGAAACTTTTTTATGTTTGTACAAATTTTTTGTTATACAAGCTGTTTGTTATACAAGGGTCCACTGTATTATTATTTGGAAAGCATAAAAGGCACTTTCAATTTCCAGATTTCAGCACGGAAAAGAAGTCTCTGAATGCTTATTTTTAAACTACATGATCAGCTTACTGTCTGCCTCAGACTGTAAACACACACACACACACACACACACAGACACACACACACAGACACAGACACAGACACAGACACAGACACAGACACAGACACACACACACACACACACACACACACACACACACACACACACACACACACACACACCAACTCTGAGCCTTCTAATGAGCAAATACCTGCAACGGTTGATGAGCCTACAATGAAGGCAAGTGAGTTTCTGGCCTCCTTTCCTTATTATGAAACTGTTCCTTCTGTGTGTTGCTGTTTCAGATACTGCAATATTTATGCATTTCAACACGTTTTCATGCCCTACTTAGATAAGCATTTTTAAAGGAATATCAACAATACCACACTCATATTGCTCTCAAGTTCTCAACATTCAAATGATTGAGTTGTATGTTTGTTTCGTCATATACGGCATTCTCAATTCAATCCATGTTTGCACCGTTCATTTTAAGGCTACTAGAGGTTGATTACCAATAGGATAGTAAATACACTTAATTTTAACTTGATCTCACTACTCAAAACATTTAACATCAAAACAAAGCTTAAAATAAATGCTTAAATGCTTACGGTTTATATCTATTTGAAAATTACTCTTTGCCAGCTTAATTCTTTTTAGTACTAATGAAAAGTATCCTTCAAGGATCTGTTCCAACATCCACAAAGGTGACTGCTGAAAAACACGAAAGAAAAAGAAAGGCGTTTCAAAGAGGCAGCCAAAAGAATGCAGTTCTTTGTGTCCTGAGTTTTAAATATATCCAGAAATGGCAACCATATAATCAAGAAATTATTCTCGTAAGGAAACCTACACGCACGCAGTTTGCCCCTTAGCCACGCTATTATACTACACGTCATATGAGGAGTTGGGAGCCTAAATGCCTATTTGTATTATAAAACAGGCACATCAAAGATATCATTTTTGGCATAGTTCTGCAAATTCTTTGGAAACCGTGAAAGGTGGAGAAGGGATTATATTTATTTTGTTTATTATACTTAAGTCATGTCCTATGACATGGGTCTTCTGATCAGTTCGCAAACCCAAGTCCGCTTAAGACACAGATTATACATTAAGGTACCGGCTGACACAATAGCACCAGGGAGAAGCCCCCTGATCTTCCTTCTCCTAAAATTCTTATTCCCTCATGTATTCATTTAAGTGCTAAACTCACCTCTGATAACAGCTTCACATTCCCTGCCATGTGATAAGTCTCAAGATGAATGTTCATGCCACAGTAGTGAATCTCATTAAACAGCACTTAAGAGCTTGTGCATGACAGTAATTAAAGTTTGCTTTTAAGTCAAATTGCGACTATCAGAGTAACTAATAATATACTGCTAAACCATTAGGTATTACCCTGAGTATAAAATGCTAAATTTATTTCACTAACATAGCCTTTCTCCTTGGTGTGCAATAGCTGAACTTTTTCCTCCTCATATTCTGTTAATTAAGCCAGTCTGAGGAAAACCTTAGTATCATATTGTAAAGTCTACCAAGAGGATGGTATTCATCTGTGCAAAAAGCCTATCATTCAAAAGCAAGGACAAGTGATACCTTTATTAGACCATGTTTTGATGCTGCAGAAGAAATATAAAGAAGTCCCAATGATCAGGGTCAAGTATTCAGTGTATCTCCTACATCCACCCAACTCAAGGCTCCTACTTGACAGGGGACTTAAGGTACACAGACATGCGGCAATACCTCTATCAAAAAATTAGAAATAAAATTTAGTCTACCCAGTAGGTGAAGCCAATTGTGACCAAATAAACAGCACTGTGCTGCATCATTACCTACAGGTTGGAAGCAGATGTTTTCTTCTCTTTGCAGTCCCGCGGGGGCAACTGGGCCATTTTTAAAGGGGTCTAGTCACTGACAGCTCGGCAGGAGCCTTCTGAAAATGGTCGGGAAGCCAGTTCGGGGCTCTCGAGCTGGCGTCCCGACTGCCCCTTGCTTCACCAGCAAAAAAACGTTTTAAACCCTTGTGCCTCCTCCCCTGATCAGGCACATTGGGGGGAATGGCACAAGGTTTTAAAATAAAACAAAAAACAAATATAAATGAAAAATGAAATGATTTTTTAAAAAACAATTATTTCAAATGAAACAAAATTGGGGGAAACAAAATGAAAAACGAAGCAAAATTCCATTTTGGCATTTCATGCCCTCTCTTATTTTTATTTTTATTTTGTAGATCTTACTCAGGAACTATATTTCAGATCTCTTCACAATACTCAGTTACATGATCGTCTGAAAATGAATAAATTTAATTTAATTTGCTATTGCAGATCACAAGAAACAAGTCCTAAATACAATTGCCAAAGCCAACTACAGGCAGATCCATTAAGCAAATACTCCACCACCGACAAATCTGTTGACATACTCAAGCTGACACTGCCCCCCTCTTATGCCTGGCGGCTCATTTCTTCTCTTGTGTATTCTAGTCTATTTCTGCTTTTACTGATCTGGATTGTCTTAGTTTTATTGTATTGTATTGTAAATTTTATATATTATTATGTTTAATGGATGTATTTGTTTGTTTAACCCTGTAAACTGCCCAGAGTGGCCTTTGTTGCCAGATTGTGAGGTATACAAGTCGAATGAATGAATGAATGAATGAATGAATGAATGAATGAATGAATGAATGAATGAATGAATAGAGGGAACAATCTGGTGGGGATCAAAAGAAAAATACATTACTCTTTTACTCCCTTTTTCTTCATTTGCGGGACTTGCCCACCTATTCTAAAATTTCTATATAATATCTGCATGTATGTCAGACATGAAGGCTTTGTTGTATTGCACAATTATATGCTGAGATTTAAATGGTTTCATTGATCTAGAACAGAAAAAATATAAATATAAATACACTCTTTTTGTCTACGTAAGACCCACTACTTTCCTCAGCAAAAGATACAAAGAGCACTTGAAATGTAAATGGCTATATTGATGATCAGTGCATTTCTAAAAACTGAGATGAATATTTCTGACTTCCAATTCTGTTGTTCTGGCTCACAAACATTTTAGCTAAATACTGTTGCATAATCATGTCAGCGTAAAGGAAATGATGTAACTTGTAAACCGATGCCAACAAGCAAATCTCTGCTTGAGGTCCTGGTTGCTTGCCAAGCTGCCAAATTGATGTGCAAAACAGAATCCAAGCAGGGACGATTCTGCCTTATGCCATTTCCTGTGCATCGGTGTAGGTATGCAATGGTATTTTGGCCTGTGCACCTGTTGCTACTGACAAATAACCAATTTTTGGAAACAACAGATGAATCTGGCGACACCTATAATAAGCCACTTTCCCTTTTCAAATGATTGCATGTTCTTAGTATTCTGCTGCGATGCAGCTATGCAATGACGTTTAGCCACAGACATTTAAAGGTGCTTAAAGAAGTACATTGGGGGTTTCAAAATCATCTCTTAAAGTATCTTTTTCTCACCCTAAAGTTTCAATCTGTTCTTTAAGTTTCAAGACTGATTGTTTGATATTAAATTGCCTTTGTGTCCCTTCTAGTTTTACGATGTTGATGGTGATTCTAGGTGAGGTAAATAATAAACAGACACAAACAGATATTGTCCATCACTTCCGGGAGCACTTCTTCTCTAAACACACAACAATCACATTGTCTAGTACTCTAGTTGAACTCTTGGTCTCTCGCTCCAGTGGCCACAGACAGCCTTTCCCTCTACTGTATTAGCACACTCAATGGCTAGGAAGAAGTAAAGCCTCTTTCCAGAACCCATTATGGTACTTTCTTGTCCTGGGGGGGGGGGTAGATGGCCCATCAGGATAATCTCCAGAAAAGGGGAATCATTTACTTCATGAATGCAGATCTTTTTATAGGGTGGCCATATGTTTCACTTTACAGAGGAGGATCTGCAGTAAAGAACAGTAAGAAGGAAAATCTGATTACCAATATCTGCCACTTTGAAAAAAACCTTGAGAACTCACTTTCTACTACGGGGAGATGTACTAGGGCCCCATTTTAATTACTGTGCAGTTATTTTTAAACTTGCACTGAGAAACAGCGATTAGTACAATATACGCAAATGTTAAATATTCCACATATTTGGCAGACTTAACCACTTAACTCAATCCTTCTATGGCTCAGGCTCCAATTTTTCAATCACATCATCATAGGGTTAGAAAGGATTCTCAAGAGGACACCAGCCTAACCCTCAGATTATCAAAAACTTGTTCTCAGACTAAGACAGTTTAACATGTCAAACCTTTGCTTCCAATTTACTTCCTCAGAATCACTTTCTCATTTGTCAGCGTTTTTAATCAGAAAAGGAAAAATAACTCACAATCTTAGAGCAACAATCTTAATGACAAACTTTGGAAAGCTGACATCATAAAATACAGTATCTTTTTATTAATTTTTGAAATATAAGACGAGTAAGAGGTAGTAGGAAATGAGAATTCTGCCCTAATATATTATATAAGATAATTCTACTCTAATGTCTTATATAAGTACTCAGATGAAGTATCACTGTATTCTATAAACAGAGTTCATTTAAGTACTTACATAACAAAATTGTCTAAACACTTGACAGTTCTTTTTCAGAAGCCCCCCATCTGCCTGCAGCCTGTCCTCTTGCTGCCAAGTACTATTTGACTGGGGATAGTAATTTTATCACCGAATTTAGTACGTAATTACTATATGTCGAGGATAAGACTGTGCCAGCCTTAAAACTAAGCCACTGAATTTGGCGTGGGTCGATGTTGTACTAGCAACACAGTTGCTTCATGTACACATAACTGAAAACAGTCAAGGTAAGTATTCTCCCTCTCTCCCTCTTCAAGGCATCTTAGTTATGCCTTAGGTTTCTGAGGAAAAAATGAAAGAAAGACAAGAGGACTTGTATCTGTGAAGATTCTCAGTCATCCAGGTCAGTTTATCTGAAAGTTGAGTCATTCATTCATTCATTCATTTATTTATTTATTTATTTATTTATTTATTTATTTATTTATTAGGCTTATATACTGCCGGTCTTCCTGGAGGAACTCCGGGCGGTTTACAACATAGAAAAATATTAATAACGACTATAAATAGAGCAATTAGACAGTTTAAAACAAATTAACACAAATAACCAAACTGAACAATGAAGAGTGGCTTTACAGATGGCCGGGGGCGGGGGCTTCAGTCACCAAATGCCTCCCAGAAAAGGAGAGTTTTTAATGCCTTCCAGAAGGCTGGCAGGGACTCTGCTAGGCGCACTTCTGCTGGGAGATGGTTCCACATGGTGGGGCCAGCCACAGAGAAGGCTCGGGTACGGGTGGATGTTCTCTGAGCCTCCCTGGGCGTGGCCACACGCAGCATGTGCGCCCGCGACAACCTAGTCGGACGGGACGATGTTGACCGCTGATCGATCAGCTCTGTCAGGTAGTCAGGTCCTAGGCCATGGAGGGTTTTGTAAACAAAAGCCAGGACCTTGAATCTGATTCGGGCCGCAACGGGCAACCAATGCAGGCGGGCCAGAACTGGGGTGATGTGCTCGAACCGACGCACACCCGCCACCAGTCTGGCCGCTGCATTCTGGACCCGGTGCAGTCGCCGAAGGAGAGTCAAGGGCAGCCCCATGTAGAGTGCGTTACAATAGTCCAGTCTCGAGATCACCAGCGCTTGCACCACAGTTCTGAGGGAATCCCCATCTAGGTATGGGCGAATCTGGGCAATTTGATGGAGATGAAAAAAGGCAGCCCTGGACACAGTGGCCACCTGGGCCTCCATGGTGAGCGCCTGGTCCAGGACTATGCCCAGATTCCGGACGGAGTCCGAAGGCCGGAGGGAAACGCCCTCCAAGGTGGGATAAGGGCCTCCATAGCCAGATGGCAACTGGACTTCTTTTTCCTGCTCATCCCTATGACTCAACTTCAAGAGTGCCTGTATTTTAAAGGACATTTAAACTGTCTCTGATTTTTCCCCCCAGGAAAAGTGACTGATATGTTTATACAGTATTGTGACACACATAAGTGTGATATTGTAAACTAATCAACTTCTTCTAAAGAAACTACATCATTTCCAGAAAATCAATTCTACTTGACAACTGCCCATCATTAACTTCAAATACTTATCTCATCATCATGATCATGATCATCATCATCATCATCATGATCATCATCATCATCATCATCATCATCGTCATCATGTGCAATTGAGTCAATTCTCACTTATAATGACCCATTCCAGGCCTCTCCAGGTTGATAATATTCTACTCAGAAGTGTTATATCATTCCCTTCTTCAGGGGCACCCTTGGGCTGCATGGCCTTGTCCAAGACCACAAAGGCTGCCCCTGCAGGAGGCACTGTGGAAAATCGAACTCCCAACCTCTGATTCTGAGGCCAAATACCTAAACCCCTGAGCAATCCAGCTAGCCCAATACTGGTCTACATCCCACATTCATTCTTTAGGTATGAAAAACAATTTGATTAAAACTGGTATCATAAAAAATTGTAGACACTAGGAGATCCAGAACAAAAAAGGATGGAATGGAAAGCTTTATAATGTATTATGCATTGGTATCTATCTTCTTTTTTTGTGTGTGGTCAAGGTTTCGACATAATCCACTTTTTTTAACGAAAGTGTTCCTCATCTCGAAGAAATTATATTCAGGGCCTACCATCTGGCATTTAATTATCTCCCTTGTAATCTTCCTTTACTTAAAACAAAAAAAGAAAAGGAAAAAAAACCTACCAGAAATTTACTATGATAGATTTACTATAACAGAGAGGATACAGAACCGCCAAGTCTTAAAAGGGCTTTGAACTTGAAAAATTAAGTTGAACTGAAACTACCACCATAATTAAGTAGCAAAATTCTGTTGCTTTTGTGATTATTTAGTAACAAAATCCAAAGCAATTATTTCTGACCCCTCTCTCCAAAGCTTTAAGGAAGAGACAATAAAATAGCTGTCTATGGTTTTATGAATGAGAAAATGAAAAAAATAACCCATATTAGGACTAGAAACTGTTTTGCGGTGCAAAGGCTAATGCGTATTGCTTTGCTATCTTTAAGTGTACACTGATCTCTCCTCTTGAGTAAGCACCATCAGGATATAAATTATATTGGGGTTTAGAAGTCATCCACTTGTTTTCTGAGCAAAATGTGAAACATACTCTGATAAATCAGTTTAGGATTCCCCACCTCCACCCACTGGCTTGCATAATATCCAGAAGGATATTATGGAAATGGAAAAAGTGCAGAGGAAGGCAACCAGAATGACTAGGGGACTGGAACACCTTCCCTACCATCTGAGGCTGCAAAGGCTGGGCCTCTTCACTCTTGAACAACGGTGCCTAAGATGTGACCTGATTGAAGTTTATAAAATCATACACGGTGTGGACAAAGTAGATAAGGAAAAACTGTTTTCCCTATCCCACAACACTAGAACTAGGGGGCACTCCATGAAACTTTTGGGTGCTAGATCTCAAACAAATAAGAGAAAGCACTTTTTCACCCACAGGATCACTGGTCTCTGGAACTCCCTGCCAGAAGAAGTGGTGACAGCTATCAGCCTTGACAGTTTTAAGAAAGGATTGGGGACGTTTATGGAGAACAAGGGTATAAATGGCTATCATTATGGATACCTAAGGGCAATCTCTGGGTTGGAGAGAGAGGCAGGATATCTCTCAATGCCATTTGTGGGGAATCATAAGCAGGTGAAGACATCTGCTTGGGAATCCCCTGAAGCAAATGGTGAGCCACTGTGTGAGACAGAATGCTGGACTGGATGGGCTATGGCCTGTTCCAGCAAGGCTGTTCTTAAGTTCTTATACAGTAGCTGATAAAATGTTGAGCCAGCACACTGGTTGATGTTCACACTGACAGCAGGGAAGGAAAGGGGAAAAGATTAGAAGGCTCTGATAGTCTCTAGGGATGAGCAGACTGATAAAACACAAAGCAAAAGGAGACTCCTCTGTTGCTGTTCAAACTGTGAACACAAGATTGAAGGGCCCTCTGCCTGTACCTGACCTCATACAGAAAGAAGTGGCTAAGAATGGAAGAGGGTGTGGTGACCAACACAAGAGAGGCCAAACTGAGTCTCTTGGGTTACTATGTTCATACTCTAAACTGCGTGAAGCAACTCTACATGGGTCTGCCTTTGGAGAGTGTTTTGAAACTTCAGTGCGTCCAAAATACACCAAAAAGATTGCTAACTGGGGCTAATTAGAAGCATCACATAAACCTTCAAGCTACCACAGCTCCAATGGCTGCCAATCTTTTTCTGGGTATTATTCAAAGTGCTGTCCATGCTATTTTAAGGATCATGTCTGTCTTTTTGAATCTGCTTAGAAGTTCCGATCATCAGGAGAGGCTTTTCTCTTGGGAGCACCACCTTCACAGCTGCCTTTGGTGGGGACACAAGTGAGGGCTTTCTCTGTGGCTGCACCCAGATTTTGGAACTTCCATGGGTCATCCAGACTGGCCCCATCTTTGCTGTCCTTCTGAAAGCAGACAAAGACCTTTCACTCTAGGCAAGCTTCCGCTTAGTGACCGGCTGCCTGAGTGGGGTTTTTAAGTGGACAGTTGTGCTGCTTTTGTTTACCATATTTTAGTGTGGTATTTGTTTGAATGTTTGAGAATCTGCCCCTTAGATTAATGAATGCCCATCCAACTAGATCTTCTTTAGCATTGAAATTTAGGGTGGCCATCCCTACGGAAGCTCAAAAAACTGTTACAAGAAACTGGGCCTCCCAGTTTGGAACAAACTGCCAGTTAACATCCATTTGGCTCCATCTGTGGTAATGTTTAAGAATTCTCTGAGGACCTGGCTCTACCATGAGGCTTTTGGAAGTGTTGCACATTGCTCACCACCTACTGTACTTGACTCCCTATTATTATTTGTTTGTTCTATGTGTTTATTATATTAACTTAATATATGTTGTTTTTATTTTATTGTTTTAATTTTAATTGTACAATACCTGGAGTCTTTCTTTGAATTAAATTTGGTAAGTAAGTAAGTAAGTAAGTAAGTAAGTAAGTAAGTAAGTAAGTAAGTAAGTAAG
Organism: Phrynocephalus guinanensis; assembly: GCA_037367245.1. Lineage (NCBI taxonomy): Eukaryota > Metazoa > Chordata > Lepidosauria > Squamata > Agamidae > Phrynocephalus > Phrynocephalus guinanensis. The sequence goes on from CM074739.1 coordinate 45,250,512, forward strand.
TAAGTAAGTAAATAAATAAATAAATTGTGGTAGCAGTAGATTTATCATTTTAGTTTTAAAATTGTCTTTTATTGATGTAACCTGCCCTGCGTCCTTTTTTAAGAGAAAGGATGGAGAAAAATATTTTTAAATAAATAAACTGCCTATATGCTAAACATAAGATTGCCCCATTCACATATAAAAGAGAGTAAAATGTATATGGTGGAAGGGAACAAAGCATGCCACCTTTCCTCAACTTATTAAGTTCCACAGTTCTATAGAATTTTCTCTCTTCCAGCAGTTGAGCTGACTGTAGACCAGACTAAGGTAAGGAACACAAGGGGAATTAGCATGGACTCCTTGCTTCATGTCACTAGAAAGTTTGCCTTGGACACCAATACCACTCAGACATGCACTGAAATGGGTCATTTTTATACTTGTTAATTCAGCAATTGTGTGGGAACTAAACTGTCTTCAAATGACCAACTTCAATTGTCCCAACAGATTGACAATTTCTACCACACATTCAGTTTTATATCACAGATAGAGTTTTAGATCTGCCAAGTCTGATTCTTCAATATCTGGTGGGAGAATAGTAGGTTTGCAAACAAGATTAAGAATTGCTTAGCAGAATCGAACTCAGCGATGAGCAGCTTTATAGCACTCTAGGAAGACAAGCACACCACTGTTTTCATTCAAATGTAGAATAATTCTGGGATTCATAGCCATGCTAGCCTAAACTTTGCTCTGAAGAAAGTCTTTGTTTTCAAAATCACCAGTGTTTGGCACGTAAATGCCTGTATGAAGAATCCTATTCATCCGCCATGCAACATACCAAGAACTATTAAAAAAAACCTGGGAGGTATCCCCCCTTAATGAAATACAAAAAAAAAGCTGCTAAGAAGATATTGACCGTGTATCTACAGTTGTGTGGATACTTATTTATTCCCATTGTGTGTTAATTAATGTTTATACTGTACCTGGTTTATTTCATGGGTGAAGTTTGCATACCTGACTGTTACCACCTAAACTGACTAAAACTACAGTCCTTCGCTACAGGAATTTTGGACAGAAATAGCAAAACATAATAGCCCTCTTGCATGCAGGATTCTTCTTAGTTCCAAAATTAGAAAGAGAAGAAAGAGAAAGAGTGACTACACGTTTAAAATAATGCCATATAGAATCACAATTTAGTGTATCTAAATGTTTGGAATCCCCTTCCAAAAACTTATGTTCATAAATACAGTACTTAGGATATAATCTACAATGGCTTATAAACTCCTTTTAAAACCAAATATGTTGACAGTGTTTATTTACTTAAAATACCTTTCAATCTCTTTCCATCTTCCAAAGTGATTATTTTAGTCAATAAAATCTACTGAAACAACTAAACAAAACCAGACCAAAACTGCAATCTTACCAAAGTAGAAACAAATACAATCACAAAAACTTATTACAGCAATACACTTTGGAAAATGTTTTGTTTATTTTCCCTCTTCTACATACATGCCAACTCACCACTATTGTTTTGCAAGCAGAGCTGAAGTTATACCATGTAAGCAATGGCATTTGATTGCATACCCCTTTAGTTGGCAAAGCATGATCCCAAATCTGTGTTATCCAACCAAACAAGGGAATGGTATGATCCCTCTTAAGCTTTTGGCAGAAAATTAAACAAACACGAGGGATTGGATGGAGCTACATGCCCTTTAGCACACAGCATATTGATACAAACTCTTCTATAATCTATCTAGTTTCTCTTCTCCAGCAGGCCATACCCACTGAATTCCTTATAGCATAATTCCTGGAAACACCTGGCACAGGTATCTAAACTCTAAGATACCTATAATGTATATAGTTAACAAAACAGTACAGTAAAAGAACCCACATCTTGTCTCAAAAGAAAACTTTCTTCTAGCTTGACTTGACAAATCAGATGTGACTCTAAAAATTCCTCCAACCATTTTTTCATCGTCAACATTCCAACTCATTATTCAGTTCACTGCTTTTCTTTCTACAATGCACAATGTCATACGACTCATATTGGCTCTGGACATGCCCAGCATGGAGCCATGTGGCGCTGGGCTGCATTAATCGCTAGCCCAAGACAGCATCTCCCCAACTTTAGCACAGATCTACTGGTCTACGACTCTCATCATCTCCAGGCAGTATCATGATCCTAGGGAAGCTTGTAGCAAGCAGGACCTCAATTAAACAGCAGAGTCCCTAACAATGGCAGAATTCAACATGGCAGGAATAATGGAAAGTGAAGCAGGATGTGGGAGCAGCCATTAGAGGCCTTGCCATGACACAAGCCTAGGAAACCTAACAAAACTGAGAAACAATGTAATATACTGTCCATAAAACACCGATGCTGTTTTTTTTAAAAAACATTCATATTACTGTGAGAATTACAGATCCTGACAGGTACATGTCAATGTCAGGGACAAGGAAGCAGCGACCTTTCTGATGTCTGCAGGCTCAATAAAATATGTAACTGTGACTCAATAAAATATGGAGAAACACAAGTTTCCTTGTTCTCACAAAAGTCTCAGCTGAAGCTGAGGGAAAGTAGTAAATGCCATGTGCCAAACACATCCAAATTATTTTGGTACATGAGAGAGAAAACTCCATGAGCACTATCCCTAACCATGAGAGAAATATTACAACTGTGTGAATAACTAACAAGCTACTGCTCTTTTATGATATCTAAGACAGATGCCTAAGAAACCTGCCTCAGTTTTGCCTCATAGCAATGCTGTCTCTGGTCTTGAAATTGCCTTCATACATCAACTATATTATTACCATAGCAACAAGTACACTCCAATTGCATATGATGAAACTCAACAGGGTTAAGTTTAATTATTACTGGGAGACCATAAAGCAGTGTTGGCAAACCTATGGCACGGGTGCCAAAGGTGGCACTTGAAGTCCTTTCTGTGGGCACCCAACATTGCCCCTTCACAGCCACCTGTATTCAGGTTAAATGGCTGGGTTAGCACTTTGTGAAAAATTGTGTTGTTGTTGTGTCATTACAGTCGTGACTGACTCTTCGTGACCCCCATGTCCACGGAGTTTGCTTGGCAGGAATACTGGAGTGGCTTGCCAGTTCCTTCTCCAGGAACTTACAGCACTAGGTATTCCCTGGTGGCCTCCCATCCAAGAACGAACCAGGGCTGACCCTCCTAAGCTTCCGAACTCAGGCAAGATCAGATGTACTCAGGGCATCTAGGCAGCTTCTGGGTTTGAATCACAGTTTTGGGCACTCGGTCTCTAAAAAGTTTGCCATTGCTGCCATAAAGTGATACCACAGATCATAAGGAATGGTTATAGAACCGTCTTCTCTGATACCCTGGAAAGTTGCTGCCACTCATGGTTGACAAGACTGCGGTAGGTGACTCAATGTCTTGATTCAACATAAGAAAGCTTCCTAATATTATAAATTTAAATATGTAAGCATGAGGGAAATGGCTTCCTTTTAGGAGTCAGTAACATGATCTTATTACAATAAGAAGTTATAACGTTTCTATATCAGTGGCACTGGATGTCTAGAGCCTAAAAGAAAAGGGAATAACTTATCCCAAAATATCAGACTTGTTTTTGTGACTGCTTAATAAATGCCACATTTTTATTGTACATGAGGACAAGCAGTTAACCTACAAATTCTTGGGATGAAAGTAAATAGGATCCGAAGAAGTGTGTTTTCCCTCAACATTCCCTATTCTTTATTGGGTTCCTTTGCAATTAATTTCAATGCAGTTTTTACAGCAAAATTATGAAGTTACATTATTAAGGATCACATATCCTTGGTTGCTCCCATTCCAATTAGTAACAGATAGTAAACTGCATCCTCATCTTAACACCTGATTCTTAGTGTGTGTACATGTTTAAAGCCTTAATGCAAACACCTCAAGAGGAAGGGATCAAAGATCTACTATTCTACTTAATAGAACCACTCAAGGTCAGTGACCTCAGCAACATGGCCCTTTGTCTCTACTCTACCTTGATAGCCTTCAGAGCTAAGGCTTTAAAAGAAGCTGTATTCCTTAATCTCTCTTGTGAGGTATAGCAGATTTTAACTCCCACAGAGCATTCAGCAACTGTACCTTCCTGCATTACTTTCTTATTCCATCTCAGGACCAAGACCATAAAACAAATATTCTTCATTGAATTTATAAGCAGGCCAAATTATCCATATGTTCAAGAGAGGAAGACCGAAATTACAGCACTTTATTCATATGAAACTGATTTTAGCAAGAGAAATATTTCAAATGAATATCCCAGTGAACATGATGAGAAAGGCAATGCATTGGTACAGCTTAACTTTCAGTTCAAAGAAATGCATGATTTTTACAAGTTGGATTATTAAAATTTATTAATCCTTAAGGCCACTCTATGGGTTTCTGTTTTAAAAAGGAATGGAACAGCAATAAAACAATACCCTATACCAGGGGTCCCTAACCTGGGGACTGCATGCAACCCCTAAGCTCTTGCTGCACAGGCCTCTAACCTGCTTGTTTACTGCTACCACCATCAAGACATTCTCTCTCGGACATGCACTGTTTTTCCTACCTTAAGCAGCACAATCTACCACTGTTTTTCCTTTCCCTTTCTTACAAAAAACACATCCGCAACTTTGTTTTCCTTGGTCTCCATGATTCCTTCTGTCAGCACCCCTTTGGTCTTCAGCCAAGGGTGGTGGTGGGTTCTAGCCAGCAATGCTCAGGTACCCATACCACTCAGCTTTTTTACTCCTCCTCCTCTCTAGGCACTACCATGCTGAAAGCTATATAGTGGTGCCTCGAGATACAGGTGCCTTGTGTCATGAAAAACTCGACATACAAAAGGGAAGTCCGTCCAGGGCGCAAGGAACCTTGGGAATGGAAAACTTTTGCAAAAACTCGAGATACAAAAATTTCCTATGGAAAGCCCCAAGATACAAACATTTTGCAGAAGACTTCAATTCCCAGGATGCATTCCGCCCCATTCAGATCTGTGATACGAAAATTTCACGATACGAAACATCCTGAGAAACAAATTAATTTTGCATCACCAGGTACCACTGTTTCTGTGTGCTTCAAGAAAACAAAGCAGCTGTGTGGATGCGTACATGAGATGTCTGGCCTGTTCCTGAGGAAAGGGAGAGGAGATACAGCAAAGGGGCTAGTGGTTTTGAAAAAAAAATGATACATGTTTTGTATACTAAATATTTCTAGACGCTGCACCGATCAAGGCTCATCCAAGTGGCTTCCACAGTCACTGGGGAGGTCGGTGTTCGAGGCAAAGCATTCTTCTTCTTCAACAAGAGCTTGTTCTGACTTTTTGTCTTGCTTGCTCCCCCACTCCCCCTAGGAGTCTCCTCATGCACCTCTGACTGGAGAGTTGCCCCTTGGGTTGAGAGGGAAGGAGCCCTCTCCTAGCAGGGAAGCTCTCTTTCCCCACATCTCCCTCCACCCTAACCCCTTTTCCCCTGGCTGCCATTTCACATGCTTCAGGTGTGCCTGGCAGGCAGGAGTGTGCATGTGCACCCTGTCAACTTAATGGCATATCCTCTGCTCCAAGTGGGAGGCTCCCCTTTCATTTGCTCTTTCTCTCTACCTGCCTTTTTGGAGCCCCCCCACCCCAATTTTACTGTTTTAGCATGTGTAGATTTAAACCTCAAGACAGTGTGTTTATTCTCAAACAGATCTCATTGTATTTGATGGATTGCATCTCAGAGATACATCTTACAGGTCTGCAAGTCTGACATCCATTTTTAAAAATTTCTTGCTGGCCCAATATTCCTGGCATCTGTAAAGCCCAGGGTCTATTCTCTTCCTTGCCATGGTCAAAATGAAAATCCCCAGCTAACAGCAGCCAAAATGTGGTGGATTTGATGGGAAACTTATTTATTAGGAATAATAATGTTTCTAAAAATAACCCTTCAGAATCCATTTGAAGGAGCACCAGAAGTTGCAAATAACTTTTTTTCAGATGGGACCCCTATATCTGTGGGGTATTGGTTCTGGGAGAGGGGGGTCCCGCAAACACTGAAATCAATGGATTTAGCAAATGCTAAATGTATTCAGTAGTATAGTAAGCAGGGGTTGGGGCAGAAAAATGTTTTAACACACCTTATCAGAACTGGCCACTATACATGCTATGCATAATATTTCAGACTGGATAAAATAAAATAAAAAAAATATGGGGATACCACTGCAATTTAATTGTAAGCCAGTGATCATCTCAAAGACATTTAAAAACAAAATAGTCTGTTATGTTTTTATACTGGTCTACTTAAAGAAATTTGCTGCAGACATGTTCACAGTCTTGGGTACCACATACATCTGGGAACAAACTTTTTCCAAGATGAATATTTTAAAATCCAAGTGTAGGTCTCTAGGCTCACAGATAAACACTGCGACATCTGTCACAGATCTTGACTTGGCTACCAGAAAACAGCCTCAAGAATCACACTCACTGGGTAAGAATGTGTAACTAGATAAAAGGAATCCACAGAAAAAAATGTTGTTCCAAAATGGATTACATTCCAGTTAACATTTTTTTCATTGATCTCTGAATGTCTGCTTTTGATCTAAATCAGAAAAATAATATTTTTAAAAAAATTGTGATGGTCCTTTTAGGCACTGGGCCCTCTAATACATTCCCCATGTTCAGAAAGCTGGAGATCCGTGTCCTCAACTATAAGACTTGCTTCTATGTTTAATTTTTTTAGAATAACTCTTCTTAGTAAAATCGAAGGCATGATTCAAAACAGCTTGACGGAACAAATGTTAAACTTTTAAGAAGCATTTTACTCCTTTAAAAGACAGGCTGCCTCCATATGTCTTCCCAAGGGCACTTTTTAAACATCCAACTTTTCCTGCAATAGGAAGATTTATACCAAGGATGTGCAGGGCTGGCCTGACTATATAAGCAGCACTGTCTTTTCAGCATTTTTCTTGTAATCCTTAAGAGGCAGCACAAATGCAATTTGAAACTAAGTACATTCAAATAGAACCTTCCTCTCCTATGTGACGTTGCAAGGATCTGCTGCATTCCTGCATGATGTATCCTCTTGGGGAAGGAAAATCACTTAGCTCAGCTCTCCCTATGAAATCCAAAGGTGAGGAGTTACCCTGACTGCATACAACAATAGTACAATTTTCACTTGCAGTGCAACAACACGTGTTGGTACCTCCACATGGACTTTTTCTTAAATACCCACACTTCTGTGCTTGCAACACTGTTGCAGTTCCCTAAAACAGTAATTTAAAAATATATATAAAGCAGCAAGATGTTGCAGCTGCGTCCGGTCAGTTACATAATCCCATTCAGTAAAGCTGAAAATGCACAGCCGAAGTTCTTCCCAACAGCCAGGACAGATCCCGGGATCCTTTTTCTGTTTCCTGCAAGAGGTCTCAGCTGCTTTTTAAACCATGTTTATTTAGAACTATGCTTGACTGTATTAAAAAGGAGTTTGCTCTAAGTTTAGCAGACAGAGCCACTGCAGTCCAATGGACATTTAGATGTTGAATCAAGGTTCAGGTCTAGCATTTTTAACTTGCATAGTAAGCATGAGGTGCAGTCGCAATACATTACTTTGACTTCATTTCCAAATGCTCACACATAAGCTTTGGAATCTTATTTCAATAATTCCCTCACCTGGAAATTACATTACACAATATTCAAGTTAATTTTGTAGTATAAGATGTCAAATATATGATCAAATCACGGATAATGGAGATGATGAATTACTGAAATTTTAACCAAGCATGAAGAGGTGCCGGATACCTTTTGGATCTGGAAGGTCACATAACATTTATTAACATTTAATCTCAGTATAAGACTAAACATAGATCCGTCTTAATCTGTTTGAAAACTTTTCAGCTAGCCCTCATAACAGAGAAATCACATCCATATTGCATTCAAAATTTAACAATATTGATTTTATCTGCCAAACTAGCTGAGTACTGAGATACTACAATTGTGCCACCAGTAATATGAATATTTTAAATTCCATCTTTAAAAAAAAACCTTAGTGAAACCCCTATTTGAATACTTCCCAAGAAACTGTTACTTTTTTTCCTTGGAAGGCTATGGTTATCAAAAGGTAAATCCTGGGTTTTACTTCATAGAGAGTTTAAATATGTCCTTGTCCTTTAAGAATTGACTAGAAATGATTCACTAAAGCAATAATTTAATGTCATTCTCCTTGTGGAGCTGGTCCCACAGAAAGTTAATTGTATCTTTTGGGACCTTGTGGGCTGCTGAGTTATTTGAGTCTTTGATATGTGACAAATACAGCACAAATACTGGTCAAATGTTGCACATTTATGCAAAAATGTAACTTTTAGAGATGAAGTACTCCCATTTTTTAAAAAAAATCTCTTCAGGCATTATCTGTTAAACACTTACGTAAAGGTTCGGAGTTGTGATCACACCAACATTTAAGTAGTGGGATTATGACTGTTAATACTAGGTTCCAAGTTCAAGGACACTGCAAGATCTATGTTACAGAAGAATGCTGTAAGACTTCTACGTTTGGAGGGTTACACTCCACCCAACCATTTTGCAATGTTACCTAGTTTAGCTTTTATTAAAGGTCCCCCCCATATATTACCTGATATACCACCTAAAAGAGAGAGAGACTGTGTTTCCACAAAAGATCATGCTATAACAAATCTACTAGTCTTGAAAGTGCCTAATGGTTTTTAATTACTTTACTGCAGTGGTTCTCAACCCGAGGGCCCCCAGATGTTCCTGAACTGCAACTCCCAGAAACCCCTTCTAACACGGCGAGTGGTGGAGGCTTCTGGGAGCTGCAGTCCAAGAACATCTGGGGACCCACAGGTTGAGAACCACTACATTACTGCAACAACTTAAAATACATATCCTGAAGAACTGCCTTAAAGTAATTCTGTGCTTACTTTCTCTTTCCAGTACTGTACTTCTATTCTCTGCCTAACAAGAACTCTGTGTGTTCCACTCAAGCTGGATTCAACCCCAGGCAACTGTGGGATTTCTTGAAAACAAAAACCCATGCACCCAGCTGTCTGCTTGTCTCAGCACTTCTAAGTGTCAACTGAAATGAGCGCAGCACATAGCACAGCTCTATCCAGTCTGGGCGCGCACATAGGCTTATCCACAAATACGTTCCATTCAACTTAATACAACCTGATATCAACTCAGTAAATACACCCGATTGCGCTATTGGGTCTGTAATCTCCTCCTATACTTTATCTGTGATTAAATACAGACTTCATGGCTACAATAAACTAGCTCACGCACCCCTGCCCACTCCTAACTGCTATTTGCCTAGTATTGTAGCCACTATCCAGGAGATGTCAAAGCTTGTTTGCTATTTTGTGCCATCCCAATATCCTGCTACACAATTGCAAATTCTTTAAATTTTTCTTATGACCCAACAGTGCTTCTGTTGCTTTTTGTATGACTTTTTTTTTACACAGCAATTGGGCCTTTTTGTTGTAAGCAAATCTGATGTAAAACTTTTTTTTGCCTTAAGAAAGGCCTCCCACCCCATTCCTTGGACAGAATCTAGCTGTAATGGCAGCTGAATCTTACTTCAGCACTGGTGATAGAACAGCATCTCCCTCCATATCTGATTGGTAAGGAGAGCAAAGGACTTTAGGGAGTGCAGGCCAAGACATATGACACACAGAATTCTCTCCTCAAGTTCCTTGCTGACAGTTGTGCACCCTGCCACATTTGCCATTTGACCTGAGGCAGGGCCAACCGTTTGACCTTAGGAGTGGGACCTTCACGCTTTTCAGAAAGAACTAGAAACACAGCAGCTCGTGCCAACTTTCTTTTTCTCCTCGTTTCACCCACCCTTGAATGTTTTATTTATTTTCAGCTTCTGTGAATTAGATATGCCTTTCAGATATTGTTACATTATTGTATTTCTCTGTGTATACACTTTTTTTTTCTAAAATCATGGCACGAAAAAATAAGGGGCATCATATACAAGGATGTAAGCCTTTCCCGAGGGGTAGGGTGGGGTGGAGAACCCCAACTGACCTTTCTGTTTCCCTTCCTTTCTTGCAGCCCTTGTTTACTCTCGGTGCCCTGAAGACTTCTCTCTGCTTTGCTTTCTGCACAGATTGGAGCCTTCTTTTCAGCGGGGAAAGGCATAGGGGTTGAGCAACCCATTAAGAAGTGCCTTTCCCCGCTGAAAAGAAGGGTCTGATTCCTGCAAGAGCAAAGCAGAGGGGAGGGCAATCAAAGCATCCCAGAAACAAAGGAAAACAGCAGTGGTGGGATGAAGGGGTTGTTTCACTTCCTCTCTGGTAGCCAATCCAAGGGAGGCCCATAAATTTTCTACAAAAGGTAGGGCCTTCTTCACAGTGGCTCCATATTTATGGAATCAACTCCTGGAAAAGCTTTGTCTGGTCCCCCTCCCTGCTGACATTTTGGAGACAACCGAAGACATGGCTCTTCAGGGAGGTTCTCTACCGCTAATTGAATTGAGGTACTTTTACATCCCTGCACAGTCTTTTGTTACTTGTATTTTTGTTCTTGCTTTTGTTACATGCAGTTTAATTAACACTCTGGCACCTTTTGTTTTGTGGTTAGATTGTCTATGGTTTTATTACATCAGTTGCTTGATTGTGTATTTTATTGTGAACCACTTTGAGTAGCACTGTAGTCCTAATGGATATGGCATATTAAATAGAAAATAAATAAATAAATAAATAAAATAGTTACTTTTGAAACAAGTACATATTTACTTTCCCATTGGAAAAAGATAAAAAGAAATTCATTGCTTTTAAGTCTGTATATTAAGAGCTAGTGGCCGCTCCTCCCATGAATCTTATAATCACCTCACTATCCGTGCCAGGCCACCAGCAAGCAACACAAGGCCTTGTACAAGCTAGCACTTGAACTACTACTTCCCTTAACCATTCCTTGTAATTATAAAAGTAACACCTGCAATATAACAAAACAAGTGATGTGTTTTTAACCTTGCAGTCCAAATTAGGTTTGGCTATAGCTTCATTTATAGGGGGAAAGTGACTAATGACAGACCACTTAGTATTTGTAACTAGTTATTACAAGCTTTGAAGACTCCTACATTACCAGTTCCTTAAATAATGTTGTGAAAAAGTCTGCTATGTTGCTGCAATTTTTACTTCTCCAGTTATTAGTTCACTCTTATTTTGCTTCACATGTAATCACCATCCTTTTTTTCAGAAACGTAATCATTTTTGTATTGGAGGACCCAATATTTAATGAAAATGTCTGCTGCAAAATGACAACTTGAGATAAGCTTACTGACTGAACCAAAGGATCAGGAAATTTAGGATTAAAGTTCAAGAGTGTAATCTTATATTTAACTGGAAGACATGCTTCCTTTAGGATTAACTTTTCTTCCCCTTTACAACAGACAGCAGATTACACGGAAAACCTCAAGAGTTAACTTGAACAAATTATTTACCTTTTTGGTAACCAATCTGGGAACAGTAACATGAAAATGAATTTGCAAAATGCTTTTCACTGTATTTCTCACTAGTTCATAGTTTCTGTCTACACAAACACCAAGAATTAGGTGCGCACAACATATATACTACAAAGTCTTTCCATGCTATTGTTAAATACTTACTGCTAGAGAGCAGTAAGTTCTCAAGAAAGCAGCCACCACAACTTTCCTGGAGATCAAGTTCACTACTACAGGTAGATACAACGGGCTATTTTTCATTTTCATTTTAGAATAGTCATGACTTTACTACTACAGTTTAACATACAGACAAGAAGGAACACAGCAGAATATAAGCAGATAACTAGATAAAAAGTAGAGTTAATAGTAATTATGCAACTGACTAGTTATGGGCCTTGATATATAATGTGTGAACTCAAGAATTAAACACAACATACTGTAATTCGAAATGTTTACACATAAAGAGAAAATGAACAGCATTAATAATAGTATTTTTAAATGATCTCCTTAAATTTCCGACCTTAGCATGCAGTTAAAAGTCTGCTCTAAAGAACTAAGGGAGCTATACAAAAGGAATAAAAAGCAACTCCGCATTTGCTCAGAGTAAACTCTCTCTCCTGGGACAGAAAGTAGATACCAAAGGGAGTCCTGGTGCTCTCCGTCGAAGCCTGAAAACTAACCTTTACGACTTATTATCTTATCTCAACGACAATGGATTCCAACAAGGACACACCGTTCCTATTCCGATACAGCAGAATATTCAAAACAAAACTCTGTTCATACAAAGCTTCCTGGGTCCTACGGCTGTGAGGACACTGCCAGCTCCGCTCCCCCCACAGGTTTTGCTCTGAAGAGAGCAGCAAATGCTCTGGGCCCTCGTGTAAAGGTGCACCGGAGCACGCTATTGGAGTATATACAGTATGTCCGACCACCACCACTACCTCTGGCAAACAAACGATCGGGTGACTCCATCCGGATCGGCTGCCCGAGCAACCCCTTCAAACGTCCAAACTCTGCCCCGAAGACTCACCGAGGAGGGCAAACGGGGCTTCTTTCCGACACATGGAGGCTGCCCTGCGCTCTCCGCACTTACGACCCGCTTCTGGTCCAAGACCCGGGCCACGTGCGGAAGCCCAGGAGCGAACCGGGCTGCGCGGCGCCTTAATTCGGCGTTCCCGGATCCGAGGTTCTCTTCCCCCCCCCCCACCACCACCCTGTCCCAGCCCTGCGCGGGATCCTAACGACCGCGCCACGACGCGGCACCCAGCGCCAGGCATCTTGCGGGCGCCTTGCAGGCTTCACCGCACTTCACTTCGCGCGGCCGAACGCGTTGCGCACCTTTTGCCGCCGGCGGTCGTTTCCCCGACGGGCGTGCCTGCCAGCCGCGAGGACTCGGAGGAGGCGGGCGACGCAGCCGAGGCAGAGGAACTCCACCGGCGTCCGGGTCCCGTCCTGGGCAAAGCCGCGTCGTCCAGCCCAACCTTCCCTCCCCCGACGGCAAGGTGCTCCGTTAGTTTGTGGCCAGGGAGACCACTCACAATCGCTTCCTCGACCCCGTGGCTGCGAAGGGTGGAGCTTCCACTCTCTAGTCTTCCCCCCACCCCACCCACCCCGCTCTTCCCAACCCAACCCCTTCCTAGGGAGGACTCGGCTTCCGAGCGGGCTTGGTGGCTTCTCGACGGCGCCAGCCACAGGCACCCACCGGGGCCATCACCAGGCGCCCTGCCTCGGGGGGGGGGGCGTGGAGGCGATGGGGGGGGGGGGGAGAGCGCTAACCTTGGCCTGTACCTGGTTTGCCACCGCCGGCGGCGACTCCGACTCCTACGACCACGGGAGGCGCCATAACGGGGCCTCTTCTTCTTCTTCTTCTTCTTCTTCTTCTTCTTCTTCTTCTTCTTCTTCTTCTTCTTCTTCTTCTTCTTCTTCTTCTTCTCCTCCTCCTCCTCCTCCTCCTCCTCCTCCTCCTCCTCCTCTCCGGCGCCCGGCGCCCAGGCAAGAGCTTGCCTGGGTCATTCCAGGACGCGTTGCAGCGCAGCGGGCGGGGTGGGTGGGTGGGGTGTTCTCCTGTGACGCGCCGTCGGAGGGCATCTCTCGCCACCTGGCGGGCGGCGGCGGCGGCGGCCACTTCTTTCGCTGCCGGAGGAGGCCCAGCGGCCCTGCTTCCTAGTTTACTCCTGACGACCAGTATCCAAGGCTGGAGTTGGGAAAAGTTATTTTGGACCTGGAGGGCTACTCCAACTCCTCAGGCTGGTCAGAAGCCACGCCGGGCGCAAGGGGTCTGGGAGCTCCAGTCCGGAAAAAAAGAAGAAAAGAAAAGAAAAACTTCCCAAGAGCACCCACGTTATTTTGGCCTCTGAAGAAAGTCCTCTCTGTCTTCCTAACTTCTGGAAGAGATACCCGTATTGGTCACTACTAAAACAAAAAATGTAATCTAAGCTTTTTTGTTTTATTAGTGACCAATAAAGGTATCACCTAGCCTACTTTTGAATTTGTTTTTGTGGTCACATGGCTCAACCCACTTTTTTTTTTACTTCTAAAAGAGTACAGCAATCTACCGACTTTTTTTGATGGCACAAATTTATCACCTCAGTTAGCCACTTCATTTTGCCTAATGCTGTATATTTCTTTATTGCCACCCTGTTTGTTGCTTTGGTTTCCATAAAGATGATTTATGTCTCCGACAACTGGTAGACAGGCAAAAATTCTGCTGGCATGTGAGTTGCCTCGTTTTCCATGTCAAACATTTTTTTTTCCAGGCCAGAGAAATTTTCTATATTTCTCAGCTTCACTCAGAAATGAGAGGCAGGCAACCTGCTGTCTCAATACCCCCCCCCCCGCCGCCAGCCCCCTTTTCTTTGCTAGAACTGTTGGATAGTGATAGCTCAGTGGTCAGAAGTTTGGACTAAACATGGGCACGACTCGGCGAAATTGTCGTTTCCGTTTTCGGTTATCGTTTCCGTTACGTGACGGAAACGGTAACGATAATTAAGCCATCAGAACTCGAACTCAAACCGAAAAAAGAAAAATTTGGTCGGGTTTTTCGTTTCCATTTGTGGCATCGCGGTGATCGTGCAATGCGAAGCACAGAAAAAGTTTTTTAAAGTTTTTTTAAAAAACCCCGACTCCCGGCCAAAAAAGCAGGCGAAAATATGCCTGCCTGAGGCTTTGTCACCTACCAGAGGGGTGGTTTCTGGGGGGTCCCCGGCCTTCCCCCCCCTCTTCTCCTGTCCTGGGCTGCTTGCACCAGGCTGGGGGGGGTCATCCTCGTCATCTCGCCATGCCATGCGGTGGGGGGGATCCAAAATGGCGACCGCAATTTTTCTTTTGAAATCGTGGTCAAAAAACACACCAAATCACCACAGAAACATGTGAAATTTATTTATTTTAAATGCCTGAATTTTAATAGTAGCAGTGGGTTTTTTAATAGCAATAAAACGTCGTATTGATTTTATTTTATTTTATTTTATTTTTTATTTTTTTAGACCTGCCCATTTGGGCTGGGCATGGGATGGGACCATGCAAATTTTTTGAACCATTCCACCAATGGCATCGCCAGGTTTTTGACTGACACTTCTGGATGTCTCGGAGGGCATAAAAAGCCGAGGCACCTTCCAGAAATCGCAGTCGGGTGTATGGATGTGGTTGAGGGAGGAGGGCTGGCTGCTGGTGCTGGTGTGATCCGATCGAGATTGAGGAGGGAGGCTGGAGGCTTTCAGATTTAAGTTAGGCAGGCAGGGAGGGAATTGAATTTAGAAAATAATTTATTTGATTCCCTGCAGCTTTGTCTGCTGAAGGGAATAGCAGTTTATTCTTTATTTCTTCTCTGGCAGTTTGTGAGGATTTTTTTCTGATATTGGATAAAGGGGGAAGTTCGACTGGGAGTGGGAGGTGTGGATTTATTTTAAAAATATATTATATACTACCATTTATTTTCTATTTTCCCAACTTCAATTTGCTTGCACACACACACATTTGGGGTGCAAGCCAAGAACAGAACCTCTATTCTAAGTGATATCCTAACTTCCCACTCGCCCGTCCGCCCGCACCGCCGCCCGCCCACTCGCCCACCTGTGGCTGCCACCCACCCATGGCCCCCCGCCACCTCTGTCTGCCCGCACCGCCCCCCGCCCCCCGCCCCACCCGCCGCCTAGGGCGCAAAAACACCTAGCGCCGGCCCTGATTGCGGGACCCCCCTATGCTCTGGGAAGTCAAATCGCGCTAAATCACGGTGGAAACGACAAACGAAACAACAAATTTTTGAAAAATTTTGCAACAAACGGAAACGACCCGAAACAGACCCGTTCCAACAAACGAAAACTCGAAACGTCATTTTTTCTCGTCGTGCCCATGTCTAGTTTGGACTTCGATTCCCCACTGTTCCTCCCTGACTGGGATTAGACTTATAGACCCAGAGGGTCCTTTTAGTTCTGCATCTTTAAGATAATTATCATCATTTTACATACTTAACTTTTCTACTTATTTCTTAAATGTGACATACCTCAACTACTGTTGAAACAACTGTCAATTTTTAAATAATGTTCATATAAAAAAACAACTTTTTTGCCACTCATTCACTTGTTTGCTGATTGTTGCACGCTAAGACAGCATAGTGTTATTTGGGGCCTGAAGTAAAAAACCCCATTCAGAAGAATAAGCAAGTGGGTCCCAGAAACAGAAGATCTGCTTAATAACAGTTTGGAATAAATGTAGTATTAAAATATTAGTTAAGGAGACAGATATCCCTAGATCTGTTCAGGGTCTACAATTACTAAGGAGCAACATTTTCTGATGACTTTCTACCCCCCCTTTTTTTCTTTGCTTATTTTTATTATGTTTATTGTTATGTTTATTATAACAATGCCTTTGCATTGTTCATAATTTCATTTTATTTAATTATTGCTATGTGCCTTATTTTGTGTAAACATCCCAGAGTACCCTTGTTGTTAGATGGACAGTGTAGAAATCAAATAAATAAATAAATAAATAAATAAATAAATAAATAAATAAATAAAGTCTCCCCCCCCCTTGGTTTTGGTTGCTTTCCTTCACTAGCCCTTGCACTAACCCCCATCCTTCTCCATATGCAGCCTCCTACCTCAGAGGTATTTTGTGACCAAGTACCAGCAAGAGTAGTAGTAGGCTATTGCCTCCACATCCTGCTCATGCATCCTGCTGATGTGGTCCCCGAAGCATCTTGTTGACCATTATCAAAACAGTGCAGGAACAGACAGAGTATTGGTTTGATCAGAAGGCCTTTTCTTATATGCTTCTGTATCAATGGATTCTATTACCTTGCTGCATGAATTGGATCAACACACCCTTTATTATCTGTAGAAGTGTCACTGGCTGTGAATTCACTTAGCATGAGAGAGTTAACAACACAGACACAGATGGGAGGTCTCAGCATATGCATGTGAAGTACAAAAATGGCAGATCCTAACTTAAGCAGCTACAAAATTATTATCAGGGAGCTAGAATATGCTGCCATATGTGCACTGTTGCTTTCTTCCAGTCTGTCTAAGCAGAAGCGTGATAGATTGCGCTTCTTTCACCAAAATGAATTGGCCAGAATCCTGTTTGTGTAAGAGTGATTGCATAAGAACCCATCCCACAAGCATAGCTTTGTGTGCCCAACATTCTATTGCCTGCAAATTCAGGTGTGCAGCTAATTACATAACCAATTACACCAAGGGGAGAGAGAAAAGGAACACAAAAGCTGCTGCTTAATTGCACTTGCATAGTTTTTCTCCAGTTGGATCTTGGCCAAGTTGACCCAGGAGATCTACAGATCTACAATTGAGAGTTTGGAGATGCTACTTCTTGAACTATAACTCCCACCCACAACAGATGTGGGGACTGGTTTTGTAGTCTAGAAAAATAACTTGCCTGATACCATTATTCCTGCTGTCTTGGCAAATACAGTTCCATTAGCTTTTGGTACACATTCAGTGTTGAAATGACCCATGAAACCAGACAAACTTAAGAAGAACTCTACAGCTGTGAGGCTGATTAAAACAAGGATTATAATGTAGTTTAAGAAACTATAGAATCAACAATGAATAGTACTGAATGCCCGATTTAAAAATTGGAGTAGCATAACACTTTTAAAAAGTGTAGAAAACTATACGATGGATTGATTTTATTTATTTTTAAATAACACAAATGTAATTTTGGACTCATTACCTTTACAAGGAAAGGCATATCAGCATGTTCCATGGCTATGCACATAAGGCCCCTACAGAAGTTGACACTGTATAATTTATTTGACAATTCCTTTTGGCTAAGAAGAATTAATTCATTTAATTGGAACTGTGTCACAATCCTTTTTAATTCAACAGGCAGCACCTATATTAACAACATAGTTCTCTATTGCTGCCCTCCTTCATTAAGTATGACTGACTGACTTTTTTTCATCATTAGGAATACATTTGTGTAAAAGGAACACTGATAGAATGTGTTTTCTGACGTGATTATTAATAAACTCATTTTATATAATCTACCAAACAGGGCAGACAAAGGATCTGAATGAAATAAGAACCTCGGTATCTGGACTCAACAAAGAGATTTTTTTTTAAATTAGGTCAATTCTTGGCTCTGCTGAGGGCTGTGTTGACATCAATATTGACATTAGCAGGCTGACCTGAAGTTATCATGACCTCCTTTAGTCTTTCGTCGGGATCACCAGACATAATTTAATGGCATTAATCCATAATTTAATTGCTAAGATATTTGCTTGCTTTAATAGGCCATGGTGATTCTGTTTATGTTTTCCCAGAAAGAGGACAGTGACATGCTTCTTTACCCCTCTTACTACTACTATTACAGCTGTTGCTTTTGTTGTTTTATAAAGTAAGAGTGTGCAGACTTCATTCATTGTTCATTGTGTTGTTGTTGTTCAGTCGTTTGTCCGACTCTTTGTGACCCCCCCAGGCCTTCCTATCTTCTACTGCCTCCCAGTGTTTGCTCAAATCCATATTGGTTGCATCGATGACACCGTCCAACCATCTCATTCTCTGCCGTCCTCTTTTCCTTTTGCCTTCAATCTTTCCCAACATCAGGGACTTTTCCAAGGACTCCTCTCTCCTCATGAGGTGACCAAAGTACTGGAGCCTCAGCTTCAAAATCTGTCCTTCCAGTGAACATTCGGGGTTGATTTCTTTCACGATGGATAGGTTTGATCTCCTTGCAGTCCAGGGGACTCTCAAGACTCTCCTCCAGCACCACAGCTCAAAAGCATCAATTCTGCGGTGATCAGCCTTCTTTATAGTGCAGCTTTCACTTCCATACATCACTACTGGAAAAACCATAGCTTTGACTATCCTGACCTTAGTTGGCAAAGTGATGTCTCTGCTCTTTAGGATGCTACCAAGGTTTGTCATTGCCTTCCTCCCAAGAAGCAGGCGTCTTTTAATTTCATTGCTGCAGTCGCCATCTGCAGTGATCAAGGAGCCCAGGAAAATAAACTCTGTCGTTGCCTCCATTTCTTCCCCTTCTATTTGCCAGGAGGTGATGGGACCAGTGGCCATGATCTTAGTTTTTTTTTAATGTTGAGCCTCAGCCCATTTTCCCAGACTTCATGTGGGAGAAACACAAAGCGTGGATGCAGCAATGGCAAGGCTTCAGGCAAGGTGAAGCAGAAATGGACATCCAACATTTATTTTATCCTATGTTGGCGATGGGACCAGTAAAAACCAGAATAATAAATACAAAGGATTCTATACCACCTTACTAAACAAGTGAAAATAAAGGACTTGCAGGACACAACATACTGTTTAGATATTCAAAGTGGGAAGGAACTAGATAGATCTTATACTTCTGTTTTGAGGAATTTGAACTCAGGGCTCTGGAAGTCTGTCACTTTAACCACTACATCAGGCTGAGCATGCTCTCCCCCCCCCGCCCCTTTGTATCCTACAGGGTTGGAAAAGGACTGAGGGAAGACATTATCTGGAGAAGCTCAGCTGCATTCTAGCTAACAGTTGCATACCCATTCTATGTGGGAAAGATTTAGCCATCCCCTTTGTAATTTCCTAATTGAATTTCTGGCCCTTGCCTGTCCAGTGGTAAGAGATAAGAGCCAGCTATTCCTCTTGATTAAATTTCAGAAAGAAGATGGATGATGCAGGGGAGGGGCAAAAAAAAAGGGAAAGGAAAGGAAAGGAAAGGAAGGGTGGGGAGAGAGCAAATTCATCCAGAGCAAACTAAATCTCTGCATGCTGAGATACGTAAGTCATTCTGTTCACAACATAATTTAGGAATACAGATAGGAATTACTGGCAATGCCATTAAATTTCAAAGGCCATTCAAAGTGTTAATGCAATGCATCCAGGGTGCTTCCAAATGAGGCTTCTATTGTGTCATCTCTTTGCCTTGTTTACAGGATTTTATATGGGGTCTTGACTTCAATGTTTCCCATTCATAAATTCCTGCATTTTTTCTGCACCCCCCCCCCGCTTTTCCTATCTTTTTTCTTAGCACAGAAAATCCGTCCAGGAGAGAGAAATGGATAACTTCACAGTGTATTGCATCAACCAGCAAGTTGAACAATTGTTTAATTCATTCTATGATTTTTTTTAAAAAATTGAGTATTTTTTACCCTGCCTTTCTCATTGGAAATAACTAAGATAACTAAGAATTATTTCAGTTCTCCAAATGTCAGAACTTATGTCTGCAAAATGAGATCTGGGCATAAGACAGAGGGACTGGGGGAAACGGAGGAATCCTACAGTCTTCAAGAATATGAAAATGAAAAAAAAAAAGAAGGCCCTCAAGATTCCCCTCTAGAGAGGAAAACTAGCTCTAAAACAGCCCAGCAAGGACTGAACATTCCCCTCAAGCTTTGAATGCTGACTATTAGAAAACAAAACAAAAAAGGGATGGGGAAATGAAACTGAGTATCTGGGAAACAAAATGGAAACACTGCATGATGCAA
This sequence comes from Phrynocephalus guinanensis, assembly GCA_037367245.1. Taxonomy (NCBI): domain Eukaryota; kingdom Metazoa; phylum Chordata; class Lepidosauria; order Squamata; family Agamidae; genus Phrynocephalus; species Phrynocephalus guinanensis. The sequence continues at coordinate 45,270,860 of CM074739.1, forward strand.
CCTTTGGTCTCCTTTGCTGAATCGATACTATGGACCAAGCATGTCATTTGGCTCCACGAGGTAAAGGACAAAATAGTTACCTCTCTCAGGTCAAGAAACAGAACTGGCCACTGGAATGTACTTGTAGCAATGGCAGTACAATATCATCACCCACCATATCACAGGCAGCAGGATGGATTAGACTATAAACTGTAGTGTAGGGCAACAAAGGCAAAGAAAATTTTTGTTTTTCAACAGGTGACAACTGATTTGGGGGAAGACCTGAAATGCTGCCCCTTCAGCCTCAAGCCTCAGGCAGTCATCTCATTTTGCCTCATGGCAGTGGCGTACCTAGAGATTGGAGCGCCTGGGGACAAAGTCCATTTTTGCTCCCTCTCCTCCTCCCCCCCAACTGTGTCTCACACACCTAGCAAGAGGAGGCAGATCCTGGGGGAACAGTGGGGGGGGAGAAGAGTCTCTCTTTCTCATGCCCTCTTTGTGGGTTTCCTTTCCAGTTAAGGCTCTCCTGTGCAAACCACACAGCGTGCAGATAGCGCCAAGCAGGTGATTCCCCCCCCAAGCATCACCTCCGTAGTACGCTTCCCCCTCCTCCTTTCCCCTGGCTAAGGCTTGGCTATCGTTAGCCCGGGAAAAGGAGGAGAGGGAAGCAGGCAATGGGATCCCCCCCCAAAGCAGTACCTCCGCCGCAGGCTTCCCTCTCCTCCTTTCCCTAGGCTAACACCCTCCAAGCCTTAGCGGGGTGGGGTGGGGTAAAGGAGGAGGGGGAGCAATCAACGGAGGTGCTGCTTGGGAAAAAATTGCCTGCTTCCCTCTCCTCCTTTCCCCCGACTAAGGATCGCCAAGCCTTAGTGGGGCGAAAGGAGGACTGCTGGTGGGATGGCGCATGGCTTCCTCCTCCTGCTCCCCCTCCAGGCGCCCCCCAGATTGCTGCATGCCCTGGGGCAAATGCACTCGTCCGCCTCTCCCTAGTTATGCCAGTGCCTCATGGTAGGGCACGCTGCATGGATGATCAGCTAGGAAAGCACCAATTGCCCAACTTTCAAGATGGGAAATCCTGAACAAATGATTCATGCACTAAATGGGACACATCCATTCTAGATCTCAACATATAGCCTAGCCCAGTGATTCAGAAAAATGTATACAGATTGAGCTCAACATTCTTTTCATGATTAATGGCAAAGAAGAAAAGTCAACCTGTCGGAAAAACGACACTTGCATAACTACCAAGGAACAGGACTTTGGTGGTTCAGTATAATCTTAATCCAAAACTAAACCAAAATCAAGCCAAACTAATCCACAATCCTACATTTTACATGTCCTACGGTACTCGTGAGTTCATTTTAAATGTCTCTCATGCATATGGTGTTCTAGTCAGGTCACAGACTGCTTAGTATATAAGATCTAATGTGATCACAGCAAGAGATACTTTGACTTGAGGGCATTAGCCTATATCTTTTCAGTTGGAAAGGTTAAATATCAAACATTAATGTGTCATATAAGTCAGCTAAGAAAGAACTGAAAGAGTGCCTACATTATAAGCACAGTAAGTGGAGAGTAGTCAGATTGTACATTAACAATAAATACATAGCCCTTGAATAAAGGTAAGGCTACATTAAATTACTGCCGCTTGTATTCCATTTTGGTATTCTTGAAAGTGTCCCTATAACATTTTTTCTTTTATTTTCATTATTGCCCTTATATTATTGCTTAGTTTGTTATCATTGTTGTCTGCAACTGTTGTCAACCGCCCAGAGTTCCTTTTGGAAAATGGGTGGGATATAAATATTTAGATAGCTAGCTAGCTAGCTAGCTAGATAGATAGATAGATAAACAAACATAATTTGGAAAGTCTGGACAAGTGCATTTTAGCTGTCACACCTTAAACAGCACTAGTCATTTATACAGTATAAGGACTGGAATCTTGCTGCACAGCTTTGCAACTAGTGCAATCCTTTTGGGGAGAAAGGCAGGATGGAAATATTAAAAAAATAAGTGAGTGAATTGTTGTAAATTAAGAAGCCTCTGTAGACACAATCTGTTGCTCACTGTGCAACAGCTAAGATCTATGGAGATTTTTAATTTACAATAATTTGATTCTAAAGGTAATGCTGTTTGTGTACCTGTGGCAACAGGATTTCAGCCAATGCAAAAGAACTGGAAGTTGTTTTATCTGACAAGCACTCTGACTGAAAGCCTGATGCTTAACATAAGCCAAATGCCGTAATTGCTTTTGATCTCTTCCTGCTTGGTAAACAAACGGTCCCTAACACAGTTCTTGGGGCCCTCACCACACCTTGAGAATTACGAGGAGGGCTATTTTGTTTGTCAGGGAAAAGCGGACATAAAGTTACAATTTGATTTCTGCTAAGCAACAGAATTTCAGTCATTCCTTTGACCATCTAACGCTGCTGTTGTGGACCCCCTGGTCCCTTTACCCATGAATGGTAAAGGAACCCAGGGCATTGGCTTCTTTTACCATTCATAAGTGAAGTACTGGAAATCCATTAAGGGTGCTTGTACACAATGGTTTAATTGCTTATTAGCAATTTTAAAAGCGGTATTTGAAAAGGTTATACTGTATCATTTTTTTCTGCATTGGGCAGAAATGTAATTACCAGAATAATAACAAGCAGTGCCTTGTTCAAATTATGGCTGGAGCACTGGGGACTGGATTCATATAAACTATTCCTGATTTAAGAAGCACCTCAGGAACTATGAGCATTCCTTCTAGTGACTAACCATTGTGTGCCAGAAACTTCTTGCTTGGCTACTGACATTTATTTCATGTTAGAACAGGCATACTCTTCTTCCTGATATGAACTCTCTGCAGAGTTTGTGTGACTCAATAGACAACATGGTTATTATGGGAGAAAGGTCACTCATAGTGATACCTGATACACTTGCACTGCTGGTCATGGTAGCAGAGGGTGACCTATGGCCTTAATGCATTGTATCCATTCTGACTTAAATTGCTTTGCTGAAAACTTCCAGATTTGATTTAAAAACATGCCTCTTCCACTGTTGTGATCCACAATAGCTGCAGACCTGACTGCACTTTAATAAATTTGGTTCAATCTAACTTAGACAAGCTAAACAGGCTAAGGAGCAAGTGTGACTTTTTGTGGCTTGTGTAGATCACATGATAGGTCTTTTCACATGCATTATACATTAAAATTCATCCTGCTGGCATTTTTTGGTAACTGACTACCAGGTAAGTAGAACTTCAGTCTGGACCAAGTTACTCTTCCAGGCAATGCAGATGGGTTTCTTTAACATGTATTGTAAGTTCATTAGGGACTGGCATGGTTATTGTGCCCTCAGTTTATGTCCTTTGTGGAGAGATATCAAAATTAATGAGATCAGGTTATAGTTTGTGGAATCCTAGTGTGGTATACTGGATAGAGCAAAAGACTAGATCTTTGGAGAACAGCCATGGAAACTGACTGGAGGAGCAGAACTGTTAAACCACTCCTATCTCAATTCAAAACCCTACTAGGATTGCTATAAGTTGGCTCCCACTTGATGGCACAAAACACATAAGTGCACACTTCTATGAATGCTTCCCTAAATAGGCATTCCAATGAATATAATAGGGCATTTCTCACCAAATATGGCCAGTATAATCCTGTTTGAGTTCCGCTGAATATTGGTATCTGCTCTGCAAAAAGTTATCAACCCAGTTTGTGAATTATGGAATAATGCATAACTAACAAGGCTCAGAAAACTGTTGACTGTAAAGTCGGCAGCTCGGTAGTTCGAATCCTGGGTGCCACGCAGTGGAGTTTGCTCCCGCTGTTAACCCCAGCTCCTGCCAACCTAGCAGTTTGAAAGCATGTAAATGCAACTACCACTGTAAAAAGCAGGAAGTTAAAACAGTGTTTCCTAGCAGCCATGCTGGCCACATGGCCATGGACTTGCACAACACTGGCTCTTCGGCTTGAATATGATGAGCACCGCCCCTAGAGTCGGACACGACAAGCATGTTGAACAATTGTTTATATGTGATAGATACTTTATATGTGATAGACAGTGCATCCAAGAGAGGGAAAACATGCATTAAAATAATGTAAGCTGAAAGCTAAAATGTTTTAGCATAGTTGAAGAGGAATACTGCATAGCTATTCACCTTGTCAGACAAACATGAGAAATGGGGAAAATATTTATTTTATTTTATTTTATTTTATTTTATTTAAATTTTTACCCTGCCTGGCTAGTGCATACTTGTTACTCTGGGCAGCTTACAAATGTCAAAAGCCAGACATTACCACAAAGAACCATAATATGAAATAAAATAAATCAAGATATCAATCAACATAAAATAGAACACAACAAGAAAAAATATAGGATAGTGGCCACAAAAATCAAAATTAAGCAAATAAATGCAGGTATGGAAGAGAAACTATCAGCTGTGGCTAGCCTCAAAAACCTCCCTAAACAATAAGACCTTTAACTGCCTATGAAAGGCTACAGGGGAGGGAGCTAGATTAAGCTCTGCTGGAAGTTGGCCCCATAACATTGGGGTCACTACTGAGAAGGCTCTGTTTTGTGTACTGGACTTGCAAGGCTCTCTCGGGGCAGCTACCAGCAGCATTTTAGATTATGATGCCCTAATGGTATAGGCAGATGATACTGGGGTGATGTGCTCTGACAGGTACTGTGGTCCCAAACCGTGGATTGCTTTGTATGTCATAGATAGAACCTTGAACCTGATCTGGGAGGCAACAGAGAGCCAGTAGAGATGTTTGAAGGCAGGGGCAATATGATCAAATTTGCCAAGGCTCATTGTACTCTTCAGATCAGCTTTAAGGGCAGTCCTAAATAGAGGGTATTGGAGGAGTCAATAAGGGAGATAACCAATGCCTGCCCAACAGTCCTGAGAGAGTACACGTCCAGATATAGGCAGAGCTGGACTACCATTGTAAGATGGTTAAAAAACTGCTCTGGACATGACCACAGTCTGGGATTCCCAAGAAAGGTCCAGGTCCAGAAGCATGGCCAGGTTCCATACCGGGTCTTTAACTGGAATGGTGGTGACTTCCAACATTGGAGTGTAACCGCCCAGGAACAAAATACCTCACTTGCTTGGGTTCAGTTTGAGCCTGTTTGCTCTGATTCAGTCCAGAACCAAGTCCAGAGAGTCGTCCAAGGACTGGATGGCATCCATTGTTGAGGTCGAAAAGGAGAAATATAATTGTGTGACATCAGCATACCGATGATAACACACTTCAGCTGTCCGAATGGCCTCCCCCTGTGGCTTCATGTAGATGTTAAATAGCACTGAGGATAATGATCAACCCAGTGCTGTGGAACTCCACAATTGAGGGTCCATGGGGTCAAGAAAATGTCCCCAAGCTGTGCACTCTGGACACAATCCCAGAGGAATGACTTGAGCCAGGTAGGTGCTAGCCCCCATCCAGAAGGATCCCATGGTTGACAGTACTGAAATATGATGATAGATCATGAAGGACCAGCAGGGTATAGTTACCCATCTGCCTCCTTTAGCAGGTCATTGTGCAATGCGACCAGTGCTGTCTCACTTCCATGGCATGCCCTGAACCTGGATTGGAAAAGATCTGGGAAATTTTGTTCTTCAGGAAAAGTCTGTAACTTGATGGCTAATGCCGACTATATCACCTTGCCCAGGAAGGATAATTATTAAGACCATCCATTGCTAATTGAGATATTTTAATTATTGGTCTTACAAAGGTCTCTTTGACCCAGGAGGGCACAATACCTCCTTGCAATGAGGCATTAATGATGTTAAAGACCCAATCTATAACTGGCCTAGTGGTAGCTTTTATTAACCATGCTGGGCAAGGGTCAGGAGCGGAGGGGGTAGGTCTGCAGCCAGCTTGAAGTTTAGCAGCATCCTCTTTTGTGACAGGGTCAATCTGAACCAAAATGAGACAATGTTGGAGACGCTGGGGGCCAGCTCCATCAGTTCAACTGCTGGTGGAGTCAAGATTGGAATGGACTTGACGTTAAACTGCAACTAGTTGGTGAACTGTTCTGCAGAAAGAGGCCAATGTGACACCAAAGGAGAGGGATTGGTACGGCCATGTGCCACTTGGAACAGTTCTGCCTGGTGGTTAGTGGCCTCACTGATAAACCTGATGTTGTATCATCTCTTGGTTCTCTTTAGCATACTGGCATATTTACATGAAATGTGCTCAACAGTCCGATTTTTCCTCTTCCTGCCCTCTGGCTGTCTCCTAACCAACTTCAGGGCCTGGGACTCGTCAGTGAACCAAGGAGACCTCTAGACCTAAAGCAGAGAGGGCATTCAGGAGCGATTGTGTCAGCTGCTTGGATCATCTCCAGGTACCATTTTTCAGGTTACTGGTCCATAACACAAATCCATCACAAAAGTCATACTTCTATTAATATTAGTTACATTAATTCTTAGTTATAATCATTTAATTAGCTTTAATAGAGGTTCTAAATTTGTAATACATTTGTAATGTTTCTTGCTGATTTGCTTTTTATTTAACAATTGTAGCTGTTTTGGGAAGTGGACAGGGGCCATCATGGGCACTCTGTAGTCTGTGGCTACACAGCCCCCTGTGCAGCAAACTGTGATGCATAATGTGTTCTGGCACCTTTCTAACATGGCCAGCATTGGGTTTTTCAGCAACTGGAACTACAGTAGCTTTTCTCTGTGATTTGCCCAGATGGATTAGCCTTTGCTCCCCACGTATATCAGTGATCCTTGGGCACCCACACCCATTCACTGATTGTCCTTCTTTACACCACTTTTGCTTGTTACTAACCACTGTATACTGGGAACATTTCACAGGACTTGATGTTTTGGAGATGCTATGACCCAGTCTAGCCATTGCTATTTCGTGCTTGTCAAAGTCAATCAGATATTTTTGCTTGCCCATCTTTCTTGCTTCCAACACATGAAATTAAAGAACTGACTGTTTACTTGCTGCCTAGTATTTCCCACCCCTTGACAGTTGTCTATGTAATGATCAATGCTATAACACTTCACTTGTTGTGGCTGATCTGTGCATATAAGGATAACCCTCCTATACGAATGTGGGGTTTGGACTAGTAAGGAGGAAATGTATCTTTAATTTGTTGTGCACTGCCCAGAGTAGGCCTAGTGCTAGGTGGTTGCGGTATATAAATCAAATCAGTCAATAAAATAAAATAAATGTTCAGTAAGTGCTTTTCAAAAGTGGATACATGGAAGAATCATCTGTATCTCATGGACTGACATAATAAACAGGTAAGCTGTCATACAGTATTTTGGGCACATAAATTTGTCATTATAAATAAAATCTAGTGCAATATATCACTGAGGGGAAGATCAGTAGTAAATGTGGAAGAGGTCTAAGATGAATTTCTTGAATGAGTAACAGCTGAGACTGTTGGCTCTTAATAGACCATAACTAATCCAGACAGCAAGATATAGGTAGAAATATGACATGATGGCAAACCATCTTCAAGACCTGAGATGGCACTTGGGAGACAGGGATTTAAATCGGTTGGTTCTAATAAGCAATGAGAAACCAAGAGGCTGAAGGTGATGGGAAAAGCAACTGCTCTTGATTGACATTCCAGAGAGGTAAGGCTCTGTACACCTGCCAAGCATTGCCCTTTGAGCGGTGCATGCATGTCCCTTTAACGATAAGGGTAACTCTCCGGCTCAGACCGGGCTGTACGAACTCGTGGACACCCAACTTCGTCAGGCGGAGCCGCAAAGCATTCTAGGATATGTATTCTTTTCAACTGTCCAATGATGCTGCTTTCCTTAGGAATCCACAATGGGACAGACTACATTTTCCGGTCGGTCCCTTGCCAAAACATCCCCTTCCTTCCCCCGAGCAATTGTTTTTAAACCCCTCCCCAGTACTATACGATGCATCACGGTATTGGTCGTTTTTTGGGTGAAGCAGAGAGCCGTTGAGTCGCCTCCGGCTTCTCGGGCCAGCAGAACTACGATTCCCGTCGGCCTCCGCGAGCGGCGCTTGCGCCCTGGACGTGGAAGGTGGGAGGGGAAAGGCCGTTACGTTGTGGGCAACGGCCAGGGCAGTGAGGAGGCAGTGGCTGGCGGCGCCGGAGGCTTCCGCGTTCGCTCTTGGGGCTGGGGCTGAGAAGCCGGAGGAGGAGGAGGAGGAGGAGGAGGAGGGGAGGAGGGGTGGAGGTGGGGAAGGGAAGGTTCTGTCAGGCTCCGGCGGCCGGTCGTTCCGGAGGGCAAGAGAAGGAAGGGATGAACCCGTGAGGGGACGCGAGCCCGAAGGGAGAGCGAAGGGGGGGCGGCGGCGGCAGGAGACCGGCGGCCGTAGGCAGGCGAAAGAAGGAAGCGGCGGCGGCGGCGGCGGGGAGACATGTCTCAGCCGCCTCAGCAACATCCGCCTCAGCAGGAGCCGTCGTCGCCGGCTGCGGCCGCCCCGGCCTCGAAGAAAAGGGACCGTCGTATCTTCTCGGGCACTTGCCCGGACCCCAAGTGCCAGGCGCGCCTCTTCTTCCCGGCGCAGGGGCCTCTGAGCGGCGGCAGCAGCATCGAGTGCACGGACTGCGGGCAGCGCCATGAGCAGCGGCAGTTGCTCGGGGTGGAGGAGGTGACCGACCCCGACCTGGTGCTGCACAACTTGCTGCGGAACGCCTTGCTGGGGGTGAGCGGCGCCGGTCCCCCCCGGAAGAACACGGAGCTGGTGAAAGTCATGGGCCTGTCCAACTACCACTGCAAGCTGCTCTCGCCCATCCTGGCGCGCTACGGCATGGATAAACAGACGGGCAAGGCCAAGCTCCTGACGGAGATGAACCAGGGAGACGTCTTTGACTGCGCCCTCCTCGGGGACCGTGCCTTCCTGATTGAGCCCGAGCATGTCGACACCGTCGGTTACGGCAAGGATCGCTCCGGCAGCCTCCTCTATTTGCACGACACGCTGGAAGACATCAAGAAGGCCAACAATAGCCAGGAGTGCCTCATCCCGGTCCATGTGGATGGTGATGGCCATTGCTTGGTCCATGCGATCTCTCGGGCGCTGGTGGGCAGAGAGCTGTTCTGGCATGCTTTGCGAGAGAACCTCAAGAAGCACTTTATAGAGAACCTCAGCCGCTACAAAGCTCTTTTCCATGATTTCATTGATGCGGCAGAATGGGAAGATATAATCAATGAATGTGATCCTTTGTTCATTCCTCCAGAGGGGGTACCGATGGGCCTTCGAAACATCCATATATTTGGACTGGCCAATGTATTGCATCGGCCCATTATTCTTTTGGATTCCTTGAGTGGAATGCGTAGTTCAGGAGACTACTCCGCTACTTTCCTTCCTGGTTTGATACCTGAAGAAAAATGCATGGGTAAAGATGGCATGTTGAACAAACCAATCTGCATTGCCTGGAGTAGTTCTGGACGTAATCACTATATTCCTTTGGTTGGAATAAAAGGTGCTGCTTTGCCTAAATTGCCTATGAAATTGCTTCCCAAAGCTTGGGGAGTACCTCAGGACCTTATTAAAAAATACATCAAATTGGAAGAGGATGGTGGGTGTGTGATAGGAGGAGACAGAAGTTTGCAAGACAAATACTTGATGAGGTTAGTTGCTGCCATGGAGGAGGTCTTCATGGAGAAACATGGTATTCATCCAAGTTTAGTAGCAGATGTACATCAGTATTTCTATAGACGGACAGGTGTAATAGGAGTTCAGCCAGAAGATGTCACAGCAGCTGCTAAAAAGGCAGTGATGGATAGTCGCCTTCACAAGTGTCTCATTTGTAGTGCCCTTTCAGAACTTCATGTTCCTCCAGAGTGGCTTGCCCCAGGAGGGAAACTGTATAATCTGGCAAAAACTACCCATGGCCAGTTGAGGCCTGACAAAAATTACAGCTTTCCTCTTAATAGCTTGGTATGTTCCTACAGTCCTGTGAAGGATGTACTTGTACCGAACTACAGTTTGAGTACTTTGACTGCCTGTAACTGGTGCCATGGTGCATTGGTGCGCCGCGTCAGAAATGACGGCTCTGTTGTATATTTGGATGGTGACAGAACAAACACTAGGTCTGCAGGTGGCAAATGTGGTTGTGGATTCAAGCATTTTTGGGAAGGTAAAGAATATGACAATCTCCCTGAAGCATTCCCTATTACTTTGGAGTGGGGTGGCAGAGTTGTGAGGGAGACAGTGTACTGGTTCCAGTATGAAAGTGAGCCATCCCTGAACAGCAATGTTTATGATGTTGCAATGAAACTTGTGACAAAGCATTTTCCTGGAGAATTTGGTAGTGAGCTTCTTGTCCAGAAAGTTGTCAACACCATTCTGCATCAGACAGCCAAAAAGAACCCTGATGATTATACACCTGTAAACATTGATGGTGCTCATGCCCGAAGAGCTGATGACATGCTTCAAGAACAAGGCATCGAGTCTCAACTTCCAACCAAAATTATTCTTACTGGACAGAAAACAAAAACATTGCACAAAGAAGAGCTGACTATGAGTAAAACTGAAAGAACCATTCAGCATAACATTACAGAGCAGGCAAGTGTCATGCAGAAACGGAAAACTGAAAAATTGAAGCAAGTACAAAAAGGACCAACTAGAACTGCATCTCCAGGAGCTGTTCCTGAAGGGTCGTCCTCTGCTCCTGCCACCCCCACAAAGGCACCATATTCTCCAACATCTACAAAGGAAAAGAAAATACGCATTACAACAAATGATGGGCGGCAGTCCATGCTTAATTTGAAATCTGCAACTACATTTCTAGAGTTGCAAGAAAGCATTGCAAGAGAGTTTAATATCCCTCCACATTTGCAGTGCATTCGCGTTGGCTTTCCTCCCAAAGAGCTTTTGCCACCCAAAGAAGGGCAGGAAAATGAACCTGTCCCTCTGCTGCATGGAGATAGAATAACTGTTGAGATCCTCAAAGGAAAGGAGGATAGCAGCCAGACTACTTCAGTGCACTCGGCCCATGCTGTGAAACATGATGATGCTGCAGTTACTAGCAAAATCTCTTCCAAGGAACTCCAAGAGCAGATTGACAAGGAAATGTACTCCTTGTGCCTTCTAGCAACATTTATGGGTAAGTTAAAATTTAATTTTTCAAAGTACAGAAACGTATCTAAATTTTGAATTTTTTTGAAGCTAGAAACAGAGTCTGACCAGCTAGGATATACATGCAAGTTGGTGACATGGTCTTCTACAGTTCCCCTTTCATTCTTTTTCTCTTTCTCTTTCAAGAGCTGCTCTGTTTTTTGCACCCTAACCAATGTTTAGGCTTTAAGTGGCTTCTGAATATGAGCTGAACTGCTCAATCCTGTATGGGTCTGCTTAGAATTAGGCCCATTGGATTTACACCAAATGAATCTTTTTAAACATCTCAATTCTTATTTTACATCTCCATTTGCGTAATTTATTATCTTTTCTTAGTATTCTTACTGTTGCATTAACCAAGTGACTGGCATCTGGAAGGTGAGTCATGGCAACTGGAGTTCTTGTGAGAGCGAAACGTTTCCCTACTTATCCAAGCATCCAGGACTGACAAAGCTGCTTGGATGAGTAGAAACATTTCAGTCTCACAAGAAGTCCAGTTGTTATGACTTAACTTCCAAATAACGTCACCTGGCTGAGACCTAGTGACTAGCAAAAAATACAGAGTTGGAATCAGCGTTAATTGTTCTTATAGTACAGTTGTTGAAATGGATAGGGCTTGATAACTTTGGAATCAATATTGTTCCTACAACATAGAAGGTTGTGTATTAACATGTATATTAACATTTAGAATGTCTTCTGCCTTGCATACAAGAAGAGTCCCTGAACTCTGTGATCCAAAGGGTCTTTTCCAGTTCTGCAGTTCTAAGATGGTGATGGTGATGATGATGATGATAATGATGATGATGATGATTTCATCAATAATTTCCAAATAATTTCATCTACTGGAATAATTTCCCAATACTGTAATTTCATCTACTGGAAGCAGGCAAAATATTTAATGGTTAAAGGTACTGGCAAGCCACTCCAGTATTCCTGCCAAGAAAACTCCATGGGCATGGGGTCACAAAGAGTCGGTCACAACTGTAAGATACAACAACAATAACAATGTACTTTACATAGTAAGCTGGTGTTTTCAAAACAGTTGTAGTTGAATGCAAAATTGCTAGTTAAAGAAGTTATATAAAATAGATGTACATATTGACAACACAATTTAATATCTCAAGTGCCTTTTTACTACCCAGCCAGAATTAAGGATGGTTATATTTTAAGAAACCTTTTAAATAAAATTAATTGGCATTCTTTCAAATTCAGTGAATGCCCTGTAGACTTTGCCATTAACTTGTAGGCCACATGGCACCAAAAGATCTTGGTTTCCAGCTAACTGGTACAAGATGTATGTGTTTAAGGATTATTTTCTTACCACTAAAACTCTTTTGGCAATTAAAGCTTCAAAAAGACTTTATGAATTAGTTCCTCTCTTACTATCATTCTCAGTGACATCATCTGTGTGGCTTACATCTGAAAGTTTCTATGTTAAAGTGCTGAATAAAATGATACAAATTACTGTTTCAAAAAAAGAGGAAGTTTCCATCTGCAGTTTCATGAATATAAAGTAGTGTTTCTGTTCTTGGTAATGAAACAGTCACAAAAAACAAAAGTAAAACTATCAGGTTAGCTTGGAAGACCTTGTCTTTGGTTCAAGAAATAATTAGTATCTCCTCAAATGCATCCATACCTTAACAGAGTTAGATATGATTACTACCTCCTCTTTTTCTCATCTGGAGTGTGAGATAAGGTGGTGAAAAGAACGGAATATGTGTTGCATGTTGGAAGGTCTTTATGGAAAGGACAAGAGAAGCACAAAGCCTGAAATAAAACAATTGACTATTTTACAAACTCCAGTGCCATCAACACAAGGGGACAGTTTAAGAAGAAGCATTTTTTGTCAGGAAAAGTACAAGCAAACAATGATTCTGCTTCTCATGCAATTGCAGTTCTTTGTAGAGTCCAAAATTACTGTATTCTGATTGTGATTAGAATTAGTTAGGATATCAAATCATTATTTCGTTCTGGTTAATTGATGAATTATAACTACAGCAAACCACAATTTATTTGATTTATTTATTTATTAGATTTGTATACTGCCTTTCTGGCAATGGGGCCACTCTGAACGGTAAATTTTAGATTAAAATGTACAAGACAATTGTGATTCAGAAACAGAAGCTTGGCCAGAACTGGAAAAGAAGAGAAGGGGACTGTTTGAATTTCACCCATCTACAGACTCTTCCAGGTTCATTGTTGTAATAACAAACTACAGTTTATTAATCTGAATCAGATAAGCATGTGTTGGGAAATGGCATATAATTTGACCTCAATTACTTAAAAGAAGTGTGTTCCCATTTGCATTCTTTTACTGAGAGTTTGCTTAATTGTTTACATTTTCATTTCCCTCAAAGGTCTCTAAGGCATTTACAAACAAAATTAAAACAATTCAACCAAAAAATCATGGTCTTCTGTTCAGTCGCTTAATTAATTGTGAAGACAATGTTATCCTGATTTGTCTGGAAGAGGGGTAGGCATCCTGATACTTTCAAGGTATCTACAACTCCCATTAGCCCCAACCAGCATGACAACAAAAGTTGTGGATTTGTGATCCAAAACAAGAGATAGTTTCCCTAATCATGTTCCAGACCACAGTGGCCAAAATCCTGTTGCACAGCTAACATTTAAATGCAAATTGCTGTAAGTTAAAAATCTCCATAGGTTTTATCTGTTGCGCACAAAGATATTTCTTAACTCAAAATGTGGGTTGTTTGAATAACTGCACAATAGATTTTAATCAGTATACGTTAAGGAATCACCTGCAATCTGGTTGTTGTTTAGTTATACTAGAATGGACTGGAATGTTGGAAGATTTTGGTTATATATTGGGGACTGGATTTTGTATTTATATCTAGATATGAGTTTATATCTTTCACTTATAACCAATGATTTTTCTTCCTGTTCTGCAGGTGAAGATGTTTGGTCTTATGCAAAGGGGCTTCCTCATTTATTTCAGCAGGGTGGTGTGTTCTACAATATAATGAAGAAAACAATGGGTATAGTTTTTAACTGTCCTTGTATACTTTTCCAGAAAGCTATCATGTTTTGTTCTTGAACTACTGGTATTAATTATCTGTCTTTGGTATAATATTAGTTTTTGCATGTGTCCATATATTGTAGAGTGCAAAATATATTACTTACTGTTTTCCAGGAAGTTGAGGTATATAAGGTTTTCCAAGGTTGCTTTATCAGAATGTTTTTGTTGACTTATTGAACTGAACTGCATATACATTTTATTTCTTGGAGAAGGAAGAAAACCTGAATAATGAACTAAATACCAGAACTTGAAAGAAAACCTGATGCTATTATTAAAGGCTTTAAAGCATAAAAAAAAGAAAGTGAAGTTCTAAAGAGCTGCATCTGCTCTTGCCCATGATGCCACTTCAGTCTGCCACTGTTCTCCCCCTGCTGCTGAAAACCAGAGCACTTTTCAGGGTGGCATAGAATGTGGCATAAGGGCTGAAGCAGGAGGATAAAACGGGTTGTTTCCCTGCTTACTCTTTTGAGTTTTGTTCCATAGATTTGTAAGTGGTGTTAAAAAATCAAGTAGACTCCATAAAGCTTGATGACTCTAAGGGCGAATATTGATTTAGCATCCAGTAAAGCAAGCATGTGACATGTCTACTTTATTGTCACATACAAATGTTGTTAATGCCCAAAAGAGATATATGCTTACTTACAATATGGCCCATAAGTATCTAATGCAACAGTAACAATCAGCCTTTCTATGTTACTTGCACTAATGTCTGAGATAACACTTCGCAGTGGTTTCCCCAGTTTTCATTAGAAAGAGAGACATACATGGATATAATGTCACTTTACAAACTAGAATTCAAGGTGAAAGTACTTCACATTGTTTTCTTACTTTTATGTAGCAATTATTCCAACTTCAGGTGAAGATTTGTTTTTTTAAAAATGATTACTATTCAATTCTTCAAAATGCCTCTGGTTTATTTTATGTGGGTATTGTGATTCTGTACCGAGGATTCAGAAAGCCAAGAAATATTTTATTTTATATTTTATTTATTTTTAAGTTTCTATACTGCACCGATTTTCCCAAAGTAACTCTGGGGGGTTTACAAACAGAGCAACACAAATAAATTAAAACCATCAGAATTCCACTCAAATAATACACAACAAAGAGAGGGGAGAAAAAAGTAAGATAATCCGGCAAGAGGCATAATAAATACTAACAAAAACAACAAATCACAAAAGGGCACAAACCAAACATTAGCGATTGCCATAAGCTTCCTGGAACAGCCAAGTTTTCAGTGATTTCTTGAAGGCTGTGGGGGATGGAGCCAAGTGCATCTTGCAGGGAAGTTTGTTCCATATGTACGGGCCTATCTCCGAGAAGGCTCAGAATTGTGAGTCATAACCTTACAGGCCTCCCTGGGGGTGGCCATCCAAAGCGAGAAGGCCACAGAGGCTCTGGTGGGTCTGGCCAGCTCTGACCTTTAAGAGATACGCTCTGACAGATATTCAGGTCCCAAGCCATGAAGGGTTTTGTAAACAAAAACCAACACCTTGACCTTATTCGGGAGGCAACGGGCAGCCAATGCAGGTGAGTCAGAATTGGAATGATGCAATCAAATCTGCCCGCACCAACCACCAATCTGGCTGCCGCATTCTGCACCCGCTGCAATTGCCGAACAAGGTTCAAGGGAGGCCCCATGTAAAGAGTGTTGCAATAATCTATCCTTGATATGACCAGTGCCTGCACAACTGCCCCGTATTTCTGCATAACATTGTGCCTGCATTGCCACCAGAAAAAAAAAATGCCAAGTTTTAGATAGCAAATGGTAACCTGCATATTGACAACACCAATGGTGGCAGCCAAGATGGTCGACTCTACAGGATACTCTTTTCTGCTCACTACCACTCACAAAGTGACATCACCCAAGGGAAAATCCTAGAACCTGACGCCTTTTTTTCAGTAGTTGACCACTTCTCACCCAAATACAAACAATTGTCAGGGCAGTTTTTCATCAAGCGTCAATGTGCCATTTCTTGGCTTTTTGAATTTTTGAAGCACAATATCCAGCTGGATATTTTATGAAAAACTGAATTTCCTGCCTTTTTAAAGTACGAGTTTACATATGCATATACTACATACAAATACCAACAAAAAATTCCTCCTGTAGAACCAAGAGCAGCTGGGATATGGCTGTAGTCTCTCTTGCCAAAATATTTTGAAGGGCTGTTTTGGACTTATTGAAATAGTATAGCAAAGGTTTGAGTAGAAACAACATGTACAATGAACAAATATCTGGAAGTGGAGTCATGGCAGCTGGACGTCTTTTATTGAGAGATTGCCATGACTCAATTTCCATATAAAATCACCTGGATGATTGAGAATCTTCACAGACATCATGAACAAATACACACATTTTAACATCTCAATTAAAATAATGTTGCCATGCTTGCTCCACAGAATGCAGACTAGAAAGCTATGTTCCATACCTTTCATTGAGTTAGGCAGGCTGAGGAATAAAAGCTCTTTCAGCCCAAAATCTCTTGGGACGTGTTGTATGCATCAGTGTGCCCTTTAATTGCGTTCATGAGCCCCCCTCTCCCAGCAGGTTCCATCACAACCAGAACAGATACAATTGTGGTGGGTGCATGGGGGTGGAAAAACCTTAGAGAGTATCCTGGTGTACATGTTTCAAATTTTAAAAAAAAAGGAACAGGTTGGAGTTAGCAAAGAATGTCACTAGTGGTTAACTCATGGCACAGTGGTTAACTGTCTGTACTGCAGGTAAAAACTGTGCTCATGACCTGGGGTTCAATCCCAGGTAGCAGGCTCATGGTTGATTCAGCCTTCCATCCTTCCGAGGTCGGTAAAATGAGTACCCAGCTTGCTGGGGGGGGGGCAATGTGTAGCCTGCATACTATAATTTTAAAAAGCCTGTAAACTGCCCAGAGACTACTTGAAGTGGTATGGAGCGGTATATAAGCAGACCACTTTGCTTTAGAAACCAAGGTCACACTCATTCATACTATAATGTGAAAGAAAAACTGTTAAGACAAACTGGGACAAAATCAGTTCATTTGAAATGTGGTGTTGGTACAGATACTGTACTGTGTGTGTGCTCAAAAAGCTTAAAAGGATTTTTGGCAAATACCACATACCCATTTACTTCAAACTCACAAACACTAGGAGGGAGACTCATCTGCCCAAAAGACCAGACACCAAAACACAAGAAGAACAATATAGTATATGTGGTCCAATGTAGTGAGGAGTGCACAAAACTCTACATTGGATAATCTAAACAGCGACTGACCAGGATGATGAGCCAGCACAGGAGAGGTAACAGCTCATGACCAGAATCAGCAGTGGACCTTCATTCGAAGGGCAAGGGACACTCATCCAATGACAAAGATGTACACATATTAGAATGAGAAGCTAGATGGTTTGATAAAGGAGTCGGGGAAGCCATTCATGTGTGAATTGAAAACCCCTCTCTCAATGGGAGTGGGAAACTTAGGCACAATCTGTCTCACATTTTCGTGCTTCTCTTTCATCGATTCCCAAACAAATCAGAACCACTTCATATCTCAACCAGGAAGGCCACAGCTAACAACCTATACCTAATGGGTGTTGGGAAGGGTTGCATAGGTGGGACTTTCACACATAGCAGGCCGTTGTCCATCTAATGACTCTATTTAGACCAGGGTAGAGTGAAAGTTAACTATAACTTAACTACAAATTGGAAGCCTCCCACCAACTTTCCTCAGACTGAAGAAGCCACTTGGACAAGTAGTGAAACATTTTGATTCTGCAAGGAAAAAAGTCCACTTGACACGACTCACTCCTAGATAACCTCACCTGGATAACAGAATCTCTGCAGACTGAGGGACATTACATTTTTTCAGAACTGATATGCATATTTATATTAATCTTAGGGGATATGTAGACCAAATTCAACATTAGTTCCACCTAGGAAAGATCCATGGAAGTCATTCAGGCTTGTTATTTGTGGCTAGCCAAGTTTTGTACATTTCAGTAGATTTACTCTAATGTTATATTTAGTGGGGCATGCACTCACACATAGATTTGATGGGTATTTGTAATGTCCAGATTCCTAGAAAGGAAAAATGGAGGAAGATTATTCCATTTTGCCCTTGATTGTGCACATTCTAAGAGCATATTTTGGGCCATTACAGAAAACAATTAATTAGATTCACTTTCAGGCTTGATCCAACAGAACTGCAGTTCAGTTTTTATTTTTGATTCTTTTGGAATTGAATGTCACATTGAATTTGTTTATAATGCAAAGATAGCGTTTTATACTTTGTTTTATTTTTAATTCCTTTATGAAACAGGATATAACTACAATCTCTTTTTTTTCTCCTAATAGGCCTGGCTGATGGTAACCACTGTACATTTCCACACTTGCCTGGTAAGACTTTTGTATACAATGCAGCTGAAGACAGACTAGAACTCTGTGTGGATGCTGCTGGCCATTTTCCAGTGGGTTCTGATGTTGAAGACTTGGTTAAGGAAGCCCTAAGTCAAGTGCGTGCTGAGGCTTCTTCAAGAAGCAGGGAAGCAAGTCCTTCACATGGAGTCCTAAAGTTAGGTAGTGGCGGAGTGGTTAAAAAGAAGTCAGAGCAACTTCATAACGTGACTGCATTTCAAGGAAAAGGCCATTCTCTGGGAACTGCAGCTGGGAGTCAGCAGCTTCATCAAAGAGCTAGGGAATCTCCACTTGCCAGAAAGCAAAGCACAGGCACAGATTTCCGTCCCAGTTCTGCTAAATCTGAGCCTTCTGCATACACAAGTGATTCTGGAAACAGTGAGCTTATACGGATAGCTCCTGGAGTGGGAACAATGCGAGACAGTAGGCAGCTTGATCCTAATTTGATTGAGGCTCAGCGAAAAAAATTGCAGGAAATGGTTTCTTCAATTCAGGCTTCAATGGACAAACACTTGCGGGATCAGAATACAGAGCAGCTGGCAACAAATGAT
The DNA here is from genome assembly GCA_037367245.1 of Phrynocephalus guinanensis. Lineage (NCBI taxonomy): Eukaryota > Metazoa > Chordata > Lepidosauria > Squamata > Agamidae > Phrynocephalus > Phrynocephalus guinanensis. The sequence continues at coordinate 45,289,874 of CM074739.1, forward strand.
TTTTCTCAAAGGAAACTGGAGGCAGCAAGTTCATCTGTTAAAACAAGAAGTCCTCAGACTACTTTGTCTGAATCTTTAGCTTTTTCAAGTGGCAGTGGACATCTGAATGCAGAAACAACTGACAGTAACATATCCAATGCAGTAGGAACAACCTTCCCCACAAGATCAAAAGCGCAGAAAGGAAATTCTGTTGAGGAACCTGAAGAGATGGACAGTCAAGATGCAGAAATCACTAATACAGCTGAGCCAATGGATCATTCTTGAAGAGTTAAGAGCTGATAAAGATAGAGGAGATTACTGTGCAAATGTAATGTTTGTTGGCTGGGCCACATAACTTTAGTAACTGAATCTTGTATGTTTCAAAGATTATATCTTATTCATTGCATGATAGCAGATATGTGATAGACAATAGCTTTTAATATGCCATTCTGCTGCCCAGGCTAGCTCTCAGTTACTGTAAATTAGTTATTAGGATATGCACTGAGATGAATATCTGCTGTAGATGTGGGATATCAATTTTTGTTGTAATTTTAATTCCATTAATGTCTTTTCTTCCAGCCCATGTAAAATCATAAATTTATTTTAGTATTGATAAGTGAAAATAAAACCTGACAAATATAGTGTGTTTTCTCAGATATTGGTCCATTCACAATTACAGCATAAAAAGACATTTACTTTTATCTGAATATTTTTGTTCATTTAGGTCTGTCAGGTTTCTTAAAATGCCCAAATATACTTATTTAGATCTCACTTAAGTGGTAAATTTAAGAAATGATAGGCAAAGCACCATATGATATGAAATGATGTTAAAACAGAGGAGATGTAGTTATTTGTGGCAGTCTAAGCCAGCCTAGTTTTTTTCATTGCTCTGTTGGCAAATGATTGCATGATTTAGCTTTCAGCTAGTATGGTACCATGGTGTGCTTTTACATTGAAAGATGACAGGAAGCAAGTATTTTAAGGATTATAGTAGACTAATATGCAATTGATTTGTACAGGAAATTTTTGGAAGTAACCACTGGTTATCTGTGCCGTTTTATTAACATTTTCTGAGCATGTTGGATTAATGGGATTTAACAAATTTCACCAGAGGCGACATGGTAAAATGTCCCTACTTCCTTGGGAATGGGAAGTATTTGGTCTTTCTACTTCAGTGCACCACTTGGATTAAAGTGTTGTCCACCTAAACAGCATACAGTTTTCACCAGATCCATAGTGCTGATTTTTAAGAAGCAGCCATTTTGTTTGCTCCATAAAGGTAGAATGTTTATCTTGAAACGAATGTTGCACTTTTGCCTCTGCATATTTCTATTTTATGTGCATTAATACTGCTTCATCAGATGAGAATAAACTTTGAAAAGGTGAACATCTTAGAGGACAGAAGGATATTGAAATCTCAAGTGCTTAGCTATTGAAGTTAGTGCTTGTTTACACATGGATTTTACCTGATCCACAGATAAGTTCATATGATAAATGTTTGTATTCTTAAAATATGTTCACACTTTCTGCAGTTATAATCACAAAAAACTTTAAACACTGCTATAATTAAATATCCCATGTAACTGAAATTTTATTTTCAGTATGGGAAATTAACTGAAGGTACAGCTGCCTCAATTCATTTAAGTATATTAATCCATTCAAACACTGTTTTTTTCTCATGCAGGAAATACCTACTTTATCATCTAGTGCACTGCATATAGATATTTCATTATTGAATAAATTTTAAATGTATAAGTTTACTATTTTTGCTGCTCAAGAAAAAATATATGCGCTAGTAGTATGAAGTTTTGAGTTTGATCCACACACCCTCAAGAACAGGATTTCTGATCTAAAAAACCACTGTAACGAATAACAAACGCACAACCAAGTCTGTGGCCATTATCCAGGGAAACAATTTCTGCAGTCATAAGAGGATGTGCATGGTGGGAGAGCTTTCTGGCACAGCAATAGTCCATGTCCTCCTTGGAAAGGTAGCTTGTAATATAGCATGAGACAGCTGATGTGACAAACAACAAAAGCTGCCATCCTATCTCTCATTAAAGGGCACCTGCACCAAGTATTTAAATCTTTTTGAAAACAGGGTCAACAGCTGTGGCTTTCAAGACAACACCTGGAACGATTGAACTCTCAGTGCAAAAGAAATTGGTTGTTTCAGAATATATGGCACATTCACCAAAGTGTGATGCCTATTATTTCTTAGGTTAGAATTATTATGATGATTATCAGTTGTTTATCCTATTAAACATTCATGTTGACATAACTTTCAGGGGCAAATTACTGCAAGTTAAGAAACCAACCTGGACATTGACTATCATGTGAGGCATGTGACTGGCGTGCAATACCAAATCCCTTCGCCAACTTCTTAACTTGTGGCGGTTTGCCTCTGAAATTTATGCCAGTGGAGTTCCATTGATGTGTGCAGCTCACAGGATATTCTCCATAGTGTTGATAAATAGTCTGATAATTTGAGGACTTCTCTAATGCAGAAATAGCACGAAGGCTCTCACCAGCACTTACATACAATTCATGTTAAAAATGAGGAATTGCTGTCATCTACTGAGGCATGGGGGACTTTATGATTTCATCTGCTTTCAGTAAGACAGCTCTTGAATATGAATTAAGTATATTTTTGTAGTAACTCTTTCCTTTAAAAAGTGGTATTGTGACTTTTTTCTCTTAACCAAAAAATAACACTGCTGGTTGTTCACTTTTGTATTTTCTCTTCTGTCGGAGATACTAAAAGATTGTTTATAATGCTCAGTTTTAAAATGAAAATATTCTAGGCTTAAGTATATGAAAAACACTACTTTGTCTCTAAACTTTTTTGTGGGGTATTAGATCTAAATTCTTAATGTTAGAAGTGTACTCAGTATATAGGCTGATCTGCATATAAGTTGATAGGACTTAAAAACAATAAATGCAGAAGTCTCGTTGATGTTGATGACACTAATTGCAATTCACTTGCTGGATTTCACTGTGAGGTTAAGCATGTCTTGCTATCCTCAGGTTTTTGCTTTAATGGTTGAGTGTCAAATGTTGACTGCATTTATGGAAGATGACAGTTCTGGTGAGAATATTGAGGACAACTAGAATAAGCTTGAAAAGCTGAAAAGTTGTTTGTATTAACTTGTCAATAAGTTTTCTGGGGTGCACATATGTAACCAGTTTAGCAAAAGAAAGACAATTGTTCTTTCAAATCAGAGACTAACCTTGCTTAAACAAACTTGTTTTTGAGCAGAAAAACAGTTTCATGTGTACACAATACAGTAGTATGAGCAAGAAATTGGATAATAGTAGCCAATGCTATTTAATACTTTGGCTTACTATAAGAAAAGGAGTAGATCCTATATGATCAGAAGAAACAAACAATTAAAAAAGAAGTTCATTTGAAAAATTGCTGGAATTTAAGTTCATTGGTGGTTTTTCATTTTAAGTTTAAAAGTATTTTATGGTATATAATTTAACTTTATTTCATGAATATTTTATATTTCTCTGGGAACTCATTGCCATTTAAAGACCAAACATTAAAATGTTTCCACAACTGCTAAATGACTCGTTTAATTGGACTTTGGCAGGTGTGTAACTTGTTACACAGGGAAAAAAAATAAAAAGTAAGAAAGATACTGATTTTTTATTTAAGAGAACATTTCTTTGACTATATATCATTTTCCATTTTTGTAGCTATAAGATTATACACATGAAAATGACATGTTATAAGGACATTGGTTAGGATTTGCTTCATTGTGATCTAGATGTGGCTTCTAATTTCTGTGTTAGTAATGATCACAGAAGAGTGCTGTTTTGGCCCTATACCACCAATGCTACTGAAGGGGTATACAGTACAGTATTTTGCAAGACTAAATGACTGGATTTATTTCTCTGAGATATGACAGTCTAGTGGGGAACTTTGATAAGTACTGTACCAACCACCAGTGCATTCAGCCCAGCTGTATTTTGTATATCTGAGTACAGTATATGTGAGTCCTGAATCTTACTCATTCTAGTGGAACTCAATTAAATGTATGCTCAGGATCTGCAAGTTTATGCTATCTGCTTTTGGTCATTTTGGTGTCCCGGTGGGAGTCAGAATTTGGCATTCTCAGGACAAATATTAACATTATAGTCCAGGAAATGGGGTTTTCATATGAGTATCTGATAATTTCATACATTTTAAAATGTTCCTTCTAAGATTACTTAAAGCAGCATTCTTGTTTTGCCACTCTGATTGTAGTAAAGTTGAGAGATTGGTGATTGCTATTTTTTAGATTTTATTTTAATGAGAATTATTGCCAGGAAAATAAATAGTGCACTTTTGAAAGTAATTGATTTAAAAATTGTATCAAAAAGCATTAGTATTGTATATATTTAGGAAATCTTTTAAAATAGCAAGTGCTTTACATCTGAGTTAAATTAGAATAGCAGTGATACCATGTTCACAATGCTGGCTGTTCAGCACATTTGGATTTTATTTGTGATTGCTATACTAATTGTTTTTTTATTTGTAATGTAACAATAGTGTATTATAACCGTGTACTATATTACACTTTATTGTACAGTATTTGGAATTCTCTTTGATTGCAATATTAAAAATACAAGCTAAACAAAACATTTTACTAATTTTTGTAGCAAAATTTCCAATTTTGCCCAATATTGCTATTGCTTTCTGTCAAGAGTATGTGGAAGGCAGTAGGAGTCCGAAAAGCACACATTCTCAGTGCAAAATTGCAGTCACAGCATGTGCTTACAAGAATAATACATTTTGGTAATTATGTTAGCAGAGTGGGTCAATCTAGTAAGGTAAGTTTATGGTGATGAATACAAGTAGTAGTTACTAAGGGTGCTCAGTGTATGATTAGAAAGAAAAACTTAAATTTATTCTAAGAAATCTATTCAGCGGGAAATAAAATAAAACCTACGCTCTAGTAGAGAAGGCTCTATATGGTTTCTATACGAAATTATGCTAGAGACAACATCATGGTTTGCCATCCATCGGAGAGGAGGGAGAACAAGGAACTATTCCCTTGGAGAAGTGGGGAATGGCCTAAGGCAGGCATGTCCAAACTTCAGCCCTCCAGATGTTTTGGACCACAACTCCCACAGTCCTTTGCCATTGGAAATACAGGCTTGGAATTCTGGGAGTTGTGGTCCAAAATATCAGGAGGACCGATGTTTGGTCATGCCTGGCCTATGGAGAAAGTGATCAATGAGTCAACTGCAACTGTTAAGAGCAGAGAAAATACATATATGTATCTTCCTGTGTGTCTCCACCAAATGTATTTACTTTAAATACAGTACTACTACATTTAATTTAACATACCTTCTCAATGATGCTTACGTCAATTTATTCAAAATAATAATCTTAGGACTGGAGGGGACTATGGATCACGAAGTCCCGCCCCATCAAAGAGTCACAGTGGGGAATCAAACTCCCAACCTCCTAGACTACTGAGCTGTTCAGCAATTCATCTTTTCTTCCATGATATAAAAGTGGCCTCTGGAAGTTGTTTAGTGTGGATGTCCACAATAAAGTTTCTTTATAAATAATATTTTACCTCAATAAGAGAGAAGGCCTTAATATTAAAAAAAAAAAAAAAATGTTATTTTTATTTTGTTTTAACTTTACATGTACACAGCCTAAAATTGTTCTCTGGATTAAACTTTTTTTCTCCTTGGACTCCATCTCTCTTACTCAGTGAATTGGTTTTTCTACACAGTATTGCAACTTATGCTGCCATGTTTGTTTTTGTGGTAGTGGCTAGGTACAGCAATGTTACTGCAGTAGTTCTGTATTGTTTATTCTATGGCAAGTTCATTTTTCTTGAGCCTGTTTCCACCAGTAGCAACTGTATAAAATCTCTGCTTCCAGAGTATTGTAGGATTTTATTAATGTCTTGTTCTTTGCTGAGACACTTCCCTCTTCTTCCCTCTCTCTTTCTATTCCAAGGTACAGAGACCCCCACCTATCATGGGGATTAGGGACCGACCTAACCCGCATAATTGAAAATCCGTGATATGCAGATGCAGGTTGGGTCAGACGGGGGGGGGGCTAACTGGGGGCTCAGAGGCCTCAGAAATGATTTTTGGCGACCTGGAAGTGACTTCTGGTTCCCAGGGAGGTCCTTTTGGGGCCTCTAGAAGGCCTGGGAAGGCCCCCGCAGGCCCATTTGGGGCAGCCCCAGTCCTGAGGTAAGTATGGGAGGCCTGAAACAGGCCTTTGCCCCTTACCCCAGGGGGCCTTTTTTCATATACTGCAGTCCCGCAATATAGAGGGACCGCAGTATATGAACCGTGAAAGGGCGGGGGACCACTGTAATAGGTAATGCCTCCAACTCTTTCCCCTTCATCTTTATTCAGACAGTAGAGGGCTTCCTTGTGATCAGCTTCATGTTCATCAACTAAGACCAAGCAATTAACATATGATACATCAGTACATAGCTCTACCTGTTTTGTATTGTGTGTAGAGACATAGGCTTGCGTTGCCGTGAAGCCTTTTCAGATGAAGATTTGGTTTGTTTTTCATGTGTCATGTGCTCTTCCTTCAGTCCACATAAGCTTTTCTGAAGGTTGCTCCCAGGCATTGTTTCTTAGGTTTTCAAATCCAGAAGATGGCTCCATGCAGACACTGCCCTTAATTTCTACAGATAGGAAGGCTGTTTTGATACCTTAATGTTCAACCTGCATCTTTCTGGATGTTGCCATGTTTAAAGGCATTCTTGTGACAAGGTGTTCTATAAGAGCAAAGTGCTCATCAAAGTATTTTCTGTACCTCTGGAGAAAGTGCTTGGCCTTGAATAACTGGATTGCTCTTTTTTGCATTTTAATTGACTTGGAAGACTCACTTGCACCCCACAGGATTTTTGCCTATTGTTAGCTCTCTGGGTGTCCAAGTTGTACTGTTGCACCATGCCTTTTTTGTGCAGCCTTACTCTATTCATTTGGTTCTATTGCAAGCATTCTTTCAGTCTCTTCTCATTGTTGAAGATTCTTCTGGTGTCACAGCTTCTTGAGAGGTAATATAGTCATTTGCTTTTGTTGGGTCAGAGTTGAGCTTTCAAGTGCTGGTTCTGGAGCCTTATGTGTTTCTGTGGGGAATTCCAGCTTTAAATCTTTCCCTGCTTGCTTTATATCCCTTTCTGCTTCTGTGTGGGCTTCTGTTTCTTCTCCTGTGCTTGGTGAAACTAATAAGCAGACTTGTATGCTTAATCTCGATGTAAGAGCTCATCTACCACCCATTTCTTGGTTGTGAGTTTTCTTGGGCTCTGTCAACTATCTTGGATGTCTTTTCCTTTGATACATTGTCATACGTCTTGGATCCAAGACTCTGATATGCTCCATGCCTGATGTTAGTCCATACCACTAATTTTTGGATTATTGATTTGGATTTTAATTCTTAACTTTGGCATTTGTTGTTGTTACTTTGTGATTCTGTTTGTTCTCGGTGGTGGTTGGGGGTAATTTATATATTGTTAAAGGTCCAGAATAGTGAATGTCATTAAATCAGGCAATATGAAATAATACAAACAAACAAATTAATCAGTACACATGTAGTTTTATTGATTGATTTGGTTGCCACCCCATTCTTCAAATATATAGCTGTTGCGACATCCTCTGTTCAATTTTGGTTGGATAACTTTGAGTCTAGCAGTGTATCATCCCTGTTTGTGATCTTTTCTTCCTTTCTGCAGCATCATTTTTTTTATGCATGTAGATTGTAGTGTGACTGTGTATAATGCTGTGCTCTCCGAAGTATACCAGAATAATGTGAAAAGAACTTACTACTGTTGCCTTTCTAAAGAGTCTGAGGTTTCTGCTAAATTTGTTGCTTTTCAAGCCTCTGCATTCCTTCAGTGCCTGCAAGATCTGCCTTTGATCTTTCACCAGATACATCATATGGGATCTGGAATAATTACCTAAGGAAGTAAAAAGTAATGATTTCCAGATTTAGAATGGGTTGGCATAAGTCCAAACAGATGGATGCACCTCATTTCTAATCATGAATACCGAATAGTAGAAACAGTAATGCTGCCTACCATTGGATTGATTTCCTGAATTTAAGATTATTTAAGTCTCAATTGTGTTCTTTTAGTCACGTGGGTTCAATGTAATGCTTTACTTATACATTACTATTGATATGAGTTGTGTGGTTGCCTGAAACAGAATAAGATGGGTACAGTTCCACTTTGATGTTAGCAAAATTCCCGATAGAGGTGTGGCTGGTTTTGACACATCTACCCAAACTACATGGGAGGAATTGTATTCATATATATACACCACTTCCTGCTGTTTAGTTCCAAGTGTCACTTATATATATGGCTGTGTTTAGAATTGAGCTTTATTCAGTACCACAGAAGATATAAGATGATGGAATTCTGTCGCATGCTGCGTTTGTGTTATATGTTACACGTAGACAGCGTGATTCAATAAATTGAGTTGCCTTGCAGTGCCCTGTTAACTACTTGGTAAACATCATCATGTTTTTGGCAATAACAGCCAGAAGCTCAGGTAAAACGTTATCCAAAGAATGGTCCATGAGTTTCCTCCTTCTTATGAAACTGATGAAATTATCATTGTGGGTACATCTATGCCAAAGCGGGAGGCAGCTGTTGGAATGTGGATATTATTTTCTGTCCTTGCACCTCTGAAAGCAGTGTGAAGACTATTGCCAGCATTTTAGGATTGTTTTCTCACATATTGCATTCTTCATGTCTTGTCTTTTGACTTTTTTTGCCATGACAATGTAGTTCACAGAGCTAAGTTATGAAAGGCCAATTTGTTGACTAAAGAAAATGCTTCCTTTGAAAATTACTGTTAGGGAGTGGCAGTGTGCTTAACTTAGCGGTATATTCAATATCTCATAGAGCAGATTGCAGTACTTCTGTACTAACACAATAACTATATGTATTTAGCTTGAGAGGCTTTGAAGTGTTGCTGTTTGCCCCATTAAACACTTTTAATCCAAGTATTCTGTGGGTTAGTGATTTAAACAGGATTTTGCTCTTCTCATACTCTTCTCAGCTGACTGTACTGGAAACTCCTTCATGCTATTTATGGAACCTATAACTCATGAGTCTACATGAAATGTTCAAAAATAGAAATGGCCATAATTCATCTGTTATAAGATCCATCAGTGATTCTTTTTCTTTTAGTTGCTTATATTTTATTTTTATTGTAATTTATTGTACTTATTATCTCAGCCAGGAAGCACCCTATAAATGCAATATTTTCAGTATTCAAAATATTTTGCATCAGCATTAGAAACTTTCAGCATGGCCTTATTGGGTGACAGAGTTATTGATAATTATATAATAGAACACTTTCCATATTCAACAGACTAATAACTGCTATTGGTCAGCCTTATGGATGGTGCTATGATAGAAATGGGAAACTGAAATGTCAGCTGAGAAGAATAGTCACTGAAAAACCTGTCAAGAAATTGAGTAAAAAACAAAGAGAAATCAAATAATTAAATGGTTGAGTTAGTTCTAGTTCAACTTCAGCGTGGACTTGATTATCCAAATGTGTATTTTCTAAAGTTGTTTTAAAATCCCTTTTGACATGGTCAACTCCACCACAAGAGCCATGAACACTGTAATCTGAAATAGCCATAACAGTTGGTGAAATATGCTGATATTTAGTTGAGCGTAAAAGGTGAAAAGGCTTAATTGTAGGTTCATTCAATATAAATTTCACAGGTTTGTGTCTGAACAAATGATGTTGATTACTGTATGGAAGACTCGTGCTCCTCTTAAGATAATTGTTGCACTGTTTTGTTTGTTCCCAACATATATATAAAAGTAATTAAAATGTTCCTCAACAGTAAGTGTCTTGGATGGTTTGATGCTGCTGTTTCTGGCATAAAGATGGAATGGAGGAGAGAATGGTGTACGGTTCTTGTAGGCAACACATTTCTTTCTATCTCTTAACTACTGTATTAATAATATTTCTCTAAGCATTACATTTTCTGACATGGCAATGCGAAGAGTTTCTTTCTTTTCCATGGTGGAAGATGATCATACTTGCTCTTAGCCTGTACACTTCGATGCACAAATTTTATTAAAAACAAAACAAGCCCATCAATAACAAGAAACAAGCCCACCAAGAACACTGAACAAAAGTAAAACAGGCAGCAGAAATGTTATAATCATTAGAGGATTTCATCAAAAACCTCTTTGAAAAAGCTTGTTTTTAGCAACCTCTTAAAGGCTAAAAAGGAACGGGATAGACTGCTCAACCAGAAGCTTATTCCAAAGGGTTGGTGCCACAACTAAGAAGGCCCTTCTAGTCTCTCTCAGTTTGGCAACTCATACAAGCATGGCCTATAAGCATCTAGTGAGGTCGATGTTCTATCTAGGGCAGGCATGCCCAAACTTTGGCCCTCCTGATATTTTAGACCACAATTCTCAGAATTCTAACCTTAGATTACCAATGGCAAAGGACTGTGGGAGTTGCGGTCCAAAACATCTGGAGGGCCAAAGTTTAGACATGCCTGATATAGGGGAAAGGTGCTCCAACAAGTAAGGGGCCCAAATCGTTGGGAGCTTTTATAGGGAATCAAACCTTAAACCTAACCCAAATTGTCAGAGGTAGCCAGTGCAGATAGGTCAGGACCAGGGAAATGTGATCAAATGTGATAATACTTAACATCATTCTGGGTGCTACATTCTGGACCTTTTGAAGTCCAGGCCAGTCTCAAGGGAAGCCCCACAGAGAGAGCACTGTAGTGCTCTGTATTGGAGATCACCAGTGCATGCATCAGGTCTTCAGGGCAGATAACACAGAAGATAATTATTTTTCCAACTCAGGCAATCAGATCTATTAGTTGATACAGTAGCTTCTTCTTCAAAAGCAGCTAGAAAAAAAAAACTGGCGGAGAAAAGGAAGTGGGGGAAGCAAACAGGTTTCTCAGGTTAGATTTTTCGATCAATTGTGGGCCCTGTTAGTAGCCAGACCTTTCACTAGAAAAGAACCCTGTCCAATGAACAACATCCACATTAAAATTTACCCTGTGTGATAGCTACTGGATTAAGTTTGATGATAAAATGTACCAATCCGATCTGTGCAGCAACCTTCAGATGCCATCCTAATTGGTGCACCAATTGAAGAAACGCATTTAGAAAGGAGTAAGTATTCCTGCCAAGAAAACTCCATGGACATGGAGTCACGAAGAGTCGGTCACGACTATAATGACACAACACACACACAGATTTCGAGCTGCAAGTGCGAAAGACTGAGGTGGTTTCACATGGGGCGGTAGAACAATTCTACCTGTGTATACACAACGCAGTAACAAGTGACTTGAGAGGTATTGTATTTATTTTCCAAAAGTAAAATCGGTAGTGTAGTTATATCTGTTGTACGAACCGGATTTAAAATCCTTTTAATTCGAAATTACTTATGAAAATCACACGGATATTTGTGTTTTGCCACTGAGCAGTTTATACTGAGCATGTATAGGCAAAACAACAGTCTCATTCCAGCGTCCCTTCGATAGCTCAGCTGGTAGAGCGGAGGACTGTAGAGGTTCTGTTCTAAGCGGTAATCCTTAGGTCGCTGGTTCGATTCCGGCTCGAAGGAGACTTGTTTTTACATTTTTGGATGGTTTCCGTCTGGGACATTATGTATCACCTATTATTCCCTTTATTTTGAGCGGCATTTATCTCATTTTTCAAGTCCGATTAATATTAATATACATACTCCTTTCCATTGAAGGTGTAACTCAAGAATCGCAGCCCCTCCTGCCCTCACAGCTCCGTTCTCTCGCTCTCTTTCTCTCTTTCTCTTGCTTTTTGGCACGGATTCATGTAGAAATACAAAAATGTCTTGCCTCTTAGCCATGCATGCCTTTTTCTCCGGATATTTTCCTCTCTTGCTTTTATTCCAGTTCTATTTTCTTCTGGTAGATTCCCCCCCCCCCCGCAAAAGTTTGGCGTGTTAAGGGGTGTGTCTGGACAGGAGCATCTCAGTTCGCTGAAACTGAATGTGCCATACAGCAAAGAAATGTTTATTTTTGTGCAGAATTCGCAACAGGGAACAAAGAGAGCAATTCAAGAGTAGGCCACCTCGTCCAAAACTCGGGCAGCTACGTTAGTCCGCACCCTGTCCCGGCAAAAACCAACGTAGTCTTGCGCACTGCAAAAGATATAAGAAATTTTTATCTCGCATAAGCTTCCGTGAACTGTCGACCTGTTTTGCAGACTCATGGTTGCAGTCCACGAAAGTTTATGCCAGATAAATCTCGTTCGTCGCTCTGGATGCCAACAGGCTGATTTGTTTTGCCGTCACCAGCAAAAACCACCGCCCCTCGGAAACGGGGGCTCCGTGGACTTAACACGTTTCATTCGGCTTGAGTTCTTCGGGATTGTCATCCACGTCCTCAAAATGACGCGCCTCCATGTAAACAGGAGGAGGAGGAGCAAATGTGAAGCTAAATTATATAGCTTTTAATGTTTTAAACGTGTGGGGAGAAAACGGGATGGAAAAGCCGCCCTGGGAGAGCGGCGGATCTGGTCAACGTTCGCGGCTGGACCTTTGGCCAGAGGCGCTTCCTCACGCCGTTCGGCTTCCCTCAAGTCTTGGAGGCTGAGGCAAAGGACTCCTTTTCCCAGCGTGCCTTGCGCCTCCACCCGCCCTGGGCTCCTCCCCCACCCCTGACGCCCACCGCGGCCTCCCGCCACCTCTCGTCCCTTACTGGCCGTTCCCCGCCCCCCCTCCTCGCGGCGGCACCCCTGTTTGGGTCGCGTGCTTTCCGGAGCAGCCAATGGGGAGGCAGTCCGCGTGCCCAGATTCAAACGGTGGCTCTGGAAAGAGGCTGGGCGCGAGATTCGGCGGCAGGGACGAAAAGGCAGCCAGGGCGGCGGCGGCGGCGGCGGCGGCGTTGCCTTCCTCCTCCTCCTCCTCCTCCTCCTCCTCCTCCGCTCAGGAAAGCCTGGGAGGAGGAAGAGCCGAGCCGAGCGGTGGCAGCCCAAGGAGGCGGCGGAGAGGACTCGGGCGCCTAGTCGCCGGCCCTTTCCCGTCCCGCGGGGGCTTGGGTGGCGGGGCGATGTGCCCCCGGCGGCGGGGGGCGAGGCGGGGCCGGGGCTAAAAGAAAATTTAAAAAAAATAAAAATAAAGCGGCGCTCCTCCTCCGCCCCCCCATCCCTATCCCCACCCCACCCCCACCCCCTACCCGAGCCGCTCCGTCCTTCCCTCGGGGGGCTGCTGCTGCGCGGCCGCCACGGCCACCGGGGTGGGGGCGGGGGGTCCGAAGGGTGCCCGTGACCTCCTCGCTCCCTTCCTCTCGCCTTATGGTGCCCGCGAAGGATGGCGAAGAGGCCGCGCAGGTAAGGAAGGAGCCACGTCGAGCCTCCCGAGGCTGGGCATCGCCGGCGGCCCCCCCCCGAGCCTGCTTGCCTGCCTGCTTGCTTGCCTGCCGCCTCCACAGGAGGAAGGGGGTCCCCTCTCCTCCAGACCCCGCTCCCCCCCCCCCTGCCTTTTCCACCTGCCTCGGCAACAGCACCCCCGGCTTCTACTCCTCGTTCGCTCTGTATCCCCCCCCCCCCAGTGCCATGCTGGGTGGTGTGGTTGCCATCTGTCTGCTTGATGTTCCAGCGCTTCCATTCCCTTTCTTTCTCTTTGGAATCGCAGCCCATCCTGCGCTCACAACTCCGTTCGTTCTCTCTCTCTCTCTCTCTCTCTCTCTCTCTCTCTCTCTCTCTCTCTCTCTCTCTCTCTCTCTCTCTCTCTCTCTCTCTCTCTCTCTCTCTCTCTTTCGGCACGGATTCATGTAGAAATGCAAAAATGTCTTGCCTCTTAGCCGTGCATGCCTTCTTCCCCCGGATATTTTCGTCTCTTGCTTTGATTCCAGTTCTATTTTCTTCTGGTAGATTTTCTCTCTCCCCCCCCCCCGCCCCTGAAAATGTTTGGCGTGTTAAGGGGTGTGTCTGAACAGGAGCATCTAATTTCGCTGTAACTGAATGTGTCATACAGCAAAGAAATGTTGTCCGTTTTTGTGCAGAATTCGCAACAAGGAGCAATATTGTATCTCTCTTCAGTGCTTAGCTTGAAAAAGATGAACTTGGTACTTTTGTCTATATATTGACACATACTGTTTATGTGAAATTACATTTAGTTGATATTTCTGAAAAAAATTGAAAAATCTTTATATTATAGAGTAAAAAAAGGAGGCTTCTTAGGCCAGCCTGCTTCTTTTCTGCTCTTAAATATTAAGGCATCCTAGTTGCCAAAACTTTTGGAAATTACTGATAGAGCAGATTCAAAATACAGTAGTAGCCTTAGAGATGTAGTTTAGATATGCAATATAAAGCAATATTGGTTATGGCAGTAATAACACTGTTTTCTTCTCTCACATTAGGCCAATATGTCCTGCTTTGCCCTGCAAATTATTCCTTTTTTCCTGCCAAATACAAATTACATTTGTCTGTTTTCTGTCTTCAGTCTTAAAACTTCTTTCTTTTTGTCAGCTTAATTTGAATTGCCAGGTTATAGTTCTGTAAGGCTCAGGCACACTTATTTGGGTGGAAACTTTATGAATAATCAGTAGTGCAGTATTTTCAAATAAATGTGAGTAGGCTGAGGTCTAATGTGAATTGGATTTTTAAAATGTGAAACTGGTTATTTTATCAACATAAAAGCCAGTCCCAATAATTCAAATGTAGCACAGTTTGTTTAGAAAAGTTGTGGCATATTTTAATATCTGTACCAAAGCCCGCTAGTGAGCCACTAAGCTGTGATTTGTAACCAAGCGCAAATATGGTTTGCAAACTACTACTGTTTCTGTCAACAAAGGTTTCCTTCACGTCTGAAATTGGAAGTAGTATGAAAGCAAACAGTAGTCTCTAGAATAGTGGTGGATTTGAAAAATTGTCTGGTGGATGTATATCTTCCAGTTAAGAGGGAGCTCCAACTTAAGAGGGAGCTTTATGTATGGCTTGCTGTGTGATATCTAATCCCAGTTTAGTAGCTTAATGAATTGGGTGTTTAGCTATGGTCATAAGTTGTGAATTTGATTTTCAGCTATGCCTCCTAGGAGAAATGCCACCCTGAGTAGCCTTAGGCAAGTTGCACAATACCAGCATGCTCCCAGAAGGAAATGCTAGCCTAGTCTGTATCTAGAAAACATGGAACAGATGGCCATATGTGGTAATTAACCCAATGGCTCACAATTAATGTATTGCATTTATAGTTAAGAAACATATTAGCGGAGCTCTATCTCTAAGCACATTTGATCTCGCCTGATTTCGGAAGCTAAGTAGGGTCAGCCCTGGTTAGTACTTTGATGGGAGACCACCAGACAATATCAGGTGCTGTAGGCACCTGGAGTAGGAACTGGCAAACCACTCCAGTATTCCTGCCAAGAAAACTCCATGGGCATGGAGTCACAAAGAGTCGGTCACGACTGCTTTAAGAGCCTCGTGGCTCAGTGGTCAAATGCCTGTACTGCAGCTAAAACTGTGCTCACAACCTGGGGTTCAATCCCAGGTAGCAGGTTCCTGCCATAACCATATATTTGAGTTAAAACTATTTATATCAATAATATAATTAGTTCTGAAATTACATGTAATCATTATTCAAAGCCTTGAACTTCTGCTAGGTTTTGATATTTTTCTAGTACATGTGTGACATAGGATGGGTAACTAAGTGGAAAATGAGAAGATTCTGAGTAAACAAACTAGTGGATTTTTCTCTACTGTTATCTTTATGCATTCTACCTGAACAACTTGGACCAATGTGGCAGAATTGTGATACCGTAAATAAAATTGTGATAGAAACACTGGATAGTATTAGGATTAGTATTTTCTTAGAAAGCATGTGAGGTGGGTGTTAAGGTGACAAATCTGTCTCCTACTGATACTATTTAGTGAATTTCAAGCTGAATTCTGTATTCATATTGCAAATGCAGATGTGTACTGCCAGAAAGGTTTGTTTTGATCAATTTTGTTACATTGCATAGAGCAGAATCCTGTTAATAACTTTATACCTGATGCAGTTCAGACTAGGTGCTGGAAACATATATAATTAAAACCAATTAAAATCTTATCACCCCATTTTAGGTTCAGGGGCTCGCTTGTGGCCTGGGATAGATTTTGGGAGCCTCAGGACAAGAGAGGCAACACTAAAAAGCAAAAAAAAATTGCTGTCAGATCAGTGGTGGTGGTCCTGATCTTGACAGCGGCAATCTGGTTCCTTCGCTGTACTTAGGGTCTCAAAACCTTACCTGGGGCACAAGAGGGTCCAAAGGAGCCTCATAACCTAAAATGGAGGGTTGATGGAAACCTTTTTATTAGTGTAAATTAAATGTTTTTGGTACCTAGTCCAAGTTGCACTGTGCTCATACTTACACAACAGGATTTTATTGATTGGCTTTTATTTCATTAATTTTCAACATCAGGTCAGAATAATATATTAATAGCAGCAGTGTCTTCAAAGTCAACAATATTGATTCTAAATCTTATGTAAATATTTTATCTCTTGAGCTATTGCATAAGCATACTTTCACTGTCTGTGTTAACTTAATATTAGCTTGCACTTTGCAGTGAGGAAGATGATGACGAACTTCATTATGCAGATCATGACTATGAAGTGCCACAACAAAAAGGGGCAAAGAAGATATGTAATAGAGTAAAATGGACACGTGATGAGGTGTGTTTTAGACAATGAGTTTTCTTCCACCCTTCAGTCTAGTGCCGTGCTTTTGTTTGAAGTATTTGTTGTTGTTTGAACAGGATGAAAAGCTGAAGAGGCTTGTAGAGCAGCACGGGACAAGTGACTGGACCTTTATTGCTAGCCACCTGCAAGTAAGTGGAAACTATTCCAGTAAATATTTTTAAAAACATTTTAATGTGTCCCCAGGTGTTACATCATCAGTCCATCAGTCCTTATGAAAAGGCAAAGATGTACAACAGTCAAATTTCAAAAATATTACTCCATGCATACTCATTGCATACCATGTTGTCTGAACTCTGAGTCCTAGTGGAAACTCTCGTAGTGTTTTACAGAATCTTATGTGCCTCATATAATCTTGAATAAGGATGACAATTTACATAGATATCCCCCCTCTTGTTTTTTTGCAGAATAGGTCTGATTTTCAGTGCCAGCACCGGTGGCAGAAAGTTCTAAATCCAGAACTTATTAAAGGGCCTTGGACTAAGGAAGAAGATCTGAGGGTAAATGATGATATGTTTCTGTTTCTATACATACAGTTGGGTTAGCCAACACTGTCCTGTCCTGTTCAGCTTTACTTTTCAGGGAGTGCTGAACATGGTTGAACTCCTCTGCTTCATTAGCAAGGATCCATGTGGGCTTTCCCCCTTTGTTGCTAATTTGTTGAGTACTGTTACTGTTCAATTTGCACTCCAGGTTATTGAACTTGTACAGAAATATGGACCAAAACGCTGGTCTTTGATTGCAAAACACTTAAAAGGAAGAATAGGGAAACAGTGTCGAGAGAGGTGGCACAATCACCTTAATCCGGAGGTAAAGAAATCTTCATGGACTGAGGAAGAGGACAGAATCATCTATGAAGCTCACAAACGTTTGGGGAATCGGTGGGCTGAAATTGCAAAGTTGCTTCCTGGAAGGTATTTTTCATTTTAACATTTCAGTGTGTGCAGAAGTTAGTATAGAGGTTTTTTTTTTTTAATTTCTGAAGCTTATACCCAAATCTTGAGCACAATCACCTAACATTATTCCACTAAATGCTATTAAAAACATCAGGATATATTTCAGAGTGTGTGTGACTGTCAAAGCAATAAACTATCAAAAAACACGATCTAGTTATGTACAAGAATGGTTCTGAGCATCCAAGGGGATGTCAAAATTCAGGGATGCCTTGTTACCAGAACTTGCATCTACCTTCTGTCTCAAGTTAACATGGGCAAAGACCACCAATCTCTACATCAGTTTTGACCTAGTAGTTTTTTTGTGTGGTAGGCTGTGCTCCATAGTAGAAGGTCCTGTGCCTTGCTGCCCAGCCAGGCATCCAGTGGTCTCGTATGGGTCTCTTGTCTGTGTTATTCTTGGACACTCAGAATGTGCTTTGCACAGAGTGAGCTGTTTGTGGAGTGGGGTGGAAATAATATTATCTTGGAGGTATGTGCAATTTCTTGGCGTATTGCTCCCCAGAGGTTTGGAAGAACTAAGAAGACAACTAAGGGAGATCAGTTGCTCGGCGATACCTTAGTTCAGATTGTTAGCCTACTGTGTACAGAATTCTTTTATCAAAATCCGGTTATTTAGTACAGTACTCTTGCATTTGAAGCAGGTGTGAAATTCCAACCAAGGTAAAAATCACACCCAAGGAAATCTGTAGATGCATTCATACAACATCATGTTCCATCAGTTATGAGTTAGGCACATAAAACATAATAACTACACTGTACCACATGTAGTAAGATTTCAGACTTCGATTTATTACAGTCCCCAGAATGTTGACACGCTATGTGTGTGTGTGCGTGTTGTGTCGTTACAGTCATGACTGACTCTTTGTGACGATACAAAGGCTCCAACTAAGTGCTGCACCACCTTCCCTTGTAGCATAAAATGGTTCGTCATGGCTTCTGTGCCTTGCAGTATAGCACACATATGATCTGTAGATTCAGTATAGCAATTTCTTCCTAAGTTTACTCTTAAAAGGAACCTGGAGAAAAATATCCAATAATTTTCTTAATTTAAATTGATGTTTCATTTTGAGTGTCTTGAAATTCCAGATTGCAGAATGTACTTTTAACCAGCAGGTGGCTGTTTCTTAGAATGGCATGATGAGGTGAAGATACTGGACTAATGTGTAGGAGCAATAAAATCAAAATGACAGGTCTTCTTTAAGGGACCAATCTTATTTTATGACTCCTACTTAGGGAGGTGCTTGAGTAGGTGCTCTTGACTGAAACAGGAAGTGCTACTGTCATTTTCCTAAACTGTCTTCTTTCTTTTGAAAATAATTGCTTCTTGAGGTTTTTGTGAGCTACTTGCTGATCAGTTAGTTTATTTCAAATGGTTCCGCTAATTATCTGTAACTCAAAGAAATGTATTGGTGTATTCAGCTTCCAATGATCTAATTTTCTGTTGCCCATTCTGTAAATATTTGAACGCTTTCAGTTATATAAATAAGATATTTGAACCAAAAGAGGCTTTAAGCTAACTTTTAATAATTGAATTACCACACTGGTTTAAAGAGGTACTTGAAATGTTTTATTTAATTTATTGAATTGTTGCAATGTAACTTTGCATCTGAAAACTAATGGTATATCCATTTGAGGAGGATATACAATTTGTTTCTTTCTTGAATAACTTGCTTAAATTCTTAAGTGAATATAGTACTGTATCCCTTATTTCTTCCATTGAAAGTACAATTTCAAGTTGCTTATATTTGGATGACTCTTTGTTTAGAACTGACAATTCAATAAAAAATCACTGGAACTCTACTATGAGAAGAAAAGTTGAACAAGAAGGATATTTACAAGATGGAATTAAAACTGAGCGACCTTGCTTATCAAAAATTCCACAAAACACATGTGCACCCACAGACCATCTTCATGCCCCAAATCCGTTCTACATACCTGTGCAGGTACATGTAAGATCATAGACTGTTTTGCCTGTTTAAAAACAATAAATTGAATCTTTCAAAATGTATTAATTTTCTAAAGCTTATTAATACTCAACTTTAAAAGAAGTGGGAAGAAAGTTTTTAAGACTTTGCATCTTAAAGCTAATTGTGGATGTGTTTCTTTCTTGAGTAACAATAGTTTTAAGATGCTAGCTACAGAATGCTTTTTAAAAAATGTAAATAATAAAATGTCATCAAATTATTTAACTTAATGAATTTTAATCTCTGTTTGAATGATGCTCTGCAAAAATAATTATTAGATTAGTTTTTAATCTAATAATCTGAGTGTTTCTGATTTACCTCAAAATTAATATCCTTTGCAAATAATAATATATAAAATAAGAAGTTTGCTGAAACTGGAGAATGTTAAATAAATGATTTATCTATCAATGTGTAAGATATAAATTTGATTTGATAGATTCCAGGATACCAATATATATCATCAGAAGGCAATTGCATAGACCATGTCACCACTACTTCAGACTTCATACAGGTAATACCCTGAGCATCACACCTAATCTTTAAGTCTTCTTCAATAACCTGAAAACTGTTTTCAGGCAGGCCACATGGGAATATTTTAGTGAAGGTTATATAGTGTACAGTCTACTAGCAAATGTGTTCGACAACAGTGAGATGGCTGACAACTTGTGCAGCCTATATTGTATATCGTTGTATTTATAGTAGTAGCCGTTATCCTCATCATATGCTCCTTTAGAGGAGGAACTTTGTATGAACATTTATCTACAATCTTAGTTTGAAAGATTGTATTTTTCTCTTTCTAGAAAGGGGCAGTATGGTACCCATGATGAAGGGGATTTATTATGGGAAATTTTATTTCTGCACTGAAAAAGATAGAAATGTAGAATAGGGGCAGAGGGACAGAATCAAAGTTTTCTTGTCCTTCTGGATGAATGTCACCATTATGCCTTTCTGATGTTGGATGTGGCTGATCTAAACAACAGCTATGTTGCATCTACACCAAATTCCTTTACCTCTAAAATTCTTGTCTTTCCTGCATTTCTTTTCTCATGATCAGCTGTAACAATCTGCATTCTAGTTTATAATTACATAACTTTTCTGCCTACTGTCTATCTTATGGCTTGTTGGCCTTTATAAATTTTCCTTAGTGCCTCTTCCTTGCTCATGCTCTCAATGCTACCATTACAGTAACACCTCTATATCCACTGATTCACTATCCGCGGATTCATTTGCCCACAGTTGGCGATATCAGCGGTGTGGTAGTGTGCTGGAGGTGAAAGCTATGCTGCATGGCCCAGCTTTTTTGCCCTCGACAACTCAACAGTCCCGCTGGGCTACGCAGCGGACTAGAGTCTGCACTGGGTAGTCCATCATCTGGGAAGCTCACCATGGTCACCTCAGATAAGAGCGTTTGCTCTTATCCATGGATTGCACTATCCATGTGGCAGCCCGAACTGATCCTGTGCGGATATGGGGGTCCTACTGTATATGTGTGGCAAACAGAAATTGGAAGTAGTATGTATAAAAGGACTAAATATCTGAGTACCATGAGTTTTGTTTATTAATAATTCATTTAAATGATAGATGAGAAAGAGGTTACTTACATAGTAATATGTCAGACAAATGAATTAAAGCATAGTACTAAGAAATAATGGCTATTGTATTATTTCTCGATTGTTTGTCAAATAATGCAATTTTTCATCAAATATTATTTCATTAATATTTCATCAACCTATGTTCTTTAAAGACCCACAGGACCAAAATTCTAAATTTTTCCCTTTGAAAAACTGAAGTAGATTTTTTGACATGTTAGTTTATTGGTGTGTTTCTTAGAAGAACTCACCTATGGGAACAATATTCATGTTCAAATTGACCACATTTAAATTTGCATAATTTAAAAATCAATGTTCTTGAAAGCCATAACATTTTAAGAAGTCTCTCAAATGTGCTGGTGTGGAAAATCATTATCATTTAATCCTGGCTTTGTCTTCATTATCATATATTCCTGGCTTTGTCTGATTAATAAAACTTTGTTTGAATAATTAAACTGACTCCCAACAGCAAGTGAGAAATGAGTGGATGATACCTGAAGAAGGCATCTGCTGTGTTTAATATATTTAGTACTACATAGAAGAATACAATGCTTTAATGCTTTTTGTAAAGTAATTAGCTGTTGATAGTGTATCTCCCAAAGTTTCATATGCATCACTACATTATGTGTGTACTTTACAATGTTCAATGTTCAAAACTTATTACTTTTCAAGAAAATTCCTAGAAGTGGGCATGCATTTAAAAATAGAATCAAAAACTGCTTACTCTTGTTGGAATCTGTTTTTTTTTTTAATTTAGTCCCATCAATTTAAAATGAAGGTCCTGCAAATTAGTTTATTTAAAAGCTTTTGAATTGCCTTTGAAGGGCCTTTTTTGTAGATAAAATAACTATTTCTCTGCATTTGGCAGAATTTTTCAAAACAAAGCCATATTGCAAGTTCTAAAAATTGCTATTTTTAAGTTTGACTGGGTGTTCCGATAATTTTAAAGGCAGCAAAGAAAAACTAATCGTTATTACATAGGAATGTTCTAATCATAATTGTTTTGTTTGCCTTCAGCAGCCATTTGATGATGATCCTGACAAAGAGAAAAAAATAAAAGAACTTGAACTGCTACTTATGTCAGCTGAGAATGAAATCAGGAGAAAGAGAGTCTCATCTGTAAGAACGGCTTGTATAAATGTGCATTTTGTTGTATGTGTGGTAATAGTTAATAATATGCCGCTCTGCATAGCTCACAGTAATTATCAAATGGCTTTACGATTCTAATTCTTTTATATATGTATTCACCTTTTTGTGGTTATACTGGATTCAGAATGGGTTCCAGTAGCATCCATGTACATGCAGGATTCTTTTCTTCATTGCCCAAATGGAATGGGGTTGTGTACAAGTTGAGATAATGTTTATGTGGAATGATGTGCTATATTGAACAGCTAGTGTGAAACATTCAGAAACAAGCCTTATTTTTGTAGTGCTTTTCATACCTTTCCCCATCAAATTAGGGAGGCCAAAGTGTGGGTGGGAAGCTCGAGGGCCAGTGACAGTAGCCACAGTACGTATTATTTTTGCCCTTTGGCAAAATGCTACATAACTTTTTTCACCTAACTTTTCCAAGTTGTTGCTTGGATTACAGTGTGATTAGATCTTTTTAAATCTATGTTATTAATTTGTAACTGCATTTTTGTTGGCAATAAAGACTTGTACAGTACTTTCATTTCGTATGTTTTGTAGCAAAATAATATACTCTTCCCCCAAAGCCTACTCCCTTTTAAAGGAAACTATAATGTATTAACAAATTATTATTGCGGGCTTCAGAGTTCATCAATGATATTTCTTCTTGGTATAATTTCTTCTGTAGCTGAAATACCTTCATGTTTTTTCTGCATGTGAACTTTGCAGTGAAAGTGATATTGCATAATATGGAGCTACTGTTATTCTGTTGGCCATTCAGAAAGGACAAATTAGTTCTCCTAAATAGCTTATGATGTTTAAGGTACTAACTACAGATTGCACATTGATTTGCACGGAAGAGCTGTAATGTGTGTGTGACATTTGTTAATTAATTTTTAAAATATGCTTTTCAGCAAAAAATAATTTTACAATGTGCACTGAAGTTTTTTCTATGCATGTCACTGCAATGTGTGATCACTCCATAAGAGGCAAGAATCTTAAGATGCATGCATGTTACACATAGAGAAAGCTAATAGCATGTTATAATTAGCATCAAAAATAAACTGAAGAATAATTTATCTACACACATCTTATGCATGTTTACTCACAAGTAATCTGTACTGTCTGAAATAGGGCTTACCTTCAGGTAAGTATGCTTTGGATTTCTGGTATATAGCAAAATACACTAAATGCTATGTTTAGTTTGTTGACTTCATTTTTTCCATACTGTGTTTCCATAATTACTTATGAGCTTGATAAACTGTACCATGAGATACTCTGTAATAATTCTGATTTATCTTTCATGTTTAATTTCAATAAAGCAGCAACACCTTTTTGTATTCTTAGCAAGCTGGAAATTTTTCTAACTGGTCTGGAGGCTTCATTATGGAAGACAACATAACAAACGCCCTTAATAGCTTTGGGGAGCAAACAAATGATTTTTATAGTGTGGATGATATGCAGGCCGCAACAGCTGAGCAAAACTCACCTACCAAATATTTGGCTGTGGAGGCAAATGCAGTATTGTCATCTCTACAGACCATTCCTGAATTTGCAGAGACACTAGAGCTTATTGAATCTGTAAGTCTTAATTAATGTGGTTTTTTTCTGTAAAATGCAAAAATAGATTTAAAAAAATAACTTAGTACAAAGTTAACAACTTGTTATGTCCATCTAATTGAGGTGGGCTTTTAATATTAAGTACCTGTACTTTGTTCTCTTTTGTGGTGACAAAAGTATGCTGCTAGTAAAAATAAGCAATTCTGAAAAAATAGAGAATTACATTGCAGCTAAACCAATAAAATGTGTATTGGGACTAGAATTTGTAATGCTACATTAGAATGATACATTGATAAAAGTTCAATTGACATTATTTCAATTGACAGAAAAAGATGATACAATTTCTTCTCTTCTCTTTGACTTGAATTGTTTTAGGATCCTGTAGCATGGAGTGATGTCACCAGCTTTGACCTTTCTGATGCAGCTACATCCCCGGTAAAACTAATGCGGATTCAGCACAGTGATGGAGCAATGGAATGTCAATTTAATGTAAGTGTTGTCCTTGATGGCAAAAAAACAAGTGGCGAAGAAGAGTCACCGTCCCCAAGTGCAGCCAAGTTCAGTACTCCTCCAACTATTTTACGAAAGAAAAAGAAAGTCAAAGCTGGACAGTCACAAGTCGGTGAACAGAATGATGGCTCGTGTAGCAGTGTTGCCAATATTGCATTAAAACAAACGCCAGTGAAAACACTACCTTTTTCTCCTTCACAGGTAAAAATATTATTACAGTACCTGCAATAAACTTTATTAATTTATTTAGTTTCTATATTGCCCACTCATCAGAACGTTTTTGCCAGTTCACAGAACAGTAAGAACACCTTCAAAATACATTTAAAATCCAAAGGAAATTAAATAGCCTTTGAATAAAATCTGGACAAAACAAAAAAACTAAGTACAACAGCAGTAGCACAATATTAAGGTAGAATCCATAACTTTAATTGAGTTGATTAGACCAGTGTTTTTCAACCACTGTTCCGCGGCACAGTAGTGTGCCGTGAGATGTTGCTTGGTGTGCCGTGGGAAAAATTCCCCCGACATCAGCAATGCCCCCCCCGCATCCCGTTCGCGACCAAGGCAGCGGTGCAGCGCCGGCGAGCCGGAGGAAGGCGGGGTGTCTAGAAAGAAGCCGGCTGCCGCAAGGCTTCCTTGGGAGATGTAGTTCCCGCAGGTCTGAGACGCGGTCCTGGGGAGGAGAGCGGACAACCTTTCCCGGCGTGCTTTGCGCGCCGGCGAGGAAAGGCTGGCCGTGGGTGGGGAAGGAGAAGAAATAAGGGAGGAGGAGGAGGAGGAGGGGGGGGAGGAGCCTGGAGAGCGAGAGAGTGAGAGAGAGCCGGGGGACCCGCGCAGGCGCATTGCGGCAAAGGGCGCTCCAGAAGCCGCTCTTAAAGGTTCTTGGGGTTGGTTCCCCCTCCTTGCTCACCGAACCCCCCTCCCTCCCTCCCCCGCCTCGCGCACTCGCTGTTTGCCTCCCGAGGGTGGGCGCGCGCCCCTGCCGAGCCAGGTAGGAGCGCGCATGCGCACCCCTCTTTTAAGGGTGGGGAGCGGGTGGCCGTTGACAATGGTCATTTTTTGTGGGGGGGTAAATAAAGGGAAGGACATGGGAGGCTGAGGAGGGGATTCCTAGGACCTAGGGAGGAGACGGGGATGGGGGGTCCCTTCCGGGCCCTGTGGCTGCCTGGCTGGAAGGAGGGGGGGAGAAGGGAGGCTTATACTGGAAGGGGTAAAAGATGGGGGTTGGGGGGGTCATATATGAAGAGCCTCCCCCAGCCCCACCTTCCAGGGTTTGCAAGTTCCTCTGAAAAAAAGTGCCAGGAGGAGGGAGGGGGAAGGTGAGGGCAGGTGGACATTTTGATAGGGATGCCTTGGGAGGGCCTGGGCTGGAGGATGGATTTGTTGTTGTTTTTTGGGGGGGGGTGAGAAGTGTGTTTGTGTGTGTGTGATAGGCACAGAGTTAAATTTTTTAACATTTTCCAATGGTGGTGTGCCTCGTGATTTTTTTCATGAAACAAGTGTGCCTTTGCCCAAAAAAGGTTGAAAAACACTGGATTAGACTTTATTCTTTACTGTATTCTAGTTCAAAAGAAGATGATCATTCATCTTATTTCTTTTTTAAAAGTTAGTTATATATGCTTTCCCCCCCTCTTATTCTGTGTCCTCATTTATACAGGCACGTGCACAATTAAAACTACAAAATCATACTTTTTAAGCTAGTAATGGCTTAAAGATCCATGTGGGTGCTGTGCAATTTACTACTAGCATATAGACTTATAGGTGGATAAGTAAATAAATTCTGCTGTTTTTAACTGGAAGTGAATCAGACCAATGCTGAGTTGTTTCATGGGAAATGTTAAGATCTGTAAGGTACATCTAGTTCTTTTGTGTAGTTCTGGGGTTTTCTCTAGTCCTGATGACTAAGGATTATCATTTTAGATACAGGAATGGTAAGCCAAAATTCATAAATCTCATTGTAAACAGCTGGTAAGGCTGCTGTTAATTGCCTGTTTATTAATGGCTAAATACTGTATAATGTAAAACCCTAAAACTATATCGCTTTCAAACACTTAACAAATGGCATGTATTGTCATTCATACAGCAGCATATGCTCATAGAGCTACAGAAGTGAATCATGTTTGCTAATGATAATCTAAAAATCTGGATTTATGTGTTCTGCTACCATATTGATATATAGGTGGATTTTAGAGGAAGTGATGAATCATGGTTTTTCTTGCTTTTTCACTGTTGAGAAGAGTGTGTGTAGCAAGGTTATAGAAGAAACTAAAGCAATTTAAGATGTATAAAGCAATTCAGGATATTCCTAGATATTTGAAGGCCAGTTCTGCCCAATTTGAAAAGAGCAACTTGTGTTCTTGTTTGGTATACAGTTCTTCAACACATGTTCTGGAAATGATCAGTTCAACCTTGAAAATCCTGCATTCACATCAACTCCAATTTGTGGCCAAAAAGTTCTTATTACAACTCCTTTGAATAATAAAGAATTGACACCCAAAGTTCAAAAGGAAAATGCTGGGTAGGTGAAAGATTTGATTTGAAATGGCTACTAGAAATTAAACACGAGTTTAAAAATAAAAAAAAAAAATGGAGGTACAAAAGGGTAATATCTCAAGAACCACAAAAGTGAATTTTTTCTGCAAGCCCTTTCTTAAGAATGTCTGATTTTAAACAGTTTAACTTGAAATCTGTGCTTAAATTCTGTTTGTTTTAGACTGTTGGTTTCTTGTTCAGATTTAGGACACCTACTATTAGAAGATCTCTACTGGGTACTACACCAAGGACCCCTACTCCGTTTAAGAATGCTTTAGCTGCTCAAGAAAAAAAATATGGCCCTTTGAAAATTGTGGTATGTAGTATTTTGACTCATAGAATCATAGAGCTGGAAGAGACTTCGGGGGCCATTTAGTCCAACCCCCTGCCATGCAGGAACCCTCATCACAGGACTCCCGACAGATGGCCATCCAGCCTCTGCTTAAAAACCTCCAAAGAAGGAAACTCCACCACCCTCCGTGGCAGCATATTCTTTTGCCAAACAGCTCTGACTGTCGTGAAATTCTTCCTAATGTTTAAACTGAATTTCTTTTCCTGTAGATTGAGACCATTGCCCAGTGTACTAGTCTCTGAAGCCATGGAAAATAAACCAGTCCCTTCTTCAATATGACATCCTTTCAAATATTTAAGCATAGCTATCATATACCCTCTCAGTCTTCTTTTTGTAAGGCTAAACATTCCCAGCTCCCTAAGCTCTCTAAGACATTTCTTCCAGACCCTCACTCATCTTGGTCACCCTCCTCTGGACCTGTACAAGATTGCCAACATCCTTTTTAAATTGAGGTGCACAGAACTGGACACAGTACTCCAGATGGCGTCTGACCAGAGCAGAATAGAGTGTACTATCACTTCCCTTGATCTAGACCAGTGATGGCGAACCTTTTAGAGACCAAGTGCCCAAGCTGCAATTCAAAAACCCACTAATTTTTCGCAAAGTGCAGATACAGCAATTCAACCTGAATACCGGTGGCTGTGAAGGGGCGATGTCGGGTGCCCACAGAAAGGGTTCCGAGTGCCACCTTTGGCACCAGTGCCATAGGTTCACCAACACTGATCTAGACACTATGCTTCTGTTGATGCAACCAAGAATCGTGTTGGCTTTCTTGGCCGCCGTATCACACTGCTGACTCATGTTCAATTTGTGGTCCACCAAGACTCCCAGATCCCTTTCACATGTACTATTCTCCAGCCAAGTGTCCCCCATCCTATATCTGTGCAATTAATTCTTTTTACCTAGATGCAGCCCCCTACATTTCCCTCTGTTGAACCCCATTCTGTTAGCTTTGGCCAGGCACTCTAATCTGTCAAGGTTCTTTTGGATTTTCATCCTATCCTCTAGGGAATTAGCAACCCCACCCAATTTGGTATCATCTGCAAATTTGATCAGCCTACTCTCTATTCCTTCCTTCAAGTCATTAATAAAGATATTAAATAGCATCAGACCCAGAACCACCCCCTGGGGCACCCCACTGGTCACGTCTCTCCAAGCTGAAGAAAAGTCATTAATGTTGGCTTTGGCTGCAATCAGTCAACCAATTACAAATCCATCTAACAGTGGCACTATCTATCCCACATTCTACTAACTTCTTTGCAAGTATACCATGGGGAACCTTATCGAAGACCTTACTGAAATCTAAATAAGCAATATCCACAGTGTTCTTCTCATCCACCAGGCCTGTAATTCTATCAAAGAAAGAGATCAAATTGGTCTGATATGACTTGCATTACAAATAAAAGAATAAAGAAAAGAAAGGGAAAGAACAAGATAACTGTACATCCAGACATTGTCTAAAGCAATTTCTCAGTTAATGACTAAAGTTCAATACACACATAACCTGTGAAAAAGCTTTGTTGAATACAGGGGACTTACTTATGCATAAATGTGCATGCGGTTATGCTGTAATAGTATAGATCAAGAAACTCTTTTCATTTAGCCAAGAGGTATCTGTGGACCAAACCAGTTTGCTTTCAAACTGTTATTAATATTTTTTTGTCTTTGTTTGAGATTTAGTTTGGAAACTTAATGGCCATCATTTCTGACATGGATATAATCTATCGTTTTAATTGTTGAATTTAGTCACAGCCCCTTGCTCATTTGGAAGAAGATATCAGGGAAGTTTTAAAGGAGGAAACTGGAACAGATATATTCTTCAAGGAAGAGGAGGATTCTGTCTCTAAAAGTTGTAAACTCGAGGTAAGTTACGATACATGTAATTTGGAATTTGCAGGACTAATGGGAGCAATTTTAACTCTGTTGTTTCCCTTAAAATATTTTTTCAAGAATCCTTCTGCAAAAAAAGTCAGGAAATCATTGGTCTTGGATCCCTGGGAAAAAGAAGAGCTTAGTGTTCCTCAGTTTCTTACTGAAGACAGTGTTTCTGATGTACAGGTCAGTAGCAATGATACAATAATGCAAATATTTTAAGTAGAATGGAAACAAAGGTGAAGATATTTTACATTTGAGCCACTAGCAATGCAACAAGTTGCCAACAACTGCAAAGATTTTTATTGGTAGGAATAAAAGGAAGGAAAAGCAGCAATGTTACTTCCTTTTTGATTTTGGAATTGTATGATAAGTTAAAATATTTTATTGCTAGATGAGCATTATCTCATCTAGATAAGACACTTTTAACCAAATCTGTATGATATATTAATATGAAGTTGTTGGAATACAGGGAATTATAGCCCTCTTCTAGACATGCTCTTTGAAGGTTAATAATTCAAAGTATATTAGTTTATATAGGATACTAAATCTTTCTAAAGCTCACTAGGTGCAAATTTAATGAGGAACAAACCTGTCAATCTGTATTATTAATGCTGAAACTAAATTATAGATTATTTAACTGTTCTTTTATTTTATTTTCATTCCAGCCAGATAATATTTATACTACATCACTCCTAATGATACCGTTATTGGAAATACATGAGAACAGGGGCAACATGACTCCAGAGAGACTGGATTCCAGCTCAACAAAGCTGAATGCTGCAATGAAAAAAAAGCTGAATACTTACATTTCAAAAAATGTCAAAACTGAAAAAACACTTCAGGTCTGTATTCAGGGAATCTACTGTGGCACACCACTTCGTTTTTATATATTATCTTTAACATAATATTTTCCAAACCACTTAATCATATTTTGTAATACACACACAAACATATACCAATATAGAATAAAGGTTTCTCACTTTTGAAACAGACATTTCCTGTAAGATGCTACCATACTGATTCATACTAAGTTGTTTAAAATAATGAAGACAATTATGATGGCTTAATTTTAAGCTTAGTAGTACTCATGTAGACACTAGTGAAATATCTTTTTGTCTAGAAAAAAAATTACTAACCAGAATTCAAGTGCCCTAGAACAAGATTGCAGGAAAACAAGAGAGGTTGGAAAGTTAAAAGTTGCATGCTAACCTTACTGTTCGTGGTGTTTATATGGAAGATGTAGTAATACTATGCCTGCCATCTCAACACTTAATATGTACATACTGTACCTGCTGGACCATTTATGTGCTTGCTGAGTAGAACATCAAAGAGGAGAGCCTGTATTTGTATGATAGTATATGCGTAGTCTCACTTTAAGGACATGCTACTCAACATACACATATCGGAGTCAGCCAATGAATGTAGTCTCACTCCAGTTTCCTTGTGCATTCTGTTTTACATGGCGATTCACATGTGTCAGCACTTTATTGGGTATAAAAGTTTAGAAAAGTTTCCTAGAGAAGCAGAACTATTCAGGCGTCATGGAATTGTTAGTTTTAAACATATCACAGGTTTAAAATAAATTGAGTTTCAGGTTTTAAATTGTGTGGAATAATGTTATATATACTAAGACATGTAAATCTTCTTGTCAACAGAGTGGCCATAATCCTG
The DNA here is from genome assembly GCA_037367245.1 of Phrynocephalus guinanensis. Taxonomy (NCBI): domain Eukaryota; kingdom Metazoa; phylum Chordata; class Lepidosauria; order Squamata; family Agamidae; genus Phrynocephalus; species Phrynocephalus guinanensis. Next base: position 45,320,673 of record CM074739.1, read on the forward strand.
CTACTGGTGTAATGTAAATGTCCTAAACTTTGGTGACAAATTGCAGCAACCTATGAAGTCAGAGAAAATGTTAGCCAAAGTTGCATTGCTCACCTGATAAATAAGGTTAGAATAGACCCATTGAATAAATGGGATTTTGGTGAGCCATCTTTTCCATATATGTCATTGATTCAAATGGGACTACCGTAACTTACTGTGCTAAAGTAAGTTGCTGTTGGCAAGGTCCATTTGAATAAGTGCAACTTACATAGAGTTGATTCACCAAATCCCCATTGATTCAATGGGACCACTACAGTGTGATTTACTACACTAAGCAAGAGGAATTTGGCCAATATGTGTTGCATCCCAAATCATGCAACCCAGTAAGCAACAAATAATGACTATGCTGACTTTGCAACTTGCAGCAGCTTCCTGCCAAAAGTTTTGCCATTGGGGTTTGATTAGTATGATGTTGGCCAGCGTTTCTCTTTAGATAGCTTATTATCATTTGTGCAAATTAAGGAAATTCCAGTGGTAGGTTATAGAATCAATACATATTAGGGCACCTGGAGACATAAGTCAAATCAGTCAGAACATGTGTGGGTATATCAAAGATTTGGAAGGAAGCATGGTTTTTGGAGGCCGTTACTCATACTGCTTGAGATATTCCAAATACTTCACATTTCTTTTTCCTTGTGCCTATATAAGCCAATATTAGGTTTCCCCATTTTGTACATGTGGCTTGGAGAAGGAGTATGTCTTAAAACCACTCGGCGAGAACAAGAATTGTTAGGAAGCTTCAAGTAAAATTTGAATTCTCTCTTTCCCCACCCTTATTTGATTTTGAATTGTAGTGGTTTTGGGGAAGATGTCAGTAGATTCCATCTGAATTGTTAACCCAATCATGTGTTACAGGCAAATTGTGAATGGGAAACTGTTGTTTACGGGAAGACAGAAGATCAGCTTATTATGACTGAACAAGCAAGGAGATACCTGAGCAACTATACAACTACTGGCAGCACTTCAAGAGCTCTGGTCTTGTGATTGTGTTGAACTAACCTGTCATCCTGCCCTTGCCATGGATTTTATACTAAATCCCCCCCTGCCCACAGTATTTTCTGTATTGATGCTTTTTAAGATTTGAGGCTGCGTTATGGGAGATAACATGTGCCTTTTTAAAAAGAATTTGTCACATGTAAAGAATCTTAAATGGTCTTCAAAAAGACCACTTTAAAGGAAGTGGCTAAATAATAATTTAGTATTTTCTGTACGTCATTTTTAAATTATTTAGTATATACTTTCCTTTTAAAGGAGTGTTTTACTATAGACTAGGTTTACAGGAACTTTCTGATCTGTCAGAAAAAAACATGCATGAAAATGCTTTTGTTGAAATGCTTATTTGCTTATGTAGCAATTTTTATAAACACAAGAGAAAGGAAACATAGAAGGTTGCACTACTTGTAGTAGGTATGCTGCACAAAATTAATTACAGTGTTAAATGTATTTATTTGAGAATGGTACTTCTAATATGAGTAGACAAAGGGGGTAAATTGAATTTTTAATAGTATAACGTATCAGTATTCATAAATCTCAAGCTGAGACCATTGTTGAATGTATTGTACAGCATGTGGGAACAGGAAGATATTGTAAATTGAAAAGCAGTTTATGTTTAATTTATTTTTGTTTCAAAGCTTAAGGCTGCAATCTCACTAAGTGCCCACATACTCCTACCGTTTTGCAAGGCAATGTGAATCCAGGAGGAAACTGAAACAAACGTGTTCCTCCTCCTTGCAAAACAGAGAAATGTAATAGTATCTTAGTGCTCACTGCTCATGATTTCAGCCATGTCCAGCAAGTTCACAGTCTATTCTAATGCTTTTAAAGAGGAGCCATGCTCCTTCTCTCTTTCGTCATCATCTTTCTCTGTTTGCACATGTCTCAGTGTCTAAAACACCAGTCTGTCAAGCCTGGCCAAGCACAAGTCTTTGCTTACCAAATCCCTTTCTCCTTCCAGGTACCACTTCCTTCATTCTGGTAACATCTGAAAGACCTTTGCGGAAAGGCAACAAGTAAAAAAAAAGTAGGAAGCTGAAAGTAAATGGAATAAATAGGTTTAATTCTGATATAACTCTATGGTGGAGAAAAAGATAAGGCCTCTTTTACTTCAAGAAGCTGTGAGCAGTTTTCGCAATGGGCCTTTGTCATTTACAAAAGCAGAGTGTACCTTTTGATAATGCTTAGACTATCTTGCTACTCGATAGATACTGAAATGTGTTTTCAGGGAAACCAAAAGCAAATGGACAGTTATTGTTGATTCTGCCAATGGGTTAAGGAAGCTTAGTCCAAAGCATTATAAAAGGACATATTGCACGTGGTAATAATGTTAATAGTGGTAAGGTTGTAGAAAATGACTTAGGACAGGGACTAGAGAATTGGAAAATGTGGGGAGAGAGCACTGAGCTCTTTAAAAAGTAGCAATAGGATTGACTTGCTTCTCCTTTCTAAAAGTTAAAGATAATTTTCTTGGAGAGCATGCAGAGTGGGTCTCCTGCATGGGCTGTTAGATAGAGGTTGGTAGTCTTTGAAATGTTTGCCACTGAACTTGCCCAGTATTCTGAATCAGAGCCAAAGAGTGCTGGGTTGTCATCTCGAGGAAGTGCACCTCTGGGCATGAATACATTTCAGAGAAGAACATTTCCCATGGGCTAAGGCTGGTTTTCCTGAGTAGTGCACTTTTCACAGAAAATGTACTAAACGGGATAATGAGTGCCTGATCTGTGAAGGAAGATTTGCTGTTATGTCAGGATGCTTGAAATGGCTGGTTTGTTCTACAAATGTGAGCACCTAAAGATGGGTCTATGTGGGCACTCATAATAATATACAGGATTGCGGTCTCAATGTGTAGATATTTATAAATATACATGCAGATATATGCGTGTATGCTTTCACACACACACACACACACACACACACACACACACACACACACACACACACACACACAGATTGTCTTAGAAGTTGGTGTTGTTTTTTAAGTAAAATACTCTAGCTGAAAAAGTAGAAGGCTGTAACTTTGGTGCATAGAGCAACAGCAACACAGGCTGTGAAGAACATACATTTGCATTTCATCTATTTAAAGATTGCACTATTCTCTTCTAAATCATGTAGATCTATGTAGTTATTTTAAAGCTTATCTTGGCTACACTCCAGGCATTCCAATAACTTGGTTACTAAAGAGGGATGCCTTTCGATAGGGACAGAATGGAATACTATGGCTTGGTGACCCTCGACAGAAATTAACACCAATGCATTTCTTTACAAATTTTGAGAGTACTGATTATATTCATAGTCATATTTCTGCAGTTCAAGCAGCCACGGGTCTTCTTCAGCCATGCATGGTTCTCTTTCCATTTAGAGAGTAATATCAATATTGGGCTACAGCTAAACTAACAGCCGTTATCTCTGCTGTGGTTGTGTTTGAGGAATTGCAGGACTATCTTGCTGGGTTAATCTGTGCCCAGATCATGTTAACATTTGTTTTGTTACCTTGTGAGCCAAGGTTGGGCTGTGGCCGCTTGCTCTGAAAATATGGACTAGTTCTACCCATTATAAAGCTCTTCTCAGAACACTCAACAAATGCAGTTATGAAACTTTTTTAAAAAGAAAGTAGTTTTCAAATGTAAGATTTCCTAATGTTTTTAGTAGTCACAGGTTACAGTGGTTGCTTTATTTTGCCTGCTTTAGACATTTGCACTTATTCTTGTACCATTTGAAGGAATGTCTTGGTTATGCTGTAGCTATTCTTTAAGTTAATTTCTTGCAGAGCATAATGGTCTTTTGTCAACCTAAATACTGACAAGAAAATAGAACTGTATACTGTAGGTGTTAGCTATTTATAAATCTGACACTCTTCCTCTCCACTCCTGGATGTGCTGCTATGGACAGTAGCAGAGTCTGCTTGCTGCTATGAGAGATGGAAAGAGGGAGCATCATATGCACTGTATGTAACTGACAAATAGAATGATGGCATGTTCTCAAGTTAACTTGATGTCAACTGTTGTTGTGTGGGAAGTAACACAATTACTAGGGGAAAATGCTGATACCATATAACCAAGAACTCTGAAATGATTTTCTTTTACGATTGTGTGCAGTACAGTATATGAAACAATTTATGGTGTTAGAATACATTTTTAAATTCCAGCTCAAGTCCCCATACCATAGTTATTTATTTATTATTCTAAATAAATATTTATATATAGAATATTCACCTAGCTGCCTTTAATAGGCCAGTTTAAAAATGGTTAGCATTTTTCAGAAAAACTCAAGAAAAATGAATTATTTCTCATGAGAAGAATTGAAGCTGGTTTGCAACTTATTTTGGTATTGGTAGTTTTGGTCTGTTCTCTCTTTATGTTTCTTTAGAAGACTCCCTAATCTAAAGTGTGTAGGAGTTAAGTGAATATAAAGCACATAGTAAGGCTATAATTGAAATAACTCTGCATCAACATTGGCTTTTTAACTTTTTTTTTCTTTTAAAGTTACCCTCCACCTCTAAGCCACATGGAAAATTAATTCAAGCCTTATATAGGTTTATATAGCAGAGGTGGGATGTACGTTCACCTGCCCTACTAAGTATGTACAGCCGCTTAACTATGTGTAAATGGCCTCTCCATACCAGGATCCAAAGTGTGTGCTCAGCACTGTCTGGATTTCTTCCTCCTGACTATAATTCTTCAAGTTGCATTGGAAGGTACTCCTGGTTTTCAGGAGTGGCTCATGGTAAGAAAAAATAGGAGGGAAGGATGGGGTAGACCTCCTGCTGCTGTCTATTGTACATGTACATTGGCAGCACCTGTTTTGACCTCACTCCATGCCTTAATCTTTTATACCTAAAAGGTCTGCTTTATCAGAGGCATGTAAATTATTCCATAGGGTATTTTTAACGGTGCCAAAGCCACCAGTGCCAAGGTTTAACATAGGTCTTGAGTACGTAGTACAAACTGGAGTTGGTATTGGTTGAATCTTTCAATGAATTGCTTTTGTATTGCTTTTAGTCAAAAGAATACAAGTTAGTTATTTTTGATACCGTTTTGGTCTTAGGTTTGTTTGCATTTTAGGAAATGTTTATAAATAGAATATGCCTGCAGCAGCCAAACATACATCTTGGAAAGTGACCACATATCTTAATACTTATGTTTGTTTTAAATATTTGACTTTAAGATTAAAATCTGTTGTGTTTTTTTGTTTTTGTTTTTTGCTTTACTACAAATTTTATTTTGGTTAAAGTGGTTTTGCATACAATGCAGGCTCACATAAGCACCAGAAATAAAATATGTGTGTATATATAAGCTACTGGATGTTGTCTTTTATTTATCAGGTTGACTTGACTTGACTTTTTATTTATTTGCCCAAAATATGTAGCATTCTTTTTATATTCAGGGGAGGATTGATAACTTATTGATGATTTAGCATGTCCTAGTCATCATCATAATTTGCCTTGGGCTGTCTAATAGCTTTTTTGGTCTTAACAAAACCTGCAGTGCACTTTTTATGTGATATTGTTAGAACACTTTTCTTGCTTTGCTTTGATGGAGAAAAGTGGGCTTACAGGGCTATGGCAAGTTCACTTGTGGTTGAGGCAAATAAAATTGCAGTGATGTAAATAAAGTAGAATGAAAACAAATGTTTATAGCAGATGGGGTGTATACACTGAAGAATCAAACTTTGGGTCAAGAAACTGAAGGCTATGGAAATGGAAGCCAAAGAATAGAGCTATGTTTGGGATTTTAAAATGGATAACATTTTGGACAAAGAAGTTTGGGGGAAGGATAGGAAGCACAAGGAAATAACCAAAAAAAGGGAAACATGAAAATAATTTATCAAAATAAGCTAAAAGCAGAAAAATTCAAAAGTAGATTATATAAAGAGGATACAACAAAATGTAAATGATATGTAAAACAAAATATGTAAACAAAATGTCAAAGCTACATTGAAATTTGTGATGCATTTAAAACTACTGTATTGTACCCATAACTGTGCTCATGATCTGGGGTTTAAATCTAGGTAGTAGCCTCAAGGTTTATTCAGGCTCCCAACCTCCGGAGGTTAGTAAACTGAGTACCCAGCTTGCTGGGGCAGCAATGTTTAGTCTTCATGATTTAACTGTAAACTGCCCAGAAAGTCCTGTAAGCATTATGGGGTGGTATATAAGCAGCACACATTGCTTTTGCTTTGCTCTGCTCACTTGTTAGGCATGATTTTGATTTTTAAAGTCTTTAAATTACCTTAATGGACTCGAATGCTTGATATATATTAACTGGGTGATTATTCCCTTCACATAAGATCCTTGGCCACTTTTAAAGAAAGATTTGAACATACGTATATTTACATTTCTGTTTTGCACTTACTTGAAGTTGTATGCAGGGTTCTTTTTCCTTGTCCCTTTTTAAGCTCACAACAGTCCAGTTCAGCAACTATGTACCATAAGCTTCATAGGTGAATGTCCCTGGTCTAATCCATCACTTGAACAGACATTGTACTACACCGTTTTTGCTATCATTACCAGATCAGTGTGAGCAACAGGATAGCAGTAGCATGTGTACCAGGAAAGGAATATATCATTTACAAGTAGGAATTAATGTAGAAACAGAAAAGGGTCATTCCAGCACAGATTTTCTTTGTCCAAGCTACAATTTTAATGTTTAAATATCTTTTCCAGTAAGATGCAGAATGCAACTGGTTTCTTAGAAGCTTTTAAGGACATTGCTGCCTTCTTGTGGTCAGAAAGCAAACTCTTGCTGTTGGACCGTAGAAAATTACAGCCTCTGTATGCATGTGTAATTATAAATACAGAGTATATGTAATAAATATATTATTGGTGCATGCTGTATATTAAAAGCTATATGTCACTGAGCTTTTGGGGTTGATACAGATTCCCCCAGGTTGGAAGGAACAAAGCAAAGCTACTTCCAGTCTCCAGTGATGTCAGCTGGTTACATCTGATTTGTGCGGCAACTCTGTTTAGAATTGGGTGGTGTGCCTTTGATTTATAAATAAAAGTCAACAGTGGCTTCTGATTGAGTGTAATCTGCTCGGCTGCAAGGATAGCAGAGTTCCCTTGAGAGTACTTGCCAGCCCAGAAATGAACCAGATCAACTTAGGAGCATTCTCCTCCTTTGGCAAATGGCCAGCCGTTGTGTATGTGCTAGACACCAGATGGCATGCTATTGTGAGTGTGAGAAGCGGGTCATCTGGCAAGCTCTCCGTGGGGCTATTGATGCTGCATAATTTTTGACGGGAACACAAGCTTAGCTTTTTGGAAAATATTCATTAGCCCAATAGCTGGACTTCCTTTTGCCTGGAATTAAGCTTCTCTCTTCTTTCTTTTTTAAAGTCAGGATAACCTTGCATGGGAGTACTGTACAGTATATACCCAGTTTCACTAAGAAGAGCAGGATTCCATAGATCCTCATGTAAGAAATGGCCAGCCTTTTCTGGGAAATGTCAAATAGGGAGCAAGGCTGTCACGTGTTATAGGACATGAAAGTAAAATGTGATTGTTGAGCTCCACTGGAGACTGCCGCGGGCATGCCGCAGGTTCACAGCACAACAAATACAATAATGAGACAACGGCAGTGTTTCAGATCCAACATCAAAAGCTCAAGTGAAATGGTACCCCCCGCCCACTGATTAACCTTTGATGCCTTGAGCTGCTGATGTATGCAGAAATTAAAAAGGTGCCATTTCCCCATAGATATGGATGTGGCGTTGAAAATATAGACATTATTCCAATTTTCCTGTTGTGCTTCACCAGAACAATTTAAAACCACAGGAACAGCTCAGTAGCTAAGCCACCTGATCATCCTGTGACCTTGCATTAAAAGTACACTGCACGGCTTTCCCTTAACGGCTCAATTCAGCCAGCAAGCTTTCAAGTCATCTCCTTTTATCGTGGCTACTGGAGGAAGAATAATGAAAGAAGACACCACCTGCTGTGTTCTTTCACAGCAAGTGGGAAATGGTGACAACCTGGTCCCCAGAGAATTGGTTCTCCCAGCCAGAAAACTTTCAGCCCATTTGAAATTGTCTGCTTTTCCCCAAAGGTACAGTACTGAGCTACTACTATTTGCCCTTATCGGTACCTATTTGTTTCACAAATGAAGAATTTCTGAATGCATAATCTGAATAAATAGTATGTTGTTATATACAGTCCAGTGGTCTTTGATTTATGGCTACCCTATGAATGAGCTATCTCCAAAATGTCCAGTCCTCAACAGCCCTGCCCAGTGCTTGGAAACTCAAGTCTGTGACTTTCCTTTAAGGAGTCATTCCATCTTATATTTGGTCTTTCTTCGTGCTGACCTCAACTTTTACCAGCATTATTTTTTTTCAAGTTGCTCCTGCCTTCTCATAATGTGCCTCACGTATGGCAGCCTCTGTTTTATCATTTTTGCCTAGACACAGAAAGTTCAACCTTCATTCGATCTAGTGCCCACTTGTTTGTCTTTCTGGAGTTTCTATCTTGATTGCTTACCTGGAGTGAGAAGGGGGCTGGACGTGAGTCTAGAGACCTCTTTTCATTGTTTGTCAGAAGTGGCAGACTCTCCAAAACCTGCAACCGGCAAGTTACGCACTTTTGTCCATCTGTGTTATTTCATAATAAATTTGTGAGTCCAAGTGCCATAAGATGCTTTGCTCGTCTTCCTTATGTCAGGTGGGATTCTGTTTTCAAGTCATGGATCACACCACAAAAAGGTTTTTTTTAAAGTTGCTAAGCCATGGACATAGGGTCACGAAGAGTCGGTTACGACTGTAACGACACAACACAAGCCGTCATAACCTGTTCAGTAATGGGCAAAGGCTGTGATGCCAATGGAACACAGGAAAGTGTTTGATCTCTTGCCCCTCACAGCAATCTTGTTTGTTTCTTGCTGGTCCTATCAAATTGGCAAGTACAGTATAGTCAAAAGTTGGCCCAGTTTCACTCATTAAAAATGAACCAACCCACAAAACAAAAGACTTTTGAGATCAGCAGTGTTATATCTTCTAGGATTTAGTTTGAATGTTGAATCCTAAATGCATATAACACTTGGTAGCAACAAAGCTTCTCCTGTCCAGTGGCACCAATTTAAGCAAGCATGTCAAACATGATAAAGCCAGAGTAATAGGCTAGAATCCTGTTACTTTAAACTACTACATAAGACCAGGTGCACAAGTGTGGTGAGCTATTTTCTCGACTTTCTTTTGGTGCCAAGGTCTGCCTGTGGATGCACAACTGGTTGCCCCATGAACAGCTGGAAAAGCATGAAAAGTGCTTTTGTGAATTCAGCTGAATTTGGGTTGCAAAGTTTATGGGGTGTACATACTTGTTTCTCAGAATTATGTTAGAGAAAGAAGAGACTAGATTACTCCCCTCCCCCACCATCTCAATATTTCTGAAATAGGAAACTGCTGTTGTAAATTATCATGCCCCATTCACAGTACAAATAGAATCATGCTTTCGTGACCCCAAAGGCTGGCATCTTTTTCCTGCCAACTCTCTCTCCATTTATTTATTTTATTTGTTCAATTTGTATACTGCCCATCTAGCTGGAAAGTCTACAAGCCGGATTCTTAAGTGAGAATACAATATACTGTATATATATATTACTATACAGTCTGTAGGTGGGTATTGCATAGTTTGTTTGGCTTTTCATGAAGTCATAAACTTAATATGGACCTTCTGTGATGTAGCTTTTGGAGAAGATGTAGCATTTTAAATGTTGTTGGACTGCAACTTTCATTAGCCACAAGCAGCACAGCCGTGGAGACTGTTGTGGTTTGGTGTCCAAGAACATCCGGCCTTTTATCTATAATTAATAACCGTGGGTTCCTTTCCTAAGTCAGTGCTCCTCATATTTTCTTTTCTTGACCCGTTCTCAATGCTCTGCCTATGTCTTTATAAAATAAAATAAAATAAAATTGTGGATAAAAGTTAATAGCTACATACATAACAGTGGCGCTGTGATAGATTTTAGGGCAGTGGTGCACAAGCCTTTTCTCGGCCAGGACTGGTATTGTGTGTGTGTGTGTGTGTGTGTGTGTGTGTGTGTGTGTGTGTGTGTGTGTGTGTGTGTGTGTGTGTGTGTGTGTGTGTGTGTGTGTGTGTGTGTGTGTGCATGCAACCACCCCCTGTGCACAAACACACACTGTGCTGTTCCCATTGTGACCATTTTTGTTTGTGATGCAACAGGAGTACAGGGGAGGGAAAACACCATGGGGGGCGGGGGATGTGTGTATACCCACTTGGATGTGTGTTGCTGTTTAGCATTTTCTAAAGCAGGTGAAAGAAGGAAGGGACTTGAAGGTTCAGCCTTGAAATGTTATGTCTATAAAGTGTTAAAATACATTTTAAAGGAGGTATGGAAAAAGCAGCCTTAATGAAAGTGCATGTAAACTTGAAGCTTGAATATAGTTTCCTATAATCATTGCAAAATAACTTCTAAGTGCACCAAAGCAATTAGCCAGTTTTGCAGCCGATCAAGGTCACTGCATTAGAAACAGGTGAATGTATTTATCATATAAAAAACATGTTTACGATACAGGCTGAAAACATGGAGCCTCGTTTGCAAATCATTTTAGCACACCCTACCGGTGATTATAATAATCTGATTTTACAATACTCTGGTCTCTTAGTATCTTGAGGTTTCAAGCTTCTGGTGTTATAACGACTTTAAGCTACAGAGCCTTGTCTCACCAAGATCTGTAGACCGAATAGTCAAAACAAACTTGTTATCGCAATAACAGCAGCCCACCAGATTCTACATTACAGACAGTAGGAGGTACAGAAAATGCAGGGGTAACAGAAATTCTTTTTAAAAATTTTTTTGTTTGACCTCCATGCCTTTAGAACAGTGTTGGCGAACCTATGGCACGGGTGGCAAAGGTGGCACTCGGAGCCCTTTCTGTGGGCCCCCAACATCGCCCCTTCACAGCCACTTGTATTCAGTTTAAATTGCTGTATTGGCACTTTACAAAAAATTAGTGGGTTTTGAATCACAGTTTGGTCACTCGGTCTCTAAAAGGTTTGCCATCACTGCTCTAGAATGTATAGACCCTGGAAGAGAGATTGTTTACAGATTGGGGGATGTGAAAACAATTATTAAGTGCTATAAATATAGGGAGATAAGATATACAGGAATTAGGGAATTCATTCATCCCATCTTTGAAACTCACTCTGGGCACCAGACATCAAATTATAACAGTCCCTCCATAGATGCAAACTGGTACAAGGCTGGTTTGGGTGGCTGAGCATTTGGAATTATTGTGTGTATGCTCTTAAAATACTTAGAGGCTAAGAAAGTTATTTTCTTTAATATATTTTTACTTTTACAATAAAAAAATTTAACATTTTAAGATATATTCCCAGCTTTTAAATGTGCCATTAGCCTAGAAGCTTCTTGATTTTTAGAATGTAATTTTTAAAACATTCTTTTTTGATATTTTGTTGCATTTTGGTCTTGTATTTTAGATTGAATTCTGACTTATGTGTTTGCCTTCCACATAAGTTCAGTTTTCATATATTTTTCAATATTTTATATGTATAGGTACCATAGCTATAAGATTTTGGAATGTTATATAACACCTATATAGTTTGTGAACATAGTAGTTTGTGAACATGGAGCAAGGAAACAATGTAGATAAATAAAGCTTGTAGAAGCAGATAAACTGATGTTGTCTGGAATCATTGCAACAGTGAAAAGTCTTTTTTTCTTGATACTCAGATACATTTTGATATGATTGTCAATAATTGTTTGTTCTTCTTTTTGGTCTTCTGTGATTCTGATTTTTCCTAGGAGGTCTACAAAGTTCCATAGGACTGTTAGGGAGGGTGAGGCATCAGGTTTATCTGGTCTGATAGGCAAATCCATTTGCAGAATGTTAGTTCTACCCACCTAAATCTGAACCTAACATGATGAAATAAACTACCTGTAATATCCCCCCCCCCCACCTAGAGAAGCTATCTCTTCCTTTCCCCCTGTTTTCTTCCAGAGGACAAACAGGTTCATAGTGTTGCAAATAGATAGTAGATGTCCTTTATTTGGAACAATAAAACAAGTACTCACTACATTTTAAGAAAGACATTCAATTGAATATAAATTAAAGTACCACTTTTTTGTAAGACTGCTATATCTGAGTTATAATATAAATAAATTTAAAGTTGTTTTTAAAAAAAGCAATTATCAGATAGAATACATAATCAAGTGCCCCACCTCAATACTGTTTAAAGCTATTAAAATCACAAGCTTTCCTGCTAACTAGCCATTGATACACTTAACTTTTAGTATATGTTATTCTACATATTTTAACAGAGTGGGTTTTTTCCCCAGTCTATTTGTTTAAAATCTGAGATAAAATAATGACATAGGGTTATACAGCCACAGTTTCTAAATTGTACTCTCTCTCTCTCTCTCAGAGTCTCTCTCTCTCTCTCTCTCTCTCTCTCTCTCTCTCTCTCTCTCTCTCTCTCTCTCTCTCTCTCTCTCTCTCTCTCTCTCTTTCTCTCTCTCTGCTCTATTCTGAATTCCAACAGCAAGGCCCAAATATTCAAGACACATACTTAGGATTAAAAAACTTTGAAGCATGAATTTGAGTGTGTGTGTATGTGTCAGAACTGAATGGAATCTAAAGCAAAGCAAAGCAAAGTGTTCTGCTTATACTGTATACTGTCCCATAGCAGTTCAAGCACTCTCTGTGTGGTTTACAATTTTAATTATGCAGGCTACACATTGCTCTCCCCCCCACCAGCAAGCTGGGTACTCATTTTATCGACCTCGGAAGGATGGAAGGCTGAGTCAACCATGAGCCTGCTACCTGGGATTGAACCCCAGGTCGTGAAAACGGTTTTAGCTGCAGTACAGGCATTTAACCACTGCACCATGAGGCTCTATTAGTTTTAATAACAAAGTTAGAACTTTTTCTTAGTTACTGCAAATTGCTTGTAGATATTCACCTTCTGCCCCTTACCTGTTCTAGGGAACCAAGAATTCCCTGGGCATTTATAATGGGTTTATGGACAGAAAGGTAGGGTAATAGAAGAGGACAGCCACTTAACAGAGATGGATTAACTGGCTTCCCATGCACAACTGCAAATGAAGATTGACCATCTGTATTGTTCATTCGCAGGCGCCAACAATGAAGTACAAAGGACTTGAATAGAATCTCAGGTGAACGGAAAGTTCACCCTGGAATGTTTCCCAGAATTGGTTATTATTTTCAAAGGCTCCTCAGTAGACAAGTTGATGTGAGAAAGCTTCTATGAAAACCAGAACACTTTTGATTTAGCAACCTTGTTCACTTGGCTGGAACTGTTACACAATCAATGGTAGAATTCTAGGTGTGATGGCATGCTGCCTGTTGGGCAGAGGCGTAGCTAGAGTTTGGAGAGCTCGGAGACAAAGTCTGTTTTTGTGCCCTCTACCTCTAACCATGTCTCCCCCAGCCAGCAAGGGGGGTCAGATCCTGGGGGAACAGTGGGGGAGGGGAAGAAGGGTCTCTTCTTCTCATGCCGTCTTTTGGGGGTATCCCTTCCAGACAAAGCTCTCCTGTGCAAACTGCACAGCACGCAGATAGCGCCAAGCAGGCAATATTCCCCCTCCCCCAAGAGACACCTCTTTGGCATGCTGGAAGCAGAAGCAACGTGGCGGTCTGGCCATCGTTGGCAGCCCCAACATGGTGCTCCCCAAATAATCCCGGGGCAACCTGGTTGCAGGGACAGGCTGGCGGGCAGCGCCAGAGCAAGATGAGCAGTGCGGAGGTGCCAACCTCTGCAGCTGAACTGCAGAGGTGACCGGTTGCTGAGGAGCTGGTGGCTTCGCGCTGGAGGGGTGGCTGGTCCCGCCACCGGAGGCCACCTGATGCAGCCGACCGAGCGGGTGGGTGGGCAGGCATGCACGGACTCACAGAGCAGGAACAGAGCCGGGTGGGGAAACGGGGCGGAGGAAAGGGGGTGGCCGGGTGGCCGGGCAGGAAGCAGAGAAGGTGGAGGAGCAAGTGGGATGAAGACGAAGGGAAGGAGGGAAGATGGGGTGCCAAAGGGCGGTGGTGGCAGCTTCATCCCTGTGTGCCTTTTCTCCTCTCCTCCTGCTCTTCAATCAGAAGGGAAGCATGTGACGTTGAGGTGGCGGAGTTCCTTCGCTTTCACTCTCTTGCCCCCTTTGTTTGCCCACACCTGTATGGTAGGCGCAAAGAAGCAGTAGGCGCCGCTGCCACCAGTGGTTTACACGCTTTACTCCTGCTCTTGTCGCTGTTGGCCCTTGCGCTTCCTCCCCCCAGCCGCTCCTCCTCATTGTGATCCTGGGAAGAGCACAAACGGATCCCTCTGCAGCCGCTTCCTTCCCCAGCACAAAACACACAAGAGCGCAAGCCACTTTTCCCAAACCTCCCCTGGGCCGAGTTGACCTCTGCTGACAGGTTTCCTTGTTGTCTTTCTTCAGCTGCTTCCCTGCTGGCCGTTCATGTTGCAGTGGGAGGGGGGAGTTTCAATTTTCTAACGAGCCTTCCCTCCAGGAGCCCCCAGATTGATGCACGCTGGGGGCAAATGCACCCTTCTGCCCCCCCCCCATACGCCCCTGCTGTTGGGACCACAGTAACACTTGTAAAACCCTCTCCTCATAAATCCTTGATCATCCAAAGAAGAATGAGGAGGCATTGCTGGATTGATACACGATCACAGCTGAAGCTGTTAACAAGGTTGCTATGGACCGAATTGTCTGCATAGTTTGCAGTCCTTTAATTTTTCACCTTTATGGATTTTCCAGAAGTTACTCCCTTGAATAAGCGTGAGTTGCAATGTGTCCATGACCGGATGAACATGAGGCCATTTCTGACCTTTTGTGAAAATAAGCTCTGTCCCACAGGAGCAAGGTGGAAGAGGCTTCTCAGTCTGCCTCAAAGGCACTGTTTGTAGCTCCCAGGTATTCTGACTTCTTTTTATGTTTCATCCATATTTTTCGCAGGAGGCTGGGCGTACCGTACAAAGTGCTGGTCATCAAGGGTAAATAGGCCTCGTTTTCTTGAATCGCACTCAATTCTTCTTCAGTGTTTTTCCGTGACAGCCTTCCATGCCTATGGTTGAAAGTAGGACAAATTGTAAGCTTTGGCTTGGAATGATTAAAAAACTGTGCAAATGATTTGGTAAAACAGCCAAGAATAAGGTTTCATTATTTTTTTTGCAAGTTCTATTTTTTTTTTGTTTAGAAATACTATTTTTTTACCCTTCTAGATCTTGTCATAATCTGGGATGTGTGGAACCTTCTCCTTCTGGTCCACCCCTGTAGAACAAATAGAGAGCTACCAAGGAAGGCCACTGCACACCCATTCAGATACATAGAACTTCAGCCAAAGTACACGTAAATGCATTTTCATATAGAATACATGTGTACCCATCCATGTAATTCACGCACACGCACACACATACACACAGACTATTTGCAATAGTTTAAAAAATTATTATTGTAGCTCATAACATCCCTCGAGCAGCAGGCGGGATCCCAGGTTCTGTAATCCAGAAAGTAACTTTTTGAGGGTGCATGTATGCATGTGCATACACACACTCACCCATGCCCATATGGCTCCCATACCAAAGGACCCTTTGGGCCATTGAGTTCATCCCCTCCCGGGGAAGCATGGTGGGGAATTGAACTCCCAATCTCTTACTCCAGATACCTAAGCCACTGAGCTACCCAGCAGTTCATGGAGAAGGTATTTTCTTCTTTCTTTATATCATACTTTGTGCAGCACTTTATAATAAAGTGGTGCTTTTCAGCATAGGTGGCTTGTGTGCCTAGCAGTGCCTGTCCCACCCTGAAAGTTTAGGAGGAAACATTCCCTCCCCAGACCACAGCTGCCTCCCACATTTACCCTTATGCGGAAACACTTAAAAAGCAGTTTAATAAATGGTGCAAACCCATGGAGCACAACCCAATAGTTGCAAGTGCCTCTCCAGTTAAACTTATTTAACATTATTTCCTTCAATCTAGGAAAGCATATTTGTGCAGTGGTAGGTAGGAGTCTCTAACTAGAATCTCAGAGCCTTTGTCAAACTACATTTCCTACAGTTGTTTGAAGAAACCATAATAGACATGGACACAAATATTTACAGTGCAGAGAACCCCAATACGTCAGGCAAATGCCTGAAAACTATACATGAGCTCAATACTAATTATATCTTCAAAGCACTAGTTGTTTTAGCATTCCTCAAGCATGGGCAGTTTTACGGGACTGGGGAAATAGAAAATAACATACCCTTCTACAAAAACACTATCCTTCGTGGCTTGTTCTGTGCTTGCAATCCGTCTTGTATTGGGACGTGATATGGGAGATGCCTGAGGCTGGCAAATCAAATGAGAATTGAAAATATTAGTAACATTGACATAAAATGTCCAGGTGCTATTCCAAACGCAAAGCAAACACAAATCTTACTTTGCTAGCAATTGCACAGAAGACTGAACAACTGACATCAATTCCTTGGAGTGTCACCATGATAATGTAGGTTTTAGGACCTCACTATTTGTCAGAACAGCTTCTAACACTCATTCTTCCCAAGCAGGGAATCTGAGAGTGCTGACTCCAAAGGAGGTGCGGAAAATGGCTACTAGCAACCGGGCCTTTTCAGTGGTGGCACCACACTTATGGAACGAGCTGCCTTTGGAGATCTGCCTTTGGCGCCCATTCTGCAGGCCTTTAAAAATCTATAAAGACCTGGCTGTTTAGATCAGCTTTCCCCGATTCCACCTTTGTTTTCATCTTACTTCTTGCCTTACCTTTATATTATGTTTATTTTAATATGTCATCATTTGTTAATCATTTATTTAATTGTGGTTTTACTATGCTTATTATTATTTGTTACATGATATATTGTATTATTTTGTGAAGTGCCCAGAGTGGCCTCTGGGTCAGATGCAGTGGTATATGCATCAAATTAATTAATTAATTAATTATAGTTATTTGCTGATCCATAAAATTTTTATTTTAAGTGATTTGCTCTTAGCTGCCGTATATAAACTAAAGGTAGTGTGGTTTTCTCAAAAAGTGGTTCAGTAATAAAGTAAGGTCAGAAATCTAGACAATGTGTCAGGAAGTTGTGGATGTTGTGCTGCCTCACCATCACAGTTGTCCTTTAATAAAATGTCTGAATCTGTTGGTGCAGACTAGCCAATCCATGAAACCTCTTTTCTCTCAGGGAAAGTACAAAGAATCAGGGAATGCTCCTCCCTGACAGAATTCAGCAGGGAGGCAATTCGTTCTTGAGCTCCTTGTCCTCTTTGCAGGCATCTCTAGTTTGAAGATGCCCTGGGACGGTGGTTCCCATTTTGCGTCCCCAGATGTTCCTGGATTACAACTCCCAGAAATCCTGGCTAAGACAGCTAGTGATAAAGGCTTCTGGGAGCTTTAGTCCAAGAACATCTGAGGACCCAAGACTGGGAACTACTGAGCCTGGAGACGGCTCCCCAAGCATTTCAGAGTGTGTTTCCAAGTAGTGGAGAGACAGGTTGCCCGGAGAAGAAATGGGAATAATGTTGCCTTGTCCCTCCCAAACCAGCCAATGGTCCACTCCACTGAAAACAACCCACTCTCAAAATAATCTAACATGAGATAAATGTATGTGTAATTTCTTGGGATTTTCTATAGCTTTCTCTTTGGGGGCTTGTCTATTTTTGATTGATGCTGTCTTATCTCATGATGTTCCATTCTCTTCTTGCGGCTGTATGGGAAGGAGGATCCAATCAAGATGAGCACAAAAGCATCTTTTGTAAGAGGATTAAGGCTGTTAAGTGAAATGTTGACATGAACACACAAGGAGCCTATGTGACAATCCTGATTCACATCATATCTCACAGAGGTATCTGGCTTTCTTACTTACTGAAGACTCTGCATCTGGCCGGTTACTGCTACAGCAGAATGACGGTTGTTTTGAAATTCCTGCTGCCATGCACAGAAAAAAAACCAATTTATTATCAAACAGTTGTTTCCTGATAAATAGCACATGACAGACAGCTGTGCTTTTAGGTGTGCACTAATATGATCTAATAATTTTCATGAGTGCAAATATAATTTGGGTCTATTTTGCATTTGTAGAAAGAAAAATTAAAGTGGTAAGTGGAGGTGAATGCAGGTGAATTGGAAAATATTCCTATATATTCTTTCATGGAGATGGAGTTATTTGAAAGACAAGTGATGGAGTTTTGGCAGGATGTCTGGGAAAAACAGACTTGTTCCAAACATCTTTCTCTCTGTGAATGTGAGGCATACATTGCCTTCAACAGATGTGTTCATTGTATATTAGACCCCATTTATTCTTGAATTCTCTTGTAGAGGAAGAGGCTTTCATATTTATTAAAACACTCAATGCAATAACCAGATCTGCTTTGTTTATCTAAGCTAATATATGCCCTTCCCCTACCATTGTCCCCATCACCTTCATTTAATGGGATCTCCTTTTTTTGATGTGGTCACTGACTTTTGCCGAGAGCAAAAGCTTTTGGCTTTTCAGATGGAAATGTGGCTCCATCAGAAATGTTCAGATTGCTCATGCTGCCACAGATTTGTTAGGCTTCTATGGTCTCTTTCAACAAAAAGAGATTAATGGGGGCACCCGTCTGGACAATTAGTGAGCCTGGGCAGACAATGAAGCTTCGGGACGTACCATGTGTTGCACGGCATTTGGTGGGACTAGAGAAGAATCGTTGTTGCTTGTTCTGCAGATGGCCAAAGCCTTGTCCACTTTCATCTTTGCAGAAGACAGGAATGAAATCCCCTTCGTGTGACCTGTCTTCGGTCCCCTGAGGATGGTAGTCGGACACTGCAATCACCTAGGAAGAGAAGGTGACAGAGTCTCAATACATGTAATGTACCAAGTACCGGTTCAATGCCTTGTACTAAAACATCTATAATTCTACTGCAAGATTTATAGTGCTGTCCTCTCTGCCTACAAATAACTCGATTGATCTTAAGGGAAATTCACTTAAACGCACTGATAAGAAAAAAAAACAAACAAACAAAAAGTGTGTGGAAAATCGTGAAGTTTCATGTTAGCCAGTTAAAGGCAAATTTGTCCCTAATTGCACATCTGGAAGAAAAAAACTCTACATTTTTTTTTGCAGGTAGGTTGATAGCCAAAGGATGGCAGTAAACATCCCGCTATCAAGTTCTAATACTGTATTTAGGTTCCTGTCTTAAAATACATAAGGGGTTTCACCTTTATAAAATGCTTTAGTCTTGTGAAGACAAATATGTGACTACTTGTGCTCAGAGTGGGTTTATGCTTCACATCCCTAGATTTTATTTTATTTTTTGTTTAATGCACACACTAAACATTGTTGAAGAATCTTGACCCTCATAATGCACACACATATGTACACTTACTGTTAAAGGTGTAAATCTGTGCTCAAGGAAACAGCTGAAGTAGGTGAAATAGACTTAAAAACACTGAACCGGGTTTAAATGATTTGAACCTGAACAACTTGTTAGTAAGTTGGCAATCAGTTTGAAAATTGCCTCTAGAACTGGGAAATGGACTTCATGATATGCATCCAAGGGCTCAAGTTAATTAATGTTCTGTGCCTGCTTCTCTCTTTATCCAGTAAATGTTTGGATCCAGAAACTGCTGTTAGAGGGACCATCACTGTAGTTACTTCCCATGTAATGTTATTCTATGCCTAAGGAGGCAAGTAATTCTGCCATGGGACGTGACCATGTCAATTGACCCCATCTGATGTGATTTCCTGGATTCAGGCATAGAAGAACCACAGTCCCAGTTGAGGAGTCACAACCAGGATGCTTCTTTAAGGAATTTAAATTACTTTTTTAAAAAATGTCATGAAGACTATTGGGAGCAGAACTGAAGATTATTTAAGAAAAATCAGTCTTTAAGAAAAATCTGAAGACGTGGCTGTTTGGAAAGGCTTTCCCTGGATATTCGTTTTTTTTTATTTGGTTGCTGCTATTTACCTGGTCTGTTCTGTCTTATCCTATCTTAGTCTTCTGTTTGTTTTAATTGGATTTAGTTATTATGTTTAATAATGTTTATTACATTTTATTTTGTGGTATCAATATTCATTGAATTCGGTTGATGGTATGTTTTGTATTTGTATACTATAAACATTGTAAACTGCCCAGAGGAGCCCTTGTTGCTAAATGGGTGATAAATAAATAAATAAATAAATAAATAAATAAATAAATAAATAAGAGTATGGTACACAAAATCTGCTTTCCCCACATAGAAATGAAAACATAACAAAGTACTGTATAAATACATTCACACAACAGTATCTTGCCATATACCAACAGAGACTGACTGTAACTACATTGCAGTATTCTTTCATACTAATCTGCCTTTTGTTTAAAAGGAAAAAAAACCCAAATGTTATGAAATCTCTAATGTAAAGATGGGACTAACACCATGCTGCAAGATGCTGGGAAATCTTATATAGGTCAGGAAACCAAGCAGTAGTAGCACAGTTTAAAGTCAAACAAGCCCATGAGCTTTTCTAGGTCATTATGAGCAAGCAAAGTAAATCACTAGGATTATCTTGAAGTCACTTTTCTTTTCTAATTGTGTCAGAAAATCTAATGTCAGTTTGGCTGTTATTCAATCGAACGGCTGTGTCATCCAAATTAAGCAGCATTAGTAATCAGCTCTGTAAATTATTTGAATCCTGTTGTGTTTGTCCAGCAGATGCTGGATCACTTGTGGTCTAGATTGTTTCTCTTGTGTGGATGAGTCCTCCTGAAATAGAAAGCCTTGCAAAACACCTTGGTTTTCACTCCCCCCACCCATATTGATCATAGCCTCATAACTGTGTCTTCCAAACAATGTGGCTGAACTGCTTTGCACCAATGGGAACAAAATCACTGAGAAACCAGTTTAGGAAGGAAGGAAGGAAGGAAGGAAGGAAGGAAGGAAGGAAGGAAGGAAGGAAAGAAGGACGGAAGGAAGGAAGAGCCAAGAGCAACACCAGCTCAATGGATCTTAACCTCATGTTAATTCCAGAAAAAGGATGTGCATTAATTTTGAAATGCAGGTGTGCCACTTCATTCCCCCCCATCCTGCTTATTTCAAGAATAAAAGTCATCCTTATAGAAAATGTAAACCCTAATACCCAGTCAAGGCTAAGAAAATACTACTTAAACTGCATTATTTATAGCTTTCCATTGAAATACATAGGCATTGCCATCAAAAATAAATGCAGCAGATAAAACTAATACAGTGGTATCTCTTAAAACAAATTTAATTCATTTTATGGGTCAATCTGTTTTAAGAAAATTTTGTCTTCCCATAGGAATGCATTGAAAAATGGATTAATTCATTCCAAAAGCTATGGGTTGCTTCGTTCTATGAAAATTTTGTCTTACAAAACACAGTTTCCCATAGGGATGCACTGGGAATGGATTAATCCATTCTGGAGGCTAAGATAAAGACAAAAATGACCTGTTTCTTTTCCTGGGTACATGTGGAATAGCTTTTTGTCTTTTGAAGCATCCCATAGGGCATTTTTTGGTCATGTGAAGCATGACTATTCCTGGAAGCGTTTTTCTTCCTATGAGGGTTTTTTTTTTTTTTTTTTGGTCTTACGAGACATTTGTCTTAATAGGTACCACATTGTACCAGGGTAAGCTGTGGAATGGATGAAAGAGTGGCACGCTTGTGTCTCTATAACAAACAATTAATTGGGAATCTGCAGGAACCAGGAAAAGATTCCTTAAACATACTTGCGACCAGGAAATGGTTAAATGCAAGGCATCTGAGGGCAATTCACAGGAGGTCGGAGTCATATGACTGAGCAGCACTTAGCACTGACTTGGCACACTCAGTGCTGATTGCTGTTAAAGACTCTGGCAGGCTTCCAGGAGGCTTGCTATTTTCGCTTTGTCTGGGATTAAACCAACACATTTCTCAGGATTACCAAGGTGAAAGACCCCATGTGTCATCTCAGGCAAAGTTGCAGCGCGAACAGGAAAAGGAGCCAAGTTTGTCGTTTCGACCCGTTTTGTATTGTTGAAGAATCGTGCCCCTTAGAACTTTATTTTCTGTTTCATATTGACGACATATTGCCTCTGCGTGTTTACATTTTAGGATTTTGTTTTTAAAAAACAGCACACTTTTCAAACAAAAACCACCTCTTGGGGCCGTTTACGTATACTACTAGCAGAGACATTCCACCACTTTGAACCAATGTGGCCATATGCAAGTTGCTCCCAAACACGTGCCTAAGGAAGTGCGGGGGTGGCAAGACTGACATGCTCAAAGACACACGGTTTCCCAATGTGCTTGAAGCTCTCTTGATCTTCCAAAACCTTAGTCCCAGGCCTTTACTTGTCAAGATGAAAGGTGACAAGGCTGTCTTTGCCATCAAGACAGAGAGTGGTGGCATGAAAAGGCAGCGTATGAACTCTACTCTGGCATGAATGAATCCAGTTTTCCCCACACCACAAAGGCACCATAACTTCTGAGGTTCCTGCTTCAGTGTGTTGGTTCTACACACGAATAAAATCCCTAGAAAATCTGGGGTAGCAGAATTTAAATGGGAACAAACGCATCTCTTTTCACTGCTTAGTCACTGCATGAAGAAAGCAGTGATCGTGGAGTTGGACTTAGGTGCACCATTCTCGTTATGTAGAGGAAATAGGATTCATTGACACTTGAACAGGGGTTTTGTTAGCTATTATCTTTACAATTATGGTGGCCCCCTTTCTGGGGGAGGCATTTAGTTCTGGGTGGATGGGAACCTCTGGGGGAGATGTTCTGTCCCAGGTGATGAACTGACCAGACCAGACCAGATCAGTGTTGGGTACTAGTCTTCAGCGCTATTGACTGCAAGGAAGTGACGGTTGCTGCTTACCTTGAGAAACAACAAATCTTGGAGCAGGCATGACAGAGAGATGTGGGTATGCGCATGCAGTCTGATTCCCCTTTGCACTTTCCCGCTAGACAGTTTATCCTCAGTGGACTCCATAAGCAGAACTAAGCCCAGCTAACACTGAGTGAAATGGTTTCAAATGGTCTGATACAGGAGTCAAACATTTGTACATTAAAAGATGGAGTTCCCTTTCTCCTGCCTTATTATATGATTCTTTCCCCATATTTGCCTTATATGGTTAGCTATGGACCCTTGTCTTTATCTCATAAAATCTACTTTAATTTTAGTAGTATCAGATTAATTGTATGGAACGAAAACTGAGGCGTGTGTAATGAATTCTGGAACTCTGAGCAACTATCTCGTTCCCTCTTATGCACAGATGAGCAAAATTATGCAAGGGATCACTACCTTTCAGTAAACCTAAACAATCTACAGTCTCTCTTGTTTTTTCAGGTATTTTAAACAGAGCATATGAAGTAGTCTAGACTGAGATATAGTTCCTATTAATACATTTAAAATCAAGTCTCTTTTGTGAACAGAATTAATTGAAAAATCAAATTAATGTCTTCCAGGCCTCCATGCTATTTGTGAGCTTTCCCAGTTCTCTCTGTGCCAGGTCCGCCCCAGAGACATGAGATATATGTGTTCAGATTAAGTTGACAAGTGTGGGATTCCCTTTTGTTTAACATTTGCCTTACCTTTCTTGATAGGATGCATTGTGTGCTTTTGGCTTTTCTTCTGACTGGGCTGCAGGCTACAAAAAGAAAGGAAACAGTGTAAGACTGAAGCTAAGAGATCATTTATATTCCCTTTTATGAGCTGCAGGCCTACTACTGTATCTGTACAAAATATCCTGTAAGCAACCATGAATCCTTGGCAGGAAGTGGACTTTGCAAACCAGCGAGGAATACACACAACATCACATTTAGGTGGTTAGATAGAATATAACCACATCTTTAGTGGTTAGCGCTGTGGTACAAATTAGGAAGTGGATTCAAACAAATGTGAGAACAGAGGTGTACAGTAGCAAGGTTTTGGGGCGCCTGGGGCCAAATTTGTTTTTTGCGCCCTTCTGGCCCTCCCCAACTCCATCCCACCCACCCAGCAATCCTGTGGTGTGTGTGTGTGTGTGTGTGTGTGTGTGTGTGTGTGTGTGTGTGTGTGTGTTTCCTGCATGTGCCAATGAAGAGTTGGAGGAGGAGGAGGGCACCACAGCCACCGTTCCTGCACGCCTGCCTGCCTGCAGCTAGACTCGGAGTTGGCGGGCAGGGGGGGCAGTAGGCAATTTTGCGCCCCCTAATTGCTGCGCCTGGGGTGCCCTGCTCCTTTGCCCTCCCCATGCCATGCCCCTGAGTGGGAAAACTGTGAGGTAGCAGGCAATATGTACCACCTGGGTGCATGGGCAGTGTGTGGATCCTCTGTTACAGGGTGAGGTGGGCAGGCTATAGCCTGTGAGGTAGATGTGCCGCTGGAGCTGCCTTTACCCTAAGATCCTTTAAGGGGATCTCTGAACTGGGGAAACACTGGGTGTACAGGCCTTGTTTCTTTCCCTGTTGGATCTAAATTCCTGACAAAAAAACCCCACATATACTCTGTTGGGCACTACCACACAGCTCTCACCAGTAGCCACAGAATTGCAACAAAAAGAAGGGAGAAAGTGTGGAAATACAGAAATAATGATGACAAATTGGCTGAAATCTGAAATTAGCTCTCTAAATCAAGCACTTGGTGAAGTCTAAGATCCTGCTAAGGAAGCACCAAGGTTGTATTCCAGAATGTACCATAAAATGCTGTATTTGGAAATCAGTGTTATGAGTGGCTGCCATAGATCAACCTGCAAACAAAATTTTCAGTTATAGAAAGGTATAGAATAAATATACTTAAATATTGCAAATTTTAGATTTAAGCAATATTATAAAAGTCATTCATGGAAATAAAATAAGATGCAGCCTAGGTTCAGATTCAGAACTAATCCTAGTTTTTTGCAGGATGCTGAAAGCAGAACTATTTCAGTAGCCGATAAGACTTTGTGGTACAGAACATAGGTGGGCTGCTATGGCCATGAAGTCTATCATAGGTTGCCATCTGTTTCGCCTGATTTAGTTGGATTCTCTAACCTTTTTTTAAATTATCATTTTTTTATTTTATTAACAAAAGGAAAAGACAAAAGACAAAAGAAACATTAACATAACATAGTGACATGCTACCTTATGCATCTACTATGTATACATTTTAACAGGGTTACATTTTGTCTTCCAGTCGCATCCTAAAAAATAAGAGACCAACAATCTAGATTATTTCCTAATGGATGTTTTGTCCCAATTAAACCATTTGTATATTTTAGTAAAGGTTTCCAGGTTTCCATGAAATGACCATACTTTATTTCTCCTTTATATATTCTAATCTTATTAATCAGTTTCTTCATCAGCACTGTTTGCCATGTCCTGTTCATAAAAGTCTGCAGTGAAAGATTCTGTGCATTTCTCCAACTTTTAGCAATCTCGCACCTTGCTGTATCAGGTTCGCGATTAGCACTTTATTAGCCAACTTCTCATTTCCTCCGTAAATAATACCAGTGTTTCATTCATAATTATTTTTGGTTAGTCAAGCTCTCTAGCCAATTAATTACTTCATGCCAACATGCTTCTATTTTGGGGCAGAAGACCCACATATGTTCCAATGTCCCCCTTTGACCACAATTCCTCCAACACTTATTAGATATATCTTAATTACATTTATGTAACTTTGTAGGGCATAAATGCCATCTATTAACAACCTTTCAGTTTTGCTGAAACTGACTTATATGGGCATTTGTTCCAGTTTTGCATCCAAACCTCCTCAGGTACATTAATATTTAAATTTGCTTCCCAAGCTATTTTAGCTCTTGTACCTTTACCATATTCTTTCTCAATAATACATTTATAACTTAATGAAGCCAATCTTAGTCTTTTATTTTTATCTTTTTCGATACAGTATTGTTCGAATTCTGTTAATAATCTTCTAGGGTTGGATTTTTGACGCAATTTAACTGCAAAATTTCTTATTGTTTTATTTGTAACCAGTTTGCTTTATAAATCCTTAATTCTATATAATCCACTTTGTCTCCAGTGTTTAAATTGTATACATTTCTCCTGAAATTTGACATCTGGATGATCCAACAGAGGGCATAAAGGAGATACAGGAGGAGTAAATGTTTTCATGTATTTTCACCATATCTTTAGTATCTCACATATAAATGGATTTTGTATTTGTCCTCTCTTTCTAAATGGTTTTTACTACATCCATTTTTCCATTATCTTCCATTTCAATCCAATCAAGATTATCTTCTGTTTGTATAAATTTAGTGATTTGATTTATTTGTAAAGTTTCATAATATTTTTCTAAATGTGGTATCCCTAGTCCTCCTTTTTAACCTTGACCATACTTAATGCTGTTAAGGAATCTTATCTTCTTTCCCTTTCCTGCAGTAAACTTTTCTAGATGTCTTTGCCATAATTTAATTGTTTTGATTTCTGGTTGTAGAGGTATATTTTGGAATAAAAATAACTGACCATTGGGCACGATGATATAGGGGCTGATGGTCCTTGGTGAACTCTGGTTGCAAGCAACCAAAAGGGCTTTAAAAGTCAGTACCAACACTTTGAAATGAGCCCAGAAACAGGCTGAAAAGTTGGTGCAACTGTTTAAAAACTGGCAAAGTATATTACCTGTAGCTGTTTCCAGCTGCAACGTCCAAACCATATTTCTGAATTAATTGCAATGGGTCACAGTCTTCAAAAGCAGCCCCATGTACAACACATTAATAGCACAACTTAGTGGTACCCATAGTTAACCATGGGAAGGTTCATCAAGTATCTCCTCTTTTTGCTTTTGCCATCAGATACATGCCTAAAAACAATTTAATTCCAATATGTTCATCATTATTGTCATAAACATAATCTAGTGAAAGTGGGAAACACTGAAACACTCAAAGCAGAATATTTATACTCAGCAGAATATTCAACACTTAGGAGCCTTGTGGTGCAGTGGTTAAATGCCTGTACACAGGTTGCTAGTGGGGGCAGGGACAATGTGTAGCCTGCATACTGTAAACTGCCCAGAGACTACTTGAAGTGGTATGGACGGGTTTATAAGCAGAACACTTACTCTTCAACATAAGAAGACCTTATATAGATCTGCTTGGTCAAATATATCATTGAATTTTGAAAGAAATGTATCCTGCATGACTGATAAATAAAGATATGTATCTTTGTTTTAAATCTAGGCGCTTAATATCAAGCAATCAAGAATTGTCCTGTGTCATCAGTATTATATGTATCCAAAAAGGTGAGATAAAAATTAAAACCTATTAGGTTGCTGTAGATATTAAACGTAATGCCTCAGTGATAATGCCAATATATTTCTTTAACATGTTTATTCTTATACTCTTGTTATAGAATGAGATCACGTTGAATATAATACAGTAAGTGCAATACAATGAATACAGTCTTTAGCACAACACTCTACAGTAACCCACAATATTAAGGACTGCCATTGGATATGCACTGATACACAACTGTCATAATATATAGATTTGATTAATACAGTGCATGATATGAGAACTGCCTATGAGTAATACTAAGAAATATTAGCAGGTTAAGAAAACAGTGAACCATTTGGTAACTACAGCTCTCCAGTGTGCTTGGTCATAAATCCACCAAAAAGTCAGCAGCTTAGTCAATAATTCACAGGAAGGCGAATCATAGCCCTTCAGATATGGGACTCCAGTTTTCATTGTTTCTCAGTATTGGTTCCAATGTCAGGAGCTGATGGACATTGTATTGCAGTGTCTGGCAGTTTACAAGTTGTCCACATACTGTAGTTGTCCACAAGTTGTCCACATAGGTCAGTGGTTTCCAACGTTGGATCTCCATATGTTTTTGGACTGCAACTCCCAGAAATCCTGGCCAGCACAGTTAGCGGTGAAGGCTTCTGGGAGTTAAGTCCAAGAACATTTGGGGACCCAAGGTTGGGAACCATTGTGATAAATTAATGGTAGTGGCCCCAAGAAAAGCAAGCAGGACGTTGCCCATCCAAAATACTGCGATTGTTCTGGATGGGCAACATCCAATTCAGCTTACTCTGCCAGTGCTGAGAAGCTGGTGAAGGTCCTTGGACAACATGATCCAGTTTATAATCCAACTTGAGGATGAGAATCTGCAGCAAATGCTGTTTCCCAGATAGAATCATGTCATATTTTGTGCACTGAAATTGTTCTGGAAATGCAGATTTGGACTAAACCTACCATGAAACTTGGTGAAATGGTTGCCACTGGTGGCAACATGCGATGAGTGTCAAATGCATCATATTGTCTGGCCCCCCTCCTCCTATCCCAGGAGGTACTGTTGTTTTCTAGTGCCTTCTTTTTCTCTTTTGTTGCCAATGCACAAGGGAAAGCGGGGTTAGGAAAACTAGTCAAACAGTTACGGAAACAATTACTAATATCCATTTTTTTCAAGATGGATACATGATATTTCAGTGCCATCAAAGTGATAGAAAAGAGAGACTTTAATCACAACACGTGGTCTCGGAAAGCTTTCACTGTCCTCACAAGCCTTCATCGTCACATCGCTCGTTTCTGGCACCTGAGTAGAAAGCATAGGAAGAGGCTGGGAATTATTACATCTGCTTTGCTTTTCCAATGCAATTTTAATTACATTAATGATGCTCCAGATACAGCAACAGCAACAGGTGTCTTGCATCTGGCATATTTTTCAGCTTATTCCTCTAGCCTGATGTCTCCAGGCAGAGAAATCAACTCTTTGCTGATCCAAAGGGAGGGAAGGAATCACATGAGCCGTTCTCACAGGAGAAGCCCCTTCCGAAACTGGCCTTTTACTAAACAGTTAGTTTGGGGGGGATGAGTGCCAGGAAACCTTCCCCCATTCCCAACACCTGTCATCATCAGCTTGCAATGAGCCCAAAGATAATTAGTTTATACCAAAGCAGATTGAATAACTCAGTAAATATTGTGCAGTTGAGGGTGGAGTGACATTTTTTGAGATTCGTTATGTATGGCAATCCTGAGCATCGTTCCTCTGAGCATGTGAAAAGTACCCTTCTGAGCAATATAGGTGCAACCTCATCCCTGCTGGATGTAACATGGCATATAAGAACCATGCATGCTGATGGCAAAGCCCCTAAACCAGTGGTGTCCAAACTTCGACCCTCCAGATGTTTTGGACTACAACTCCCACAGTCCTTTGTCATTGGCAGTACAGGCTTGGAATTCTGGGAGTTGTGGTCCAAAACATCCGGAGGGCCGAAGTTTGGACAACCCTGCTCTAAATGTTCACAGTTGGGTCATAATAGTGGCAAAGAATGAGACGTACTTTCTACTGTTGTAAAGACAGTTTCTGGTAATCAGCCCAACTGGGCAGTTTTTGAGGAGTGAGCTGGCAGCAGAAGCAGCTCTTTTTGTGGCTGGTTGCCTGCCAACTATCGATGACCAAGCCAGCCATTCTGAG
This sequence comes from Phrynocephalus guinanensis, assembly GCA_037367245.1. NCBI lineage: Eukaryota > Metazoa > Chordata > Lepidosauria > Squamata > Agamidae > Phrynocephalus > Phrynocephalus guinanensis. Next base: position 45,350,056 of record CM074739.1, read on the forward strand.
TATGATTTGCCAGCATTGAATTCATTCAGGGAGAATGGGCCTGTTATGGGCAACTACTTACAATGGCTTTTTGTTAGCTCCATCCAGTATCTGAGGCAGGAAGGCTCTACAAAAAGCAATCACTGATGTTACTATTATTGTCCTGCTGGAGGGGCTCCTAGTAGGTTCTCGATGGGTTGCTGGGGGAAACAGGATGCTGGGCTAGGCAGGACTTTGGACAAATCCTGCTTTTCTTACATTATGACAGCTGGTTGTTTGCCTTGTCTTTACTTCACTAACTGAGACATTGGGTGATCTTGAATGGCCCTACGTCCGCCATGGCAGCCCCAGCTTTTTACATGTCATTGGACTGCATTGTCTATCACCATTGATTAAGCTAACTAGAGTTCATGGCAGTTGCAGCCCTGTAACATCTGGAGTGCTACAACTTGTCCACCACTCTCCTAATCAAAAAAAAAAAAAGGGAGGAGGGGAAGCATGCTACTTATATACAGGGCCATAGTGCATTCTCTGGGTAGTTTACACTTTAATGATGCAGGCCCCAAGCCCCCACCCCTGCAAGCTGGGTACTCAATTTAACAACCTTGGAAGAATAAAAGGCTGAGTGAACCTCGAGCCAGCTATCTGGGATTGAACCCAGGTCATGAGCAGAGTTTTGGCTGCAATACAGCAATTCAACCACTACTCCATGAGGCCCCTCAGTAGATAATGAAACATTTGACCTGGGAACTGCAGTAAAATAGGGGCCATTGTAAGTACTTTTATTGTGATTTTTTAATTTACCAACAACTCCCAACCCCTTAAGAGGGTGTCTGCTGAATATCGGTTATGCATTGCCAATTATGTGTAGTTCAGGATGTGGTTTCTGAGCGTTTTAAACTGTCGTATATAAGAAGGATGAAGGCTATTATGCAACTGGACTGAAACAAGATTAGTTTGTGAACTGCCCTTTTTAAAATACAACAAGATGAGGCCTCGCTTCCAGGTAATAATCAGATCCTCGTAGAGGAATGGTTAAACTGCAGTACTGATGGACTCAGGTAGCTGCTTCAGGGTTGACTCAGCCTTCCATCCTTATGAGGTTGATAAACTGAGTACCCAGTTCACAGCAATGTGTAGCCCACACAATTAAATTGTAAACTATCCAGAGAGTGCTTTTACATTCTGTCAGGCAATATATAAGCAAAACGATTGTGCTCCCCCCCCACTTGGATCACAGGCTAAAAAGGTGGTAAAATGTCCCAAGACACTTTGCTGCTTGAGCTAAAGAAGAAGATTATTGTCTCCTAGACACCTCACCCTGTTCCATAGGTAGCTAATGCCCAGGCTGAGAGGTGACTTTTACCCAATCTGATGTCTGTACCTTCATTTCAGGTGCACAAGATGGCCTCTGGCAGACACACTGGCAGTAAAGCAGCAGGTGATGGCTGTGTCCTCCACCACTTTACCACTGCTGCCTGCCTCTGTGGCTCAGCTGGCAACCTGATCAGGCTACTTTGCCTAATGCTAGGGCTAGCCTTTCCCCTTGTTTCAAAAAAAGTTCAGATGCTGAAGGATAGGACCTAAAACATCTCCTTAGAACGGACGGTTGGAGCAGATTGCTTCCCGTATATAGGATGTCTGTCCTGACCTACTCACACTGACTCTCTTAAGCCACATCAGGTCTTTCCCATTAAATTTCCTTGATTCTATTTCCAGTCTGAGTTAGGATTGCCAGACATCTTTCCCCATCCATCATGTCATGAGCTCCCTGCTCAGCAGCAGGACAGGCAGAAATTCGCCTGGGATGAGCTTTCCTCACCACTTCATCTTCCTGCCAATAAAATCTGAAGAACCTGATGCATGTAGAACAGCAGCAGCCACCAGCAACAAAAATCCTAGAACTGGAGAGTTGGAAGAGACCCTACGGATAATCATGTCCAGCCCTTTGTCAAGGAAGCACAGCTTGGAATCAAAGTCCCAACATCTGGCTCTGTAGGCAGAGACCCAACCCCACTGAGCTCTCCAGCAGTTCGTGCCTGTTACACTTCTCTTAAAAAGGCACAGCAATCCTGGGGGCAGGGTGGGGATTTACATTTCCAAAGACAGCCTCTTTATAAGATATGGGCTGAAGAAGTGAAAGTTTTTGGATGGTCTCAGTTGTTTGGGAAGAATGGGGTAACACCTCTGCCCTCAGCCTCAGAACTCTTAACGTGTGTCATTCCACAGATATATCAGCCCTAGATGGAAAGCAATTCTTCTTTTTCTTAGCATTTCTTCCACTTTGGTGGTGGGGTCTGCTAGATGGAAAGCAACGATCTGCAAAAATTTAACAAACCCAAAACAAAACAAACAGACAAAAAAAAACCCCCAACAACAACACGTCCAACACACACATACACAGAGTGGTCTGGGAATTTACTGTACAGTGGCACCCCAACTTAAGAGCAGCTTGACTTAAGAGCAATTCGGCCTAAGAGCAGAAAACTATTGGCATTTTAACTGCCACCTTACAAATTTTAGATATGATCTGCTCGACTTACAAATATTTTTTTATTTTTTTTATTTTTTAACTTATTTTTTTCCATTTTTAGATGGGCACCCCGACTTAAGAGTAGTTCGACTTAAGAGCATGCATTCAGAAAAGATTAAATTCATAAGTTGAGGTACCATTGTACTTGCTTGCATTTTTCAAAGGCACCGTATCGACTTAGGAAGCTCTCTGGATAGCTCAGTGGTTTAGGGATCCAGTTGCAGAGGTGGAGGTTGAGAGTTGGATTCCCTAACCTGCCTCATAGGAAAAGAGCCAGCCTGTGCAGTCCTGGGCAAGCTGCACAGTCCAAGGGTGCTCTCAGAAGAACGGATGGCAAACCACTTCTTTGAATTCTCCACCTAGAAAACCCTGGGAAGGGTCACCTATAAACCAGCATGGGCTTGACGGCACATGATGATGATGATGATGATGATGATGATGATGATGATGATGATGATGATGATGATGATGATGATGATAGACTTAGAGAGCAGTGGACTGATGGCAAGAGACTTTGGTTGGCACACCTGCCTTTTGCTTGGACTGGGTTAACTACCATTAATAAGGTACAAGTGTATGTGTTTGTGTTTCTATATCCCCAGGGTGATACATAAATATTATCATAATCCCACTGATAATTTTAGCGGTACTCAGTTTTTTTCATAATAATACAATTGCGAAGCACAACTGAGCATGCAAATAAATAGTGGATGGCATTTTCTTCTACAACGAGGGTTGTTGCTTTAATCAATCTCTCTTTTGGCACCAGGAATTTAAAAACCATTGTTCTCGTGAACGTATATTGATTTTGGTCTGACTTTTGTTCCTTATGGCAGACCAAAGCTAAGTTTAAATACCAAATCAGTCCCAGAAACAACATGCGTTTGAAACCGGTCTGTCCTTTGATCTAGTGGACCAGGACCGAAGTGAGCTTTTAAATAAACCCCAAAACCTGAAACATCTAATTATTTAGGCTATCATTTTCCACCTCCATAATAGTATACCCAGTCAACTTAATAGAATAGTTGGGGGTTCAGCAGCAAAGCTGCATGCAATTAGGCAGCTGACTGCACACCCTTTCGACCAGTGGAAATACTTCATCCAGCAGCTCGTATATCTAGCCATCTGCCTGCATTGCTCTCTGAAGTACGTGTCTGTGTGTGTTTGGTGGCGGGGGGGGGGAGATTAGATCGCTACACACAGCAAATACAATATAGCAAGCATGCCTCTGAATGTATGATTTTGAAGGTTTCCCCTCCTCTGATAATGCCATTTCAATGAAATCCACAGCCCCAACAATAGTTGACAGAAGATACTCACATTTGGAAGAAATCACAGTGAAGACCTCTAAATTTTCATCACTGCAGCTGTAAATCTGGTGCATTTTTCACCTCTCTCTCTCCCGACTGCGTATTGGCTTCATGCAACTGCTCTGAACTTCTGGCAAATAGGTTTCACTAATCCCATCTGGCTTTGTGATCATTGTCCAGGTCCACAAAGGACAGGCTGATGCTGTGATCTCATCTCATTCCAAATTCTTCATTGCAACATTTTCTGCCCCCCCCCCCAAATCTGCCTGTGTATGAATTCTGCTCACGTTAGGGTTTGATTTTGCTCTTCCTTTGAACCTAAATGCTCGTAATATTTTATTTGCATAGCCCCCCTTTGTTACCCTACAATTGACAGACACCCCTCAGGAATACTAAGTAGCAAACTGAAGTATTGTTCACCAGTTGTAGATTGAGGGAAAATTATGAAATTTGAGATTATTGAACTGACAGAAGCAGCAACATTCTTCTGTACTGTTTATTCGTCTCTTTAAGCTCTTTTTCATTTCAAAGATCAAAACAATAGCATTCTTTTCTAAAAGCAACAACAAAGGAGAACCTGATCAATGATCCATGCTGTGATGAAAGCATATTTTATTTCCAAACATCTTTTTGTTTTGCAAGTGGGTAGGAGAATGTGCTTCTTTAATGCCTAGGCTTTGAATGCAGAGATAACATTTTCAAATATAGATCCTTAGCCTTAAGCACTCAACTCTACATTTAGCTCTGTTAATAAGTGGCCTTGTTAACAGAGTCTCTTGTCAAAGATAGTAGCTAGCTGCACTTCTCTACCCACTTACTCAGGAGTAAAGCCCTTGAATGCCACTTCAGTCTCCTCTCTTTCTGCCCTTTCCCCACCTTAGATTATCACATGCCTAAACTCTAATTTATGTTCCATCGCTTGGATTTTGCATCTTCATCAGTACAGTATTGCTGTGACGAGCTCATTAGAAATGTTTTAGATGTAACAAAACTTTATGGATAAGGATCTAGGGTGGCTGACAAGTTGCTGAGTAAGTGCATGCCAAAGCACCTTTTGTTTGAAGCCATATGAAATGCACATGCAGCAGTAACCCAGTTCTGGGTCAGAAGCACAGGCCGGTGTTTGACATTCTCTGGTGGCAGAGGATGTAGAAATATAACTTACTCCACAGGGGGAAAAGGGTGGGGTAGAAAACAAGCAAGCAAGCAATCAAAAAAAAACACTCATAATAGTATGCACCAGAAATATTTAAGGGAAAAGAGCAATATTTAATGAATTAGCCTGAGCCACAAACAAAAGACAAGACGAAGTAGCTGAATATCTGTGTCACTCAACCGTCCTATAGGAAAATTTCCATATTGTCCCATGGCACCAGATCTATTATGGTGGGAGAGAAGCAAAGCTGTTGTTTTTGAAAACACTGGAACGCTTAAAATGTTCAGGGAACAATCAATACAACAACAGCCCTAAGCTCAATTAGGTTTTGATTTATTGTGCCACATACTCTCCGCGTATGACTGATGTCATTAACATCAGACTCTGCTGGTTTGTTCATCTGTCGCTGCCCAGTTCCTCTTGCACACAAACACACTAAACAGATGGGGAATTTCATGGCCACAAACTGAATTGTTTATCCTTCCATTGTTCCTGTGTCAAGCAATCAAACCAAATCCATTACCAACCAATAAAAAGATCAGTGCACTGTCTCTTCAGCAGTGACCAGAGAGGAGGAGGTGAGGCAATGGGGATTTCAAGCTTTTAAAAATAATCACAAATAACAGAGACATTCAGTGAACCATGGACAGAAATGGAAAAGTGTAACAGATTCTGTCTTCAATTCCCAAACCTGCCTGGATTCAGATACTCAGTATGGGAGACGCTCACAGGTGAGGATCCAGATGTGTTGAAGGAAGACTTGTTTTTTGCCCTTGAGACTAAGCCATTGTATTCCAGAGAACCTTTCTAGGCGCTTCCCAGATTTTATAATAAAATATGGCTGCTTTCTGTATATGAAAAAGAAAAGTTTAGTTGGCCTGATGGCTGGCAGCAGAAAATAAAAGGTTTGGGGTTTAAGAGAATAGTTGGGGGTTCAGTGCTGCCGTCTCCTGAAAACTCCTGTAGCGTCAGTTTCCATTGGAAGGTTTCTACGTTCTTCTCACATTTGGGGTGGCAATTGGTAGGATGGGGATACTAATGACCCAAGATGGTGCAACCACTAGCATGTCAAGAAGCCAAATCATCTAAAACATTTCTAACACACCCATCCCAGCAATACCTTAATGTGGATGGTACAAAATCCAAGCTGTGGTAAGTTAGACCTTAGAGATGTGAAAATCAAAGTTTCTTGGTTTTTTTTGGTGTTATTTCTATCAAGAAGCTTGTACATGTAAGAGGGGAAGTGAGGTTCTGGGACCTGCTTCTCCTATCAAATCATTTTCTCATTCATCCCATGTGAGTAGAGATGGGCACGACTTAGCGGTATTCCCGTTTCCGTTTCCGTTACTCGTATCCGTTACTCTACGGAAACGGAAACGGGAATTACTCCACCAGAATTCGAGCTCGAACCGACGAACGAACAATTTGGTCTGATTTGTCGTGCTCGTTACTTGCATCGCGCAATGCCAAGCGGCACAGAAAAAAAGTTTTTAAAAGTTAAAAAAAAAAAAACGATTCCCGGCCCAAAAAAAGTAGGCGAAAACTGTCTGAGGGCACCTACCAGGCCAGAAGGGTGTTTTATTGGGGGGGGGGTGTTCCCCGCCCCCCTCTCCTTGGCTATTGCTACTGCTGCGCTGCTGGTACCAGGCTGGGAGGGCGCATCCATTTGCCATGCAGTGCAGGGGATCCAAAATGGCGACCGCAATATTTTTTTGAAATCGTTGCCCAAAACCCCACCAAAGCACCACAGAAACATGCGGAAATTAGCTATTTTAAATGCTTGAATTTTTACAGTAGCAGCAGTGGGTTTTTTCTTGCAAAAAAAAGTCTCCCTTGATTTTATTTTATTTTATTTTTTTTTTTTTTTTTACACCTGCGCATTCGCAATGATGGGCTCGCCCATGAGAGTGGACCATGCAAAGTTTTGGAGCCATTCCACCAATCGCATGGCCAGGTTTTGCTGACTGTACCAGGCTGGGAGGGCGCATCCATTTGCCATGCAGTGCGGGGGATCCAAAATGGCGACCGCAATATTTTTTTGAAATCGTTCGTTGCCCAAAACCCCACCAAAGCACCACAGAAACATGCGAAAATTAGCTATTTTAAATGCTTGAATTTTTACAGTAGCAGCAGTGGCTTTTTCTTGCAAAAAAAATGTCTCCGTTGATTTTATTTTATTTTATTTTATTTTATTTTATTTTATTTTATTTTTTTACACCTGCACATTTGCAATGATGGGCTCGCCCATGGGAGTAGACCATGCAAATTTTCCACCAATCGCATGGCTACTTGGCCAGGTTGACCACAGAGACTTCTGGGATGTGCCAATCGGGCATAAACAGCCCACTAATCGTAGCCCAAACCCTAAGCCTAAGCCTAACCCATACGCCAGTACACTGTCCTTCTAAGTGGGTCAGAGAGGCACCCAGAGGTGCACCCCAATACTCACCCTAACCTCACCCGTAACTAGCCTAACCCTAGCTGTTGCGCTAACCCGTCTTAACCCTAAGCCAGGTCTACTTGCATTGCACTACATGCAAGTACGTGAGACACAGCGGGTGCAAAGAGTCTGCCAGTCCGTCACTTGTGGCTCTGGCTGACTCCTGCAGCTCCCTCCAGGAGCCCGCTACCCCCTCCCCAAACCAGTACTAACGACAACGAAAAAACGAAAAAACGAACCGACTAATTTTTGCAAATTTTCACGAAAAACGGAAACGAGCCGAAACGGAACCGGCCTGACTAACGACAACTCGAAATTTTTTTTTTCAAGTCGTGCCCATCTCTACATGTGAGGTATGCCAAATTCTGCACAGAGAAGAGAGAGGTAACTTGCAGCTCTCCAGAGGGCTTCGAACGTCATTGTCCCAAATATCTGTCAGACCAAAGGATCCCCAGCCCTTCGTAAGGGAAGCCTGCGCAGAAACAGGCCTCTATGCAAAGGCTTCCCCACTTTGGAAGGTGAGGTTCAGTGTGTGGAGTTCAAGGTTTGAAATCAGCAGGAAGGCCCTGTTGCCTCATCTGGTGACTCTTCATCTAAATCATGCACAAAAGAAGCTTATCACATAAGGCAATCTTTTTCTTTTTTTATATAGGCTTCTTGCTCTTCTCTTGTGGGGCAGGCGTGATTTAGATAAAATTGATTTAAATCAAAATCCTAATCTAAATCATGATCTAAATAAATAAAGAATTTTTGTGACAATTAAAGTTTTAAAAATCAGTGTTTTTTTTTTTTAAAAAAAAACTGAGTCATGATCAATTTTATTTTTAAAAAAGCATTGATTCCCCCCCTTCTGTAAAGTAAATGCTGATATCGAGCACTATTCCCAAGTCCATAACGCAAGTTTTCAGGGCAAGAATTAAAAATGAAGTACTGTATTCTTCTGTCTGGACGACATTGCAGTGTAAAAGATGCCTTGCTTTTTGAACCCCAAATTAACAAAATGAACACATCCTGGCAGAAAGGAAGGGAAACTGTGTGTGTGGGGAGAACACACAAGAAGTGCTCATGTGCACGAAACATCACATTAAAATATGAAAGTTAGTCTTTAAGGTGTCACATGTTTGTGTCTTTTGTTTTGTTTTGTTTTGTCTTTCTTTGAATTTTGCCTGACATACACAGCTGTTTCCTTTTTCAGCAGCTCTTCCCATCAGTTTGGGTTCGCTCCCCCCCCCACAGCCGTTTCTCTTTTTTTGTCCTCTGCCTTTCCAAAATCTCCACTTTGCTTTTGTTTGTTTGTTTTTGCAGAAATCCCAGCCATTTTTGTCTCTTCTGTGGGGGAAAGCCTTGGGGGTTGAGCAGTGCATTATGAAGTGCCCCCCCCCTGCACTCCTATTTCTGCAAAAAGACAGCACAGATATCTGCAAACAAACAAACAAACAAAAAACAAAGCAGAGAGACATTTTGGAAAAGCTGAGGGCATTGTTGCCTGATTTTGTGTTTGTGGTATGGATGTGCTTGTCTGTTTTTATTTTTATTTTTGTTTTAGTGGACTCTTAGTGTTGGTGTGTGTGTGTTTTTTTTTTTGATAGGTTGTTTGTTATCATTTGTTGTACACTGCCCAGAGTTCCTGTGGGAAAGTCAGGCGGTTAATTATAAATATAAATAAATAAATAAATGAAAGGAAAGGGGAAATAGCGGTATGTGTGTGTGTGTGTGTGTGTGTGTGTGTGTGTGTGTGTGTGTGTGTGTGTGTGTGTGTGTGCATGCACGAGTGCATGGAGGAGAACCCAAACTGATGGGAAACAGCTGCCAGAAAGGAAGGGAAACAGCAAGGTCAGTTTGGCTTCTCCCCTATCCCACCCGACCCCTCTGGAAAGGCTTGCTTCTGTGTATACAACTCCCCCCTTAATTTTTAGTGCTATTATTGTTTGGGGGGGAAATAGCATTGTATACATGGCAAAATAAGGTAATATTTAAGGACCTCTGAACATGTGCAGGGTTCTCATCACTAATTATAATTTATGTCAGCAAATGCTGTGACCTCCAGATATAGAGCACTTAAGTCCCAGAACCTCTTGAAAGGCTACACATTGTTGACTATGGATCACTGGGCAAAGAAGGCAGAATACAGAAACAGCTGAAACAATCCCTTGGCAGAAGCAACATTTATTTATTTATTTATTTATTTATTTATTTATTTATTTATTTATTTATTTATTTATATACTGCCCAATTTTCCTGAGGGAACTCAGGGCGGTGAACAGTACAAAAGCAATTCTAGACAAGGATAAACCAAAGGCACAATAGGGCATATAAAATGACAAAACCCGAAACAGGTAAAAACACAAAAACAAGAATACAAAGGCAAGATGACAAAAAAACAGTCGGACAGAAAAAAAAATCAAACAAATCAACCTCTTTGAAACCAATAAACAGTGGAGCCGGGGAGGGAAGTATGGTTGTTGCAACACTTGTCGAAAACTATCTTCATCCATGTGTATTAGAGATGCACACATTATTGGAACAAAGCACTAATGCATGTATGGCTAAGCATGGCATGCTATCCCCCTTTTGAGCCAAAACTGTGATGTATGATGAGAGGAATGTAATATTCCGTTCATGGTCTTCTACAGCCTGACAAGTGGCCACAAATGTTTTCACTGGGGGGTTGTGCTTCCACAAGAAGGCACTAGAGATGAACTTTCACCACACCTGTGCTTGTGAAATAGAGGGTTGTGTCAGCAGAGGGGGTGTGATGTGATTCTAGCCAAACAGAATTGCAGATGATTGGCACTTTTATGCGTCTTTCTATCTAGTCTTGCTCCTCCTTCTTAGCTAGATAGAAGACTTAATATGCAGGGAAGGCAGTGCTTAAAGGCTTCTGTAAATAAGTTTAGCAACTTTTTTCTTTTTCAGGATCCTTAAATGGATATTTCTAGTGAGTATAAAGTAACTCTTCCTTCTTTCCTTTATTATCAGTTTCCAGAGTGGTTGTTCACAATGTTCACAAAGTCTGCACTAGGCCACAGGACTCTGTGAAGCAACATCAAATAATTGTAACCGCTGCCTGCATGTCCTCCTGCCCTCTGCAAGAATTTTGTAAGCCCCTTCACCCATCTGCGTCATGCAAGATAAAATGGAGGCAGAAGTGGTGATCCATGACAACCATTCATCCTTGATGCTAGTGACAGCTTGACATTGACTTTAGGGCAGCCTATAGCACATGGTGCTACAGCAAGCCAGTATTTTATTTATTCATTTATTTAAATTTATTCTTATTAACCGCCTGGTTTTCACACGGAAAATCTGGGCGGTGTACAACAAATTACAACATAAACAACCTATCCCCCCCCCCAAATATTAGACCCGCAATAAGAATCCAATAAAACAAAAAATAAGAATAAAAACAGACAACCGCATCCATAGCACAAACACAGAGTCCGGCAAGGAAAGCCTGGGACAAACAATACAAAACCAACAAACAACATGCCATGGTGCACTCAGCAATTGCTGAAGCTTTCCCTCAAGAGCCAGGTCTTTAGCACTCTCCTAAAGTATGGTTTGTTAGGCCAAAGGGTTTGAGTACAGAGCATCAGTGGTCTCTCCCAAGGATGTCCAACTGAAATAAGTGGGAGTCAACTGTTGTCAAGGTGACTCGTACAATATTTTATTTTAAAATCAATACAGGAGCCATACGAAGCATATGGGCATAGCCTCACTCATCCTTCCCTGTATAGACATGGCTGGTGAGCAAACCTAAAGCTCCACTTGCCTAGTTTTCAGTGGATTCTTTACTCTGTTGCATAACAATAAATCTGATCTTTACTGAGCTACTGGAGCTTCCTTCTTACTCTTTGATTCTTGGTATGGTGAGGATAAACAGCAGGTATTTTCGGATCGAAGCTACGCACTGAAATATCACGCCACTGAATTCACTGCTGAAAAGTAGCCCGAAGCACACCAAGCAAGAAAGAGAAGAATGCGAGTAGGCACTCCTTGGTGCAACTGCATCCAATGACGATTAGAAAAAAAAAGATTTGCACTGAAAAAAATAAACATGGAAGAAAAGGTATTTCTGACAGAAACTCATCAAGAGTTTCCCCATACATCTGATGCATGAACTTGCAACTGAAGAGTAGATTCTGTTTCAAAACAAAAGAAAAACAATATCGCAACTCCACCTACAAAACCAAAAGGTTTGTGTCATTAAACTTTGCCATTTTTTCTTAGCGCTTTGGATAACAGCAAATCTCTTCCTGATGGAAGGAGAGACTGTTTTTAAAAAGTCTCACGTGCAGAGTGCAATGCATTTGAGTTGCCAGTCCACATGCATCCAAATACAGTATAAGAATGTGTAAGAGAGGGGACTTGGGAAAGTCTTGCTCTGTGCTCATTATATGCTTAAGCAGCCTTTTGTTTGGGCTGAATCTGCCTCCCAGGCAAAGCAGTTGCCTTCCACATTCAGTTGACTCCCAAATTCCGGGCAAATTAATCTGTATACAGAATCTCTGCATAGGTTATGGTGACCTTAGTAGGGTTTCTAAGGTATGTGAGAATTTAACAAATGTTTTTTCCATTGCCTTCCTAATCAATGAGTTTCCATGGCTAGGAAGGGATTTGAACCCAGGTCTCCTGAGATCTAGCCTTAACAGTGGTTCTCAACCTGTGGGTCCCCAGATGTTCTTGGACTGCAACTCCCAGAAGCCTCCACCACTCACTGTGCTGGAAGGGGTTTCTGGGAGTTGCAGTCCACGAACATCTGGGGACCCACAGGTTGAGAACCACCACTCTATCCACTACATTAGGCTGGCTCACTCACTTTCATTTAAGATGACTGACAAAAAAAGGAAACCACCACATTGTTTTACTACTTCAGCTACACCTAAGCATAGATGAACTCAATTTATGAATGGCTTCTAGGTACAAAATTAGCTTGCTTATCCATCCTACCAGCTTGTGATTCAAATATATATTAATGACTGTCTCTAAGGAAAGTCACAGTGACAGAAGAGATTCCGTAAGCGATTCATTCTGACCTTAGCCACTCTATGAAGTGTTAAGTACATGGCTTGCTTTGGTGAATCTGATTAGAGTAAATCAGCTCAGATAACAAGATCTATGAATGCTACAAATATATAGTGAGGAGGATTTCCAGCCTTGTGAGCCAATATATAGGACAACCCTTCCTGCCCCCTACCCCGTGATGGCTAGGATTTTTCTTCGTCTAACCCAGGCATGTTCAAAGTCAGGCCTGGGGGCCAAATGCGGGCCATTTTCAAATTTTTAGTGGCATGGGGCCTCTGCTCTTCACCAGCTCAGCCTGCCATGCATCCCCCCAGCTGGCCCCACCCCATATTGGATGGAGACATCAGCTTGCAGTTTTACAGTTTGCCTGCCCTCCTTGCCTCCATCCATCCCCCAGTGACCTGCCCAGCCTACCCCCCCCCGGCTCTGTTGCTGCAGTGTCCTCCCCACTTCCTTGCATGTTATAGAGACTTGTCCAAAGTCTAGCCCGGGGGCCAAATGCGGCTGAATGATCGGCCCACACACATTTTCACCTCACCAAATCTGGCCCTTCTTGCAAAAAGTTTGGACACCCCTCCTCTAACCCAAAGATGGTTTGCATTTATCAGCTGATCCAGCTTTCTGAATTTAAAATGATTACATGTGTGTGGTTCTGAGGCACAAAGGTGGTTATTTCAAGCAGGGAACTAAGTGATAATCAAATCTGAGCCAAGCCATCCAACGGACCCTTGTCTAATGTGTGGCTTGGAGAATGAGATGGGAGCATTGTTAGGTGGGAGGGTTCAAAAGCCATAATGAAAAGCTCCAGGTGTTCTATTAGAAGCAGGTACAGGGGTTCCCTTTTGCTGGAGCACTGCCAGGTAAGGCAGAGCGGCTAGAACAAGATGGGATGCAGGCCACATTTTATTCAATCCAAAGATCCATGCAGCGCCAGGCATCAAAACGAGATGGGAGGCCCTACATGCTTATACCCACCATCTCTAGCTATCTGGACGTTTTGATATTTTAATTCAGAATATATACTGTATGTCATGTTGAATTAGTATGTTTTCCAACTGCACATCTTTATTTCATTTCAGAACAAAGGAAGAATAACCCTTGGTTTGTCACTCTGTCCCATATCATTCCATTATTTTTGCTACTAACATGTTGTAAAAGACTCTGGGCAGTGTGATGGTTCACCTACAATAAATATATCAAAGGTCTTTATTTTGACAAGGATGCCACAAGGAAAGCTGCTGTGACTTTCTTAACAGGTCCTAATCCAGGACGATCTGGATGGCCCAGTTTTTGCCTTAAGAACCTGGTTTTGTGATCTAGTGCTGGAAGGGTTTAGTTTCTCTTTGGCACTCTGGGGAATAAGGATATTGCCTTTTGATGTGTTCAAAATTAATTCTGATTGAAATTGTTCACACATTTTTTACTTTAATGCTTGTGCCATTAGGGTGTTTGTGTACATACACATATGTACAAGGAGGGAGACAGAAGTATAGCAATACTTTGTAATCTCAGTTTTGCATCCAGTCAATAATTTCATTGAAGAAAGAAATGGTATTTCTCTGAAGAGACTGGAGCAATAAAATGCTACAGCTGTGTCCACAGTAACACCAACAATCTCAAACAATGGTTGGTGGTGCCCTTCAAGTGCCAAGAAACAAGGGACACAACAATGGAAAGGGGGCAGCAGCACAATGCTACTCCTGACAATCAATCCATCTTTAAGATGTGCTACCACAGTCTCCTTGCAGCTGTAAATCAGCATCTGAATGGCAAGGAGCGAACAGAAGCCCTCTGGGGCCAAATGTGCAACATTCAGTTCAAAGGTCACCTAGGTGACTAACAGAGCTGCTCCCTATTATATGTGTGGACAAGGCATTTAAGCAAAACAAACTACACAGAAGAGTCAGAATGGTTGCCTGGAACATGACCCTTGTCATAAAAGAAAATTACATGGTTCTGTCAGGTAAAAAAGGACTCCGGGCTGTTCCACGTGCTTTATATTATAAAGATGTGTTCAAATGATGTACAGATTGAAGTCATATGCAGATTTTTGCTTTGTTTTGTTTTGACAGGGATATATACGTAATCTTGTCAGGGATCTGAGATGGATGTCTGCTGCTTCCAAATTAATTACTAACTAGTTGAGGGCAAAAAAAAAAATGTTTATAACAATGGCATGGGTGAAGTGACCCTCGGCTTCACTTATTAAGGCTTTACTGCATGCTTACACACATGTGGCTAATACACACCACTGAAGCTCCCTATATATAAGTTTGGAGTGTATGCATGTTCTAACCCACCTTGAACCATGGCCTAACCTGTTATATGCAAAACATGCTTTATTTATTTATTTATTTATTTATTTATTTATTTATTTATTTATTTATTTATTTATTTAAAACAGAAGTCTGGGTGGTTTACAAGCACTCTCTGGGTAGCTTACAAGGAATTATACAAGCTACACACTGCCCCCTCAGCAAGCGGGGTACTCATTTTACAGACCTCAGAAGGATGAAAGGCTGAGTGAACCTGGATTGAATGCCAAGTCATGAGCAGATTTTGGCTGCAGTACAACAGTTTAACCACTGTACAATGAGGCTCCTTGCGCCATGGCGTTCCTATGCCTGATGCAATCACAACTTTGTGTGTTTCTTTACATTCATCAGTTGCAGAATGCAGCTCCTTCTGTGTCTCGTTCATGTATCTCTTGTTTTAAACTCTTTGGAAATGTCTGACTCCAAAATGCTTATGTATCAGTTTTGTCCTCTTGCTCCTCTCTGATTTGTGCAGGTGATGACAAAGCCCACTACCACCATCTCCTCCCGAGAGCCTCTTTTATGAGCGAAGAAGTGACTTGGAAACCCACATCCACTCTACTCCCACAAAAGGGTTCTACAACACAGAAGGGGTGGATGGCAGTCTTATTGAACCAAGAGTTCAAGGCAGTCACAAAAAAAATTACAAAGCATCTTTTGTTTGAATAGGAGTCTTGAATGAGAAAGGACTTTAAAGGGCAGCCTTTTGCAAACCTGCAAAGTCTTGTTTTCGATTGTCACAACTTGAGGTAGAGGAAAAAAATCAAGGTAGAAAATTAATTATCGTACTGATGCACTTTTAAAGCACATACCAATCAAAGAATATAAAATAACAATGCTATATAACAATCACCTAAAATAAGAAAGCTTTGTGTTACTTCTAAGACTTGAAATCCACATTAGTGCATCAAAGCAAAAAAGGGGGTGAGCCCCGTGGCCACCACAAAACACAATTGCAAAAATAGGTTACAGGTGATACCTTTATAGGCCACTATTAAAAATAAAAAAGAACATTGCAAACAAGGCACCAATGAATCAAAAGTAAGCATATCAGATTACAAAAATAAGCAAACATTAAGAGCAGTATTCATTTGAACTGCTCCCTCCCTTTTGAATAAAAGCTTACAAACTACTTAAAACTATTAGATTTTTTGATGCTAATAGAGTTTCATAGACGCTTCAAACAATGCAGACAACTCTTCTTCGGTTTGGGAACGTGGAGATAACTTTGTCACTCTTTCCTTTAAAAATAAAAGAAAAATTAAATTACATAAAGGCTTTTGCAAGTACATCGTTTAAATGTTATGACTAACAGAGGAATACATTCAACAAAACAATTCAATATATGTTTTTGGACTGAAACTTCCATCTACTCCACCATGCATGGCCAAGGGTCAGGGATGATGGAAGCTGTAGCCCAATATCATCTGGAAGGTCACACATGTCCCTTCCCGGACCAAGCTTATCAAGATAGTTCATACAGCTTGGGGTGAACGTTCAGTTGCAATGGGACAGCTATTGTGTGTGTGTGTGTGTGTGTGTGTGTGTGTGTGTGTGTGTGTGTGTGTGTGTGTGTGTGTGTGTGTGTTTTAATCATCAAGCAGTCCTTCCTAAGGAATGGACAAAAGGACTTAATGTGAAAAGACAAGCTCCAACCAAAAGTCTTCCACAAAATACAGAGGACCGATTTTACCCAACAACTTATTCATTCCTTCTTGTCGGCTGCCAGAATAATAACAAAGGCAAGAAAGGGAAAGGCATTCCTGTCCTACCTGAGGCAGGGTGCCTTTAACTAAGGCAGGGATATCCTCTGTGGAATAACCAAGAGCAGCCAAGCCATCATCAACATTCAGATCAAACAAGAATGTGCGGAGAGTGTCTGCCAAAATAAGCCCAGCATCTTTCATTTTGGCCGTGCTGATGTCAGCTCCTAAAATGAAAGAGAAAACTTTAAGCAAGTAGATTTCCTACTGTCACCCAGTGTGGAAGAGCTGACACATATTTAACCCCCTCATTTCTGAATGCACCATTAATGTACACTCTTGTATGTATGTATGTATGTATGTATGTATTTGTTTGTTTATTTATTTCACTTTTATACCGCCTGTCTTCCAACAGAACTCCAGGCGGTTTACAATAAATAAAAAAAACAGAAAACACAGGAGAAAATGTTATCATTAGAATCATACCCATTATCTGGGCAGCTTCCAAGTGACGTTCACGGCACATTGGTGCTGTGAAGGTAAACACTGCCGGGGATGTGAGGACAACAGAAAGACCATGTGGCTGGAGGAAAACAAAACACACGGGACAAGTTCACCAAACCCATTGCTCTGTTGCAGGATAATGCGTTTGAAAATAACAGTAGCATTGTCATGTATAATTAAGTTGTTACCACTAAAGGATGATCCACATTGTAATCCTTTGCTTTATAATTCTTCACCAAGCCAGAAATAGGGTAGGACATGCCATGGCTAGAGAGAGAGAGTGGGGAGGAAAATCAGTATTTAAATGCAGGGAAGTTATCAGCATAGTAAACAACTAGGAAATGCATAGTATAATTGATCAGAAGTGTGGCAGGAGATTGGTGGTGAGCTGCAGACACACCTGATTCTTTCAGCTCATATTTGTCCAGTAGTGGCTGCACCACCTGAGGGCCAGCGCTCACCTAGTCAGCCCGCTCTTGCTTGCCTTCTAACCAAAGGCCCTACCTATCTTTCTCTCCTACTATTGAATTCCTCTGTGAGCAGATACAAGAAAGGAAGGGGGGGAACAGTTGGAGGAGAGCAGAGGGAAGCAGGTGGTTCTACAAGCCTCTTGCCTTCTGTCCCATTGACAACAGATGAGTACCTGGTGCCACTACATTTGCTTGTGTTTTGCCAGCAACAGTATATGAAATGGCACTCATTCATAATAATACCATAAAATAAAATCTGAGGCCTCTGATCCCCAAAAAGTTGTATGTTGGTAGTTTTGCACATGGATGCAAAGAGGCAGATAAACATAAGAGACCAGTAGTAAAGTATCTTTGCTGTTGGTTTTTAAATAGTTTCCTCTAAACTGTTTTAGGTTGGATTTTGTATGGATGATGTGTCACATACAGATTGCTGCTTTCCTTTTATTATAATGAGATACTTTTTGTTTTCATGTTCTATTATGTATATTAACCACTCTGGGATGATTTGAAAGGTGGTTCAGAAATAGCTAAATCTACATCTAAAGCAAATGCTCCTAGCTTTCTCATCTCAAAGCCCATCCGGCCACTAGGGTCAGGCCCTCTTGTGCACTGACAAACAGTTATGGCACACCAGTGAAATCTATGCCTATACTCACCAAAGATGTACACCCGCATTCCCAAAGCCAATGCCAGCAAAAGCACTTGCCAGGTGCATTTTAGACCTTGCTTCTTGATCGTCTGGGTTCTTGATGGCTCTACCCACAGCACAAAGCGAAAGAGGTGGACAACCAAAGGCAAAAAAAAAAAGTGTGGATGAAAGACAAATGACATGCTAGATGTTTATCAATGCACTGGAACACAGGGCGTCACAGCAAGAAAAATGTATGTTTGATTGCCTCAGAAAGGGTTTCTTTGCCGGAAGCAATCTCCCTTAAAATGACCCTTCTGTATATCAAGGACATATTGTAGCCCTGCTTCTGAACCAAAAAGGTCCAATTCGAGCATGGGTTCGGCTTGAGCTGGAGCACGATTTCTCTGAGGTCATACAATGTATGGGAAATAGCACTCCAACCCAACCCACATTGTGTGGTTGCTGGGAAATAGCCTGCCGTGGTCTATGCCCTCAAGTTGCTCACAGTGTGAGCTATGTGCCTGTGTGATTATACCCTCAATGATATGATATGTGGTTGGACCAGAAGGTGCCCCTAGCCCAGTTCAAACCCTTATAGGTCTCGTTAATCCAGGAGGACATGAAGTTGGATCACACCCTTTCACTCAAAGTGTGTGCTGCTTATGCATGTTAGATCCTCATCTGCAAAGGATGAGATGGTGGTTGCTCTTTTAAACAGAAGGAATGTAAGGTTATCAGAAAAACATTACCTCTTTAAATATTCAGAGACAATCCTTAGTGCATGGATGGCCCAGACATCACTGATAGGGTTGCTTCCTTGATAAGCTGGCCGGTTCTTTGGATCTGAAGGACAGGGGCTACGCTGATTGTAGGGAAGAGCAGTATAGGACTCCAGGGCATGGCTGGCAATGGGATGAAGAAGAAATGGAAGGGAACATGTAAGAACTTGGATTCATCTAGCCTGTCCTATAAAACAGGCTGCATTTCATTTCAAGTCCTATTGAAAATCAACAATATTGAAAAATCAAGGAGTCTTCCGTGTTATTTGTCTTGGTGTCATGACTGTGTATCATTATACAAATATCTAAAGTTAGGTAACTATTTTCAAATGTCAAGAAAGACCTACATTGTGTTGTGTGAGCAACATCCTGTTCTCAATTTTGAGATTTCGACAGGAGAACATTAACAGCATGTTTATTTGTCTGTCCAAAGAGGCATCTAAAGGCAATTTACATATGTTCATAGCAGACAAAAAAACCCTCCCAATTATGCAGTAAAATGCAATGGCAACAGATTCTTAGAAGACCAAAAAACTCCTTCAGGTTGGTCAGGCCTGATGGCAAAGTCTTGTTAAGGACAAAGTTTGCTTGGAATGTCAGGGAAGGAGGTGCATGCCTGATGCATTTTGAAGGCAAAAAAAGCAGATGTGCACCTTTTACTCATCAAGTAAAGATGCCTTGGGATGGCTACTAAGGATAACATCTAGCTATCTAGCATAGACAAAAGCAGTAAAAAGCCAGCAGTTATTGAGTCTCAACAAAGACAGACACAGAGTTCAGTTTTGGCTTTGTTAAGCTAATCGCATTTGGAGGAGGGAAATATTGGCTCTTTCTCTGGGGATCTGAGGTGAGATACTGTATGTAGATACAGTATCTGTTAGAGCAAGGATTTAAACCACAGGTAGCAAAAAAAAAAATAAATAGAAAAAAGGTTACAGTTCCAGATTTTCCCCAGCCAATCAGTGTCCTGGGCTATTTGGGAGTCATCCAACTTTTCTCTCCCTCCAGCCTTTGCTGAAAAGTTGTATCCATAAAGAAGTTAAAATACAAAAAAAGGCATCTATTTCATGCAACCTTTGCAAGAGAATAGAAGTGGCTAAGTGCTGCACTGCTCAAAGTTCCCACTGCCCAGACAGATAAGGTAAGCAGATGATACACTTAGAATATAAACTCTTTCTTCAATCAGAGCTGGTGTCGGCCACAGTTGTTTCCACTACTAAGGTGACAGGTTACATCTAGTCATTATTTTGCTGCTGGCTATGTTTCTTGACAATTCTACATGCTAGCAAATGATCTGAGGTAGTTATTTATTCATAGGCTTGCCATAAATTAGAGGCAGCTTGACAGCAGGTAACAACAGCAGGTATTCTTAAACTCACCTCAGTCTGTTGTTCTACCTTGCTAGATCATGTCATAGTCTAAGGTTAGTTCAAGGCAAGCTTTCTGATTAAAAAAATTCCAGTAGAGTAACTGCAGTAGCCTGATGTAGCAAAATTGGCAATGAACAAGTGGGCACCTTGAAGGCTAATATGGTTTATTTGCTATAAAGCTCTTCAAATAATAAGTTATATTACTTCACTTATTTAAAAATGCAACATAAAGCTGCTAGGAATTATCTGCTAGAAGTTCTTATGTCCCCCAGGATTACTTGGCAGCAAGAGGGAATGATAATTACCCTAATTTACATTTGTGACATTGGTATGTCCACAGCTAAAATGTGGTACAGAAACAAAAACGAAAGACTGATTGATAGTTAACTAAAAACTAGACTGTTGATAGAACTCTGCAAGTCCTTCTCTAAAATATTATGATTAAAACTATATCATCACATACAACTAAACATGTTAAAATGTCTTTAAAATGCAGTAACCTATTAAATATATGGAAGATACTTACCAAAGCACATCAAACCCACTATTCGCCACCAGCCGTTCAGGCATATGGAGAGTATGTAAAGGGTCAATGATACCCAAAAGGGGCTTAATGGCTCTTGAAGCAATGCCTAAATATGGAAGTTACATACTTGTTAAACTAGATACATGTGGCATTATCCTGGGATTTTTTTTCCTGCCTGGCCTTACTGAAACTGATTGTTCTTGCCAACCTCCTTAAATGATTCATCATGTTCCTCCATGAGCAGGAGAAATATTCATCATCTATTTCATATTTCCCATTAGGTCAGAGGTAGAGAATCTTTGGACACGCAGATGTAGATGGACTTCCATCATATTTTAACATTGGCTAGGCTGCTAAAGACTGGTGGGAGATGGAGTGCAATGATACTGTATCTAGGCAAGCACAGCTTGCATAGACTTCCTTTTGGTGAAATACGGGGAGGAAAACAGACATTGGCAGGAAGCCCTAGATCAGTGGTTCTCAACCTGGGGGTCTGGACCCCTTTGGGGGTCGAATGACCATTTCACAGGGGTCACCATGAGCCAGTGAAGAAAAGGGCACAAATGGCTTGGGTCTGGAGGAGGAGGGGGAGGAAGGGGGGAAAGAGTGAGTTACAACTTGATAGGTTGGAGGGGATGTCAGTCAATGGCACCGGAGGCTGTGATTGGCTGAGGGTACCTATAGAGGGAAGTTCTCTATGGCACCTGCGGCAGTGGCCTACCAAAGGGGGCTTGTGGCTTCTTCTAAGCAGGGCAAGGGGTCACCACAACCCGAGGAACTGTATTAAAGGGTCGCAGCATTAGGAAGGTTGGGAACCACTGCCCTAGATGGTGGTATGTTACCCCTACAAGTGAAGGCATAACGTATCCTCCATTTGGACCATGGATTGCTAGCAGCTTCCATATCATATTTCAGACACACAAATAGATAGTGACATATTGATTGCGTTCTTCATCATGTTCACATAAGAGCACATAGACATTTGCATTAAGAAACGTTATTGTGTGTCAAGTCTGGCCATTGAATTGTTTCTCTGACCCCGCCACAAAAGATCATGGCACATCACAACATTTGAACTATTGTTTTCTTTCTTTCTTCACTTGTAATATCCCATGGTCCTAATGAGTCTGAGAATACATACCAAGAAAAACCTGTTGCTCAAGATAACTGCCATTGAAATGCATAAAATGGATGTTAGAGAAAGCTTTGACAAAGAAATAAGAGGTAGTATAAAATCCACCAAATCTGTATGCCGCTACAATCCTTACCTGTTTTTACTTTTATTTCTTTATAATCGAAAATAGCCACTCCAGTAGTTTCGCTTCCAGTTCCAGCTGTTGTAGGAACTTAAAACAACAACACAGATTCTGTTTGTCATCACACATCCACTGTTGTAAACCAACACAGCCTTTAACAAAAAGTGGAGGGATGGGAGTCAACTGATTTTCAGCAGTTAAAAGGGGGTGGGGGTGGAATTGGTACTCTTCTGAGGAGCAGCTGGCTACCAACTGCCTTGTTACTGAAAAGCTCTCTGGGAGTAACACTTCAAGACCATGTAGTTCCATTCTCAGGGGACATTCTGAAGAATTGTTGGCAATTTTGAAGAGAACTACCACTGAAAAATAGGTGGCAGCAAAAAAAAAGGAGTACCAGCAGTTTGGAGGGAAATTTCAGCTCTATGTTGCACAAAAGCTGCCCCATGGCTTTTTCCTCCACACACCAGAGCACAATATGGCACCTTTCCACATTCCATATTCAGAGCCAATGAGCCTGGAACTGAGCAACAGGACAGCATCCTGCTCTTCCCCTAGGAATGTCAGGGTCCCTTAAAGGAGAGCAAAGAAAGCCACATGGCTGGGGCATTCAACATTGCACCTCCACTCTCTGCACAGACATCACGGACTTAATTTGCCTTCTGTCATGTCCTAACAAAAACGAAGCTCTATTACTCTACACTCAGGCTCCCCAGCTCTGAAGGAAACTTGTGCAAATTATTAAATGCAGCATGATTCACTCATCACAGTTGTACTCTGTACTTTACACTTTCCCCCAGATAACTATATGATTTCATTCTTATTCTTATTAGCACAGAATAAAGCAAAAACATAAACATAAAGCATAGAACATAATACACCTACTTACAGTAATGTATCACCTACTTAATAAGATAATCTCTATAAGATTTCAAGGCGGCCCATGAAATCATGTAATGTATAGGCCTAGACTTCTGACAGAAGAACAGGTAACTCAAGGCTGTCACAGACATGCTATAGCACACAGGCAATGTTAGTTTCCTTACCTGCAATCAGTGGCTTGAGAGTGGTTCTAATGGGCTTGCCTTTTCCAATGGGAGCATTGACGTAATCCAAGAAGTCCGATTCTGGACTGGATGCATAGAGATTGGCTATTTTACAAGTGTCTATCACTGAACCTCCGCCTACAGCGACGTAAGAGTCAAATTCCCTCTTTTTTGCAAATTCAATGGCATCCATAAAACTTGAAAAGAAAGGAAACTTATATTACTTTGACCCACAACTAACAAGCCCAAACTAGACTATATACAGTACTTACAACATTTTTAGATGAGGTGCTCCCTCAATGGGTAAAAATGTGTTTCTCATAGCATAGGATTCATCCTAATATGTTTTGACATATGCATCTTGCCTCCTACAATCTGGTTCTGAAATTTTGAGTTACGTGAAGATGCAAAAGTAAACATGTTCAGATAAAATGTCCCAGGACTGAAATGATGGATTGTTTTATTGGTTGGATCATTACAGGACAGATTCTTATATTATAAAATGCAACATTAGAACAGATTAACACTTCTGGAAATAATACTGCTACTGTACTATATTCCTCTGCCCTGGTCAGTACAGATTTTTTACTACTTATTAAAGCAGACAATCTGCCTTTCATTGTCTTCTGAAAATGTACAAAGAAGATATGATACAGTGGTAGTTCAGTCACAGCATTGTTGCTTAAGAAGAGTTCCCAATTAATCTTCATTTCTGTCCAGATTATAATTCCTAGAATTTGGCTGTGGGATTTCTGGAATCCTAGTCCAAAACCCCCCACAACAACACAAACACTTTTGGTCTCTGCAAAACTATGGTGGGATTTAAAGGAAGACTGCCTCTTAAGTACAGTGGATTTAATCCACTGATGCTGTATGTGAACTGCACCACAAAAAGTGGAAAATCCTGCAGCACTGGTCATGCTGGTTGGGGATGATGCAATCCAACAAATCTGGAGGGCACCCCATGTTGTGTGGGCTGTCAAATTATGTGCGTGCTTACAGTGAGAGAGTAGGGATCATAACCACTGATTCAGTGCATATTTTGCAAAAAAGATCTCTAGTTCAGTTGCACATGATGTGAAAAACTCTGGAAAGCTGTTTTAATGGTGAGTGCCAGCATAGAACTCAGCAGACCTGTGTTCAAATTCACAGTTCATTGGTTATCCTGCAAAAGCCAAGATACTGAGATTCTCTCGAATCACATCCTTTCCTTTGCAAAAACTTAGAAAGCAAACGGTAAATGGTAAGCTGCAAAAGTGTGACAGTAAGTACCTCTGGTCTGTTGGCTCCACCCTTACATTGTCATATACTTGGAAGTTTATACCATTTGCTGTTAGAGAATCCAATACCGCTTTAAGAGGAGGAAGCCGAGAAAGATTTTTATCTGTCAGCACACAAACTTTTCTAGCACCCAAGTTCTGCAGGTCCTACAGCAGGAAAAGCAAAAGGAGAAAGAATGAGGGAAGCAAGAAATCATCAGTCTGATGGGAACAACAGCCTATCTTGAGAAAATGCTAAATGTCCAACTGGTTAATCCATCCTCAGAATGTCTATTTCACCTTTCTCTGTCCATGACTTTTGCATACTCACAGTTAAGTCATATTTATTTGTGGAAACTTGAATCCACTGCAAGGAGAAAAGGTTATGTTCATTTGAAAAGTTCTTTTGAATGCCATCAATTAATATAATATATTTACAAACACAATCCATTACACCCTGTCATACACATCTGCATTGCGGCAAATCAGTTGTGAGGGGAATTATTCCGAAGGTGGGAGAGTGACCCCTGCACAGCGAGAAGCTGGAAGGGACGAGTGGCTGGAGAAACAGAAGAGGAGGGAGGAGCGCAGAGCTGCGCCAAACATGGATGCCGGGGACAGGCAAATGCTGTGGAAACAGTTTAAAGACTCTCTGAAAATCCTAGAGCAGAAGAGCAAAGGCCCAGTTAAGGAGGAGAAGGGGCAGGAGGAAACGGCGGGAAGGCTCCACCAATCAGAGGTGGCGGAGGTGGGGTTTGGAGACGGTAAAAGGGGAGAGAAACATGCACTCCCACCAGGCTGGGAGTGGGTGTGGATGGAGAACCCTTGGACTGGACAATGGAAGCAAATGATGATGTCCAGGCCTGAGGCCGAGAGCTATAAGCGGTGAGCACATCGTCAAGGCTGCTCGTACTGGGGAGAGCGAGAGGCCCGTGGGTACAACAGAAAGAGGAAGAATATAAGGAAACAGTTGGCCTTAAAGCAATGGCTGGCGAAGGTGCAGGAGGAGGCAAGGACCAGGAAGCTGAATACCGAGACGGATTTGACCCAGAGAGAAGATTATCCCTTTCGATTCCACCACCAGAGACGTCTTGGACGCAAGCCTACCTCAGAGGTTGGGGTGCAGGTGGGGGAACCATGCCTCTCAAAGAAGGAAGGGGAGAACAGTGGTGGAGCCAATTCTCCCCTGGTGGAAGTGGGAGACTTGATTTCTCTGTGAAAACTCCCAATTATGACTTTAAGAATAACCCTTTTGTTACTGATGTTAAAGATGTTGAAACTGTTGTAAGGAAAAGAACCTCTGTTGTTGTAGAAGAACCTAATAAAAGTTCAGTTTATTCTTACCAAGACATGCCATCATTGAAGCGGGAAGGGCAGGAAGCCTGGGCGAAAGGAGAACCCTCACATCAGTGTAGGATGGAGTGCTTCTGTTCTGAACTTCCAGCTGCTCCATCCTGTTCCTTGTATCCTGGCTTTCTGTTCCCTTGGCAGTAATCGCTCGGTGCCCCCCATGCTCTCAGAGATCTGTCTAGGAACTCTTTCTTGCTACAGAGCATTTCTGTAAATGCTTCTGTACTTCAGCAAACCTTGAGATTCCTCTAAGCTTGCTGGCACCACCCATTTATAGATAGATCTTACCACTTTGACTCCATGCGGGAGTGGTGGTGGTGGTGGTGGTGGTGGTACTTGGAGAACTAAGATACTGCCCTTCCTATGTATGGATGATAATAATGAT
Organism: Phrynocephalus guinanensis; assembly: GCA_037367245.1. Taxonomy (NCBI): domain Eukaryota; kingdom Metazoa; phylum Chordata; class Lepidosauria; order Squamata; family Agamidae; genus Phrynocephalus; species Phrynocephalus guinanensis. Next base: position 45,376,090 of record CM074739.1, read on the forward strand.
CTTAGAACTACAAAGCTGGAAGGGACTCGATGGATGATTGAGTTCAGCCCCTGTCAAGGAGGCACGGTGAGGAATCAAATTCTCAACTTCCTAAACCATTGAGCTACTCAGCAGCCTGTTTGGAGTGGTTCACCTCACAGCTGCAATGCTGAAGAAACCCCATGTTTAGTGGGTCCTGATCAGGGCCGGAGCTTCCATTAAGGTGAACTAGGTAGTTGCTTAGGGCACCAAAATGGAGAGAGGGTGCTGGACAACCTGCTGCCCCCCGCTGCCCCCCAACTGGCTACCGCCGTCCATCCCCCCACCGCCCACCATCCGCCCATTGCCATCCGCCCATCGCCGCCCGCCCCCATGCCCGTCGCCGTCTGCCCCCGTCGCCCCGCCCCCCACCTGCCACCACCCTGCCCCCCGCCCCTGCCCCCCCCGCCAGCCCCCCCCCTCGCCTAGAGCACAAAAAAAACTAGCACCAGCCCTGGTCCTGATCATAAGCTTTTTTTTTGCTGATGCAGGAATCTTTTCTGTTCAGAGCACAGGATCAAATAGTATGTCAAAAGCCTAGTGTCTTCACATGAACTGCCCTTTTATTTTCCCCTGCTATATTCATATTAACTCAACTCACCATTTCATGCCTTGCTTCATTTTGTTTTTAAAATCTTAAAGAAAATAACCATCACTCAAAATGGTCAAAACACTTTGGAAAAAAATGTTTTTGGAAAGTTAACAAGTTAATAGTAACAAATAAATTGGAAGTGACCAATAATAGTCATTCCCCCAGTGTTAAACTTTTCCATGTGAAAACATTGGAAAGGACATCATAAACCCTTTGTTACCTCCCAAAAGTAACAAATCTTACTGATGTCCCTGGAGTGTTTGCTTAACTTCTGCAGCTAATCCACGAGGTGCCAGGGTACATCTTGGTCACATGCCTGATCACATGCTCGACTGCTCAGCTGAGAGGCACTCTAGCACTTCATCATTTGGCCACAATTAGCTGCAGCAGGTTAGACAAACCTTTTGTGAATACCAATAGGATTCCAGTTGATGAGTAACATTACTGTCTGCTAAGTGTTGTTTTCCAGTTCTGATTCGTAAGTATATTATCTTAAAAGCAGCTACCATGCATGAAAAACTTTCACAATTAATGACAGTCTTTTAAATATCAAGTGGAAATATGCAAATACTATCTTACCATTCCCACTTCTTTAGTAACACCCATTCCATATCGGATATTAGAAACAGCCATCTAGAAAGGTTGAGAAATAATATTTTTCAGAAAAATGGCTACATGGAACTAAGATTCCAAAAGCTGTTTTCGTTAAATGGCAAGTTTGTTTGTTTGTTTGTTTATTTATTTATTTATTTATTTATTTATATACTGCAACATCTGTCTTATTGAAAATGCACAGACTCGTTGAATTCAAATGAAGTCATTGGTTTCAAATAATCAACACACATACAGTATTAACTTTGTAAATAGGTGTTAAGAGAGCACAATCAACTTTCAAACGGGTTGATTAATTAAGTTTACCTCAAAAGCATACTCTGTTTTCCTGGAAGCAGCTTTTTCTATACCTGGAACAGACATTACAAACAGAATTTAACAAGACCAGAAACGTTGCATTGTTTATGTTTTCAATGAAATTTCACTCTGTTTATGCAGTGATTTATGTATGATCCTCAATAATTTAACATGGCATTTCTTGACATGCTTCTTTTGGCATCCTGTTCCTGAGCTTTCCTCATTTGTTCCACTGCAGCCTGTCCTGTTAATTGTTCATCATACCTGTGCTAAAGCTTGAAAATGGGACTTTTGGTAGCAGGAGCAGGGGGTGGTGGGAGAATTATGCCTACCAGGCAGCTGCTCCTGCAGGCCTGCTATGATTTCTTTAGGATTTTAGTACACAAAAGAGGAACAATATCAAATTCTGACCTTCTCAGCTTCTCTGTGGAGGCATCAGTTGAAACATTTGCACAGGCATTTGCACACTTAAAACTAATGAGCCTTTGCATCCATTCCTGGGGATCTGATCTGGCTGCAGTGACACATGCCTAAGTACATCCTGGCTGGAATAGGGCAACACATTCTAGGTGAGGCTGCCTATGGAAAGCGGGAACGTATTAACCCCTGTGCTTTTAGGCATTTTCGGAACTCCTTTGCACTTCAGTCTTCACTGTAGCCCTAGGATGCAAAAAAACAAAACAAAACAAAAAACAAACAAGCCCACTGATGGGCCCTGCAGGATTCAGCCTTGTGAATGATATGGCCTTGATAGAAAGTGTCAGTAAACTTCAATAGACCCAAAACACAGCAGACAGCTAATGGGGACTGGACATTGGTATCACATAACCCTGTTGTTGAAGCTCCACCAGCTGTCGATCCATTTCTGGGCAGAATTCAAAGTGATGGTCCTAACCTATAAAGCAGCGTTTTTCAACCACTGTTCCGTGGCACACTAGTGTGCCGTGAGATGTTGCCTGGTGTGCCGTGGGAAAAATTGAAAAATTCTAAAGAAATTCAACCCGGGGCCGGCGGGCGGCCCACAGCTGGGAGGCGCTATAAATAGCGTCCAAGGGCCAGCTTGGCTCCTCCCCCCGAGGCCCACGGCGCTGGCGTCACTTCCTCCCCGGCCGGACCTGGCCCCGCTCATTCTCTTAGTGTTTGCCCTGTGCCTGCCGCCGCCACCGCGACTCGCTCGCTTCCCTCTCCCCCCCTCCTTTTTTTACCCTGGACCACCACCACCCCTTTCCTGGGAGCTGCCAATGGACTGAGCTGCCCAACAGCCCGCCCGCCAACACGAGCTGGCCCGGGAGCCCCAGCCCAGAACAAACCACCAGGTGAGGGGAAGGGGAGGAGGGGCGCCCGGCTGCCCCACGAGCACCGCGGCAGGGCTGCGAGGAGGAGGGGATGGAGGAGGCCTCCGCCGGGCCTGGGCTGAGGAGGCGGGCGGGTGGGGGGGCTACTGGCACGGCTGGCTGGCCGGCCGGCCGGCCTTTAGGGTCCGGGAGGGGAAGAGCCGTCTCTGAGGGCCCCCGCGATGGGTTCCTTGAAGTCTTGCCCCTTTCTTTCTGTCTTGGGTCGCCCTCTTCTCTCTGTCTGTCTTTTCTTTCTTCCCCCCCCACCTCTCTCTTTCCATTCGTACCCTTTCCCCTCTTCATAGAAACGTGCTCATTTCTAGCCTGCATATGTGTATGTCTAGCAGCCTGCCTACTGTAATTAAAACTGTAAACCGCCCAGAGACTCCTTGAAGTGGTATGGGGCGGTATACAAGCAGAACACTTTCTGCCTTCTTTCCTTCCTGCCTTCCTTCATCCTCCTCCCCTCCTGTCGCTGGACTCGCTGAAGGCATCTGCCTTGGCCACAGTGTGGAGAGCAAGATGGGCTTTTAGGTCTTATTTGTGTTCCTGGAGAGTCAGTGCCCCTTCTCAGGTCTCCACTGGACACAGAAGTCCATGCAGGGCAAAATGTCTTTAAAAACAACAACACAGGTAAGTGGGAACTGGGTGCTAGAGAGCAGGCTGCCTCAATCTGTGGCCCCTCTGTCCAGCTTCTCCCTACACCAGCAATGGCAAACCTTTTAGAGACTGATATAGGCACAGAGTTAAATTTTTTAACATTTTCTAATGGTGGTGTGCCTCGTGATTTTTTTCATGAAACAAATGCGCCTTTGCCCAAAAAAGGTTGAAAAACACTGCTATAAAGTACTAAGGGGTTTAGAATCCTGGTCTGTCACACCTCCACAGCTAGCTGTTTGTAATTTTCAATATTTTTATTTCTAAAGGACATAAGAAGGGAATATCTAAGTTACCCTTGAAAAAATAAAAAGTACTAATTGTAAAAATCATCCTAGCTTAGCTGTAATTACTGTCTAATAACATGACATTAGGAATATGTAGCACAGAAGATAACCAATGTATGTGTATCTAGAAAGGGAGATAAACCCCATCTAGGCTTACCTTGAGAGTAACTGTGAGAATGAGCAGGACACATGCATCTAATGTAAAGAAAATGGGAAAAGGGGTTCTGTAAAAAAGCTCTGAGAAAATAACAGGAACCAGAAGGGTACAAAGAGAACAAGTGTCTGTTTCACAAACAGGTACAAATTATTTGGCAGCTTTAAAACTAAGATAACTTCATCGTGAGCTTTCATAGATTACAGCCTACTGTCTCTGAAGTAATGGTCTGAATCCATTCAAGTTGACACTAATACTGTACTGTATAAGTAATACTCTTCTAGAAGCTACAAGCCTTTGTTTTTCTTATACATGCCATATTTCACAAAAGTATCATGACATCTAGTGTCAGAAAATAGTAATGCCTTCTCTTGCTAAAATTCTTGCTTTTAAAGACATGGAAAAATGCACTTATAATATACTTAATGCTATTTTGTATTTCATTTAAATAGAACTTTGAAACAGGAAAGGCCTATTTAGGAATACAAAAAACAAATTTCAAATAAAAAACTGAACAGATCCTTATGACACCCGGAACAGGACATTTTTCTGCTATTTCCATCTATGGAAAAAGGGCTGAAACTCAACATTCCATGAGTTCCTGCATGCTTTCAGAAAGTGCCAAAGTTGACTTTTGTGCTAGGAACTGTTTTTTGGCGTAAGGTTTCTGTTTGCTTGTTCCCTCAGCTGCAAGGGACAGGCTATAGAACCAGTACATTCCTCAAGGTTTCACCCCTAAGTTTTTGAAATGCTGCTTTTTGTAGAAAAAAGTTTTCTTGCAAGTTTACACTGCATCAAAATCCAAAGAGCTTTTAAAAAGTGCCAACACTCACGATGCCCAATAAAGTTGTTTTAGCAGATGAGTCACTCTTTCCCGTCCTCCAGCCATGACTCTAACGGCCTCTCTTTCAGACAGCAATGCATGGTGGGAAAGCAGTAATGAGAAACTATGTAAACACGGGAAGGGAAAGGGCAAAATAGCTGTCCATATTCTGTTGTGTGATTAATTATAACTGAACGCAGAATTGCATTAAATTACTGGTGGAACTGCTTTTAAGGTTTTCAAGGGGAGACCTAAACCCCCTCAAATACGATTCATTTTATTGCTTCTACTGCATTGCCCTGAACAGATTTTAAAACTTTGCTTCTTTTGATTTTCTCTTTTGCTTGGAAAGGAGTCAGCCAACTGCAAAAGTGTGCTGTTGGTGTTCTTTAAAATGACATCTGGAAAGCTCATTTCCAACCTTTTAGCTCTGCAGAAAACTCAAACCAGCCATTCTTGTCTACTGTGGCCATAGACCAGTCAGTCTTAAGGCTACTTCATAATGCTTTGCAAACAAAGCACTTGAAATTATTCTGATTTAAAGAAAATTCAACGCAAAAAACAACTATGTTTTGACATGTACAGTAATACCTCGGATAACAAATGCCCCTAATAACGAATTTTTCGGATAACAAATCGCAATTTCCAGGTATAGGGCTGCCTCGGATAACAAATTTTCTCTATGGGCTGTCTCGGATAATGAATCACAATTTCCAGGTATAGGTCTGCCTTGGATAACGACAGTTGCTCTGTTAGCTTAACAACTACTTTATCTCTGCCCACTGATTAATCAAAATATAGTTGGAACTTGAAGGTACTCCACAGCAGGGGTTCACAGCCTTTGGTTATCCAGGTGTTTAGAACCTGAACTCCCAGAAGCCTGTCAATCTCTAGAGGGCCAGACTGAGAACTCCAGAGCATGAACAGCTGCTCTAAGGGTTACACATTATCTATTTCCTTGTGCAAATCAATGCAGAAGAAAAAATCGAAAAATAATGGTGCAATTAAGAAAATAAAAAAATTGAATGAATATACAGTTGGGTACTAAGGACTCTTGAGTACAACTTTGACGTTGGTCACATAAGACAACTGTGGGGGTGGATTTCAGTGGCTATCTCTTGATTTATTTAGAAAAAAAAGTTTTAGTATATGAACAAATGAACTTGAATCTGTAGGTACACAAAGGACCAGATGGGAACTCTTGGGAGCTGTATTGAAGCTTCAGATTGCTACCCTAGTCTTCTGTTCTGTGGTGGTACACCACTGGGGCAAATAGCAGTGATCTATCTCAGGCTACCCCCAGCTGACCTATACTTGCCTATTCCTTACCAGAAGTGAATGGTTAGGGCTCCATAAAGGGTCCCCCTACTGTCACCTGGATGTGGATATGAATGTATACCAGCCAACTGCCTATGAAGTTACTTTTGCCCTGACTCTGTCTGTCATGCTTGGGTTTTATTACTTAGCTATGTCTTCTCCAACCACAACAGGTACAAAAATCATTGCTCTTATATACTGAGCATTAAGGAAGAAAAACTTCCAGAACATGGCCAAACTCCGACCGAAAAACTCACAACAGCTATCATTGCTCTTATAATTAAATGCTCTTCCTTTTCTGGAAACCACTGACTCAATGGAACTTAAGAGTTGGTTCACTAAATCCTTCACGTTCATTAGGCCTACTCTAGCGTCAATGTACTACACAAAGCAACAGGATTTCAACCATTATGCATCCTCAGAAGTAAACTCCAGGGAGTTCGGTGTGATCATTTCTAGAAATGGGATATACCACTGCAAACAACCATTAATGAAGGCATGAAATAGGACATGGTATGCATCTAAGAAAATGATACTGGTCACCTGTGTGGGTGATCCAAAAGGTATTTACTTGTTAGTAAAGCTCTATTAAGTTCAATAGGACTTGAGTGTATGCAAGATTAACATTCAAAAACTGAATCCATTATATTTTATTACAGCTTCTCCACAAAGTACTTATAATTAGAAAATAATCCAAAGTACTGTAACAGGTAAATAAAATTGTTCAAGTTCACATTCCAGTTATTAAATTGTTCCAACCACTTTACATACGACCATAGGCACAGAATACAAGCTGAATTAGTTTCCTGTAGATGTTGTTCTACGCAAGTCACATCTCCACATGCATTCTTTTTAAAACATGAAAACCCTCCCCCCCCCTTTCTGGTTACTGAAAAATCTCACAATGACTTCCTGAAAATGTATCTTCAAAGTGTGGAAAATAAGACTGCTCCAGACAGAAGGGTTGACCTACCCTTTATTACTGGTTTGAATTAGAATATTTTGCCTTAACTCAAACATTATGAACACGATACACGAAATCTGAAGTTACTCAGCACTTCACTTGGAATTTTCCCTGAAGATCTGTTACAGTGTCATCATTACAAGCCTCCACACACATTTTGATTCCTGAAAAGTTTTCCCAAAATTAAGCTACTGTATCAGATTGTTTTCTATGAAATGCAGTCTAAGTCTCCCAGTCTCATACATACTCTGTACTACTCTTTGGGTATTCAACCATTTCAAATTACCATTGGGGATTTAAAAATGAGCACAACCACCCGAAACTCTGTAAAATTATATGACCCACCAGATCTTTTCCACAATGTTTTTCCTCAAGGATTTACAATACTGCTATCCAATCACACAGTAAAATCTTTTGTGAATAACTCTTACTCCATTTTAAGCCCATTAATGTTCACATCCCACTTTTCCCAGGCCCTACAAAGTTCACAAAAGATCCAAGGCCACTGCTGAACTTGTAGAAAAAGGACCAAAAAGTCTGTGCCACGTTTTCTTATTAGTAGGGCGGCAGGAATGAATCAGGGGATCAGGAAAACTTGTGGGGAAGCAATGCAGCCGCCGAAGAGCGTGTGAAGTGAACCGCTTCAATCCGCGAGTCAGTGCAGCCTCCACAGCCGGAAGGCTCAGTACTACTTCTTCTTCCTCTTGCCGCCGGTTCGGGCCCCGCCGCCGCCGCCGCCCCTTTGGCCCTTGGGGCCCCCGGGTCTCAGTTGCTGCCGGCGAGCCCTCTTGCCGCGCAAGCCGCGCTTCTTGCCCTTGGCGTTGGCGGCCGCCGCCTGGGCTTCCTCCTCGCGGAGCTGCTTGTTCACGGCCCGCGTGAGGTCCAGCGGCGCCTTCTTGCTGCTGCTGCTGAGGTTGCGGGCCAGCTCCAGCTGCCGCTGCTTCTCCCCTTCCAGGTCGCCCAAGAGGGGCCCGAAGTGGCGCTTCTTCCCGCGGCCGGTGACGGTCCGGGGCGCCGGGGGCTCCTTGGGGAGGCGGGGCTGGAAGCGGCCCCGGGAGGCGGTGGAGACGCGGGCCAAGGCGGTGACGCGGCCCAGCTCGGCCCGGTCCTGGTGGCCCGTCGGGTGGAGGGCGGTGGCCGGGGAGCCTCCTCCTCCTCCTCCTCCTCTTCGGTGGGCGCGCGCCAGGTTGCGCAGGCGGTTGAGCTCGTTGCGCGCGACGCGCTCGCGCTTCTCCTGCCGCCGCTTGGCGAACTGGTCCTCGAAGGGGTCGGCCGAGTCGGGCACCTCCAGGAGCCAGTCGCCGCGGGCAGGGTCCCCGCCGGCGCGCTTGTAGCCCCAACGCCGCCGCCACTCCTTGGCTTCCGCGTCCCAGGCCAAGGTGCCGCGCTTCTTCCGCGTCGGCCGGATGCCCTTGAGGCGGGCGAACTGCTCCCAGCGGGTGAGCGGCCGTGGCTTGGGCAGCGGCTTCTCCCTCGGCAGGCGGGTGGAGGGCTCCGGCAGCTGCGCCACCACCGGCCCGGCGCCCCCTTCGGCCCGCTCCGACGGCAGCGCCCACAGCTGGGCCACCAGCAGCTGCGTGTTGTCGCGAGCCAGGGCGCGCAGGAGGCCCTCGCGCTGGGCGGAGGGGGTGCCTTCCCGCGAGACGGCGCGCGGCGCGGGGTTCCTGTCGACCGCCAGCAGGTTGCCCACGTCGAACTCTAAGTCCAGCTCCTTGTGCACCGCCACGCTCCGCTGGGTCTCCGCCTCGCGCTCTTCGGCGCGCGCCAACAAGTCCTCGACGGACAAGGCCATGCCTGCCTTCCCCCCCCCCCCGCGTGCCGGCCGACCCCGCCTGGCCGCCTCTCTCTCTCTCTCCCTCTCTCCCTCCCCACGTGTCAGCCGCCGAAGCTCCCGCGCGACCTTTACTCGGCACCGGCTTCCCAAAGGGTCAAAGGGATCACTTCCGGTGCGAAAACACCGGGGCGTGTCTTTCGGGGCGACTTTCGTTTCCATAGAGAGCCGTCGCCAAGTCGACAGCGGAGCTCCCAGCATGCCTTGTGCGTAGAGTGTTGCATGAAGGGGGTTGTAGTTCGCCAAGGATTCGATCCTTGACGGGCGGGACTTGTTGGGCGGGTTCCTACGTGTTGGAATTCGGAAAGCAGGCGATTGGTTGTTGAAGCTCTCGCACTCTCTGCGGACGGTGAAAAGGGGAAAGGATTTTTGTGTATTGGCAATACGGCTGTACCATATTGATAGTACTCTATGTGGAATTTGATGGCGTGTGGTTTTGGTCTTTAAAAAGTCTCCGGGACGGGATCGGTTGAAATGTATTTACTCTGTCGTGGGGGATGCGGCAATGGTAATTCCTAAGAAGCACGGACATATATCAGTGTTTCAGCGGATTTTATCCTTCTGCGTGCCTACCAGAAAATATTTCTTTGAAAATGTAACTTTAAAAAAAACTTATTTTGAATTTTATTGTTAATTTTTATTCCGAAATATTCATGGAAAAGTTACTTCTATCTTCCAATATCTCCATGCATACAGCAGAAATGCATGCTTTTGCAGAAGAAATTGCGTGATTTCAGTTTATGCTCCATTTTAAAACAGCCCGCCCTTACGTTATCCGATATTCAAATCATCCGTTTTTTTGAACAATGCTGCTAATTACCACAAGGTGGTGGTGCGCGTTGACAGCTCGTTTAATCGTTGGTTCTGAGTAAAAACAGCTACAAGAATGATAATGCAACTACGAAAGTTGATTAAAAAGTAATGCCTCCATGGCTATAACTTTTATTTGTTAACTCATTTTCAAAATTCTTTTTGTACCTGATAGCTACATTTGTCCTCTATGTAATGCACTTGCACCAACTAGTCAGACTGTTGACACCAGGATTAGATGGCACCTCATTGTCAGAATGAAAGTGATGTCCCTTAAGGTCCTCTTTCATCTTTGGAAAGAGGTGAAAGGTGCGAGGTCAGGGCTGTACGGAGGGGGGGGAGGGCGTTAGAACCTCCTTGAACTTCAGGTGCTGCAAGGTGTTCCATTCTGCAAGGAAAGTCATGGTGATCATTTTCTGGGTATCATGCTCATTGACTTCTTGGAAGAGGGAACCACAATAAATTCTCAATGCTATGTGAAAACGTTGGAGAAGCTCTGTGCATGGTTGTGCAATGTCCAGAAGGATTTGGACCCTATTTTGCAGCACAATGCCCGTCTGCACACAATTTGTGAAACACAAGCATTGCAGCACCTGCAGTTTGTATACCTGCTATCCATACCCTCCCTCCAGAACTGGCTGGTCCATTTACTGCTGGACTCGCAGGGTGCATGTCTGTCACCTGTGCAATTATGCCAGTGGAAGAACCAAGCCAGCAGGTGCCTCCTTGCACAGATGACCATTCCAGCGAGGAGGTAGGATGATGAATCTCTTCACATCTGCTGAGTGGTCGGCTCGGCTATGCAGGAGGGGAGGGGCAGAGATGTGCTGGCTGGCATGATTTCTCCATAGGTACAATTGCGAAAATCACAGGCATGTATGGTGGGACCCCATTGCTAAAGTGGACCAGTTGGTTCCTGGGGGAAAGCATGGATCTCCCTGGCACTGGTGGTGCTGTGCTTCTTATTTGTACCCCCAAGGATACAAAGTACCCATATCTACTGAGGACCCAAAGTTGGGAATTGTTCAACTAGACAGCATCAATTATCCAAATGCCCACAGAAGAGAGAACTGGTAGACCACTTCTGTTTATTCTGAACCTTGAAAACTCGAGAAAGGTTTGCCGTAAGTTACAATTGGCTTGTTGGAATGCAATTATTATTCATATAAAGCATGTCTGCCCACCTTACCCTTTAGCCATGTGACACACAACGGAAAAAGGGTAGGGAGGGAGAATGAAAGAAGAAAGTTTACTGTAGTGTTTCTATAATGGTCCAAGGATTTCTTAGCATGGAGTTGCGGCTGTAAAAGCAGTATCAAAGTCCTACAGCTGTGTACTGTAGATGCACATTCATTCCAAAACTAACCATAACATTATGCTAGATAAATACATTTTAGGCAGGCAATTGATGCACTTTCCCATTTTTTCTCTACTTCTCAGCTCTATGTGATCAACAATCTCCCCACTCCATCTTTCTTCCAGAGAAAGAACGTCTTCACCCACATATTGGCAATCATGGGAGCTTTCCCTGCTAAACTTTACTCCCATGTGGGAGTTATTTTGGCATATGTGTGACTGGGAAGAGAAAATATAACTCTTCCCTCTCTGATTGGTGTGGCCTTACTCCCACACCAACTGAAATCTTGCCCTTACCTTAATCTGTGCCAGATGATTTTTTTTTGAGGGAGTGACTGCTGTCTGGGAAGAGATGTTGCCAGTCCCAGCTGTGTTACTCAAACTGCCCACCTGCTTGTCAAATGCGCTTAAGTAAGGTATCGCCTGGAACCTATTTTTGCAATTGTGTTTTGTGATGGCCACATAACTCAACCCCCTTTTTGCTTAGATGAAAACTTTCCTTTGCCACTGGTGGACACGTTATTTTCTAACGTGTAGGTGCCAGAATGCAGACCCTTTTTCTCCCCAGTTATGACAACATCCCTACATCCCCCATGACCTTTTCTTTGCTCAGTTTAGGATTGTTGGAGAAAGCCCCAGGCAGCACCGACCCATGCCCGAGTTTGTATGTGAATCCTCATGAGATTTGGCGAAGTCTCATATGACTTGGTGAAATTATGCAGATCTTCTCCACTGTGCATCTGTGCCTCAACCTGTGATGGCTGCTTCCTGGTTAGGAGCTGCTGCAGGCATTACAGTCTCTCATTTCTGACGGAAGTTTTCAGAATTTCCCTGAGAAAAATCGGTGTGGTATATAAATTAAATAAATAAATAAATAAATAAATAAGTCTGATGCTACTGTCAGGCAGAAAATCAGCTGCAGGTTTTAAGGAGGGAGAGGGATATGACTGGAAACAGATTGGAGATTGGTGTTTCATACTCTAAGGTACATACTGTAGATAATTATACACCAATAAAAAGGACACAACAGGACATTTATTTGCATAAAAGTGCATTTGTTAATTTATGTGTACAGGCAAACCTAGAAATTTATTTTAAATTAGAAATTATTTTTATACATATTACTCAGGTAGGAAATACAGTGTACTCCTGTTACAGTATGTTTGCTGCCCTGGTGCTTGCTATGTTTTGGCAACTTCAAGGCTGCGTATAATCCTTCTCCTTTCTGTGTAAACCAAACTTATACTGGGTGCCCCTTCAAATGGAGGGCTGCCTGTTATGAAAGAGGGCAGCTGGCCACCCTATCCCTGACTCAGGCCTGCAAGGCTTCACCTTCACAAGTCTTCAAGTCTGTAGAAAGCAGATGTAAGAGAGGAGTTATGGAAAAGGTTATGAGAGAATTTGAAAGAATGAGGGCAGAAAGAGGAAAAGAATAACATCTTCTAGAATGAATGATTTGAGTGATTGCATTTCCTTCACTTTAATTTGCTCAAGCTGTGCAATACAGTCTGGACAAAAGGACATTCTTAATATGTTTTTGCTGATTAGTGAAATTGGTATGAGCAAATTGTGGATATTCAGAAGTCCTTGGAGGGAGACTTATGCTACAGGATAGTACAATCAGAAAATGAGTTAATTTGAAGCCTTTTATCTTCTAAATTAAACGTTTACGCAAGCAACTGTCTAAAGAGGAAAGAATAATAGGCAGTATCATACTCCTTAGTTCTCCTGATCGTAGCTTGGAGATGGAAACATTATTGACCCATGTTTAAAATTCATATAAACCCATCTACCATAGACGTGTCCTAAAACAGAAAACTGCATGTTGTTCTTTTAAAAGACCAAGTTTTCTTTGAGATTTCCTGCTGGCTCCAGCTGTAAACAGAATCAGCCATACATCTTCATTTGTGCCTAGGCACTCAGATCTTCCCAGTGAAAATCCTGGCTAGTCGTCTCCTATCCTTCAGAGCAACGTAAGTGTAAACTTGTATTGTATGCATCCCCCTTTTTAAAAAATGTTCTGTTCATAGAAATATTTGGGACATTCCCATTGTGATAATATGACAGGAGAACCTGCTTCTGCAGGCTGTCCCTCATGTGAGTGGGAAAGCACTATAGGCAAAATCAGTGGCTTGACTTACTGTTTGGAGGTAAGTATACCAGAGGATGAAAAAAAATCACAGTGTAATTTCTTTTACATGTGCTTAATATATCAGTTGGATTTGACCCATGTTTTGTGATGATTTGAAAGGATCCCTTTAGCCTAATTTGAAATGTTCTCAGATTGGTCCACTCTATTGACTTGTCAAGGCTTGTTTCAAGCAATGTTCATAGCCAGTTGAGGTAGGAACTTGGCTATTGAACAAGAGTAGCTATTCTGGAAATTGGTAATTAGACAAAAAAGTGGGGGCAGGGATATCATCTGCATTATTTTGGGAAATTTAGTCAGATAATATGCAGGAGAAAAACCCCATTACTTACTGAAGCCAGTTTCTATTGATAACCATTACATTACCTGTTACCACTAGAAACTGGGGAGCCGGTCACCTGTCTCTTAACAAAAGAGGACAACAGATACTTTGAGAGAAGGAGGAAGGAGGAAGAAAACCTGGGAGTATCAATTTTCAAAACTCCAAGATGGAGGGGAGGTGCTTTGTTCCATCTCAATTATTTATCTATCCATCGTTATCAGTTCAAATTACTTGTTGCATGTTGTGGTGCTTTATTTCTGACCATCCTACATGATGCTAGCTGGATTTAATGTGCATTGGAGCCTTACAAGATGGGGATGGATAATTTATAGGCTTAGTAAATGTCATTCATTTACACGGAGAGTTGAGCTGAAGCAGATCCTTTCTCTATACAGTTAATTTATGAGATTGTTTCACAACTAAACAAGTCATCACACTTCATAATTATGCTGAACAGAATACAACTCAAAAGAAAGTAAATTTATTCTTTCATTTGAACATCTCTTCTTCAATTTGTTTAAATGAAAGTATTTCATTTTCATACACTGGGCATTCTGTTCCCAATTTAAATTAAGCATTTTAAGTATTTCCGGAATGATTTCACAACCTATTACATATTTATGTGCATGATTCAGCTAGTAATAAAGCCAAATAGCTGAATCATAGAATCATAGAGTTGGAAGAGACCTCAAGGGCATCTAGTCCAATCCTCTGCCATGCAGGAACCCCCATCATAGTGCTCCCAACAAATGGCCATCCAGCCTCTGCTTAAAAACCTCCAAAGAAGGAGACTCCACCACCCTCTGTGGCAGCATATTCCATTGCCGAACAGCTCTAACTATCATGAAGTTCTTCCGAATGTTCAAACGGAATCTCTTTTCCTGTAGTTTGAAACCATTGTCCTGTGTCCTAGTCTCTGAAGCCATGGAAAACAAACCAGTCCCCTCTTCAATGTGGCATCCTTTCAAATATTTAAATATAGCTATCATATCCCCTCTCAGCCTTCTTTTTGTAAGGCTAAATATTCCCAGCTCCCAAGGTGCTCCTCGTAAAACATTTATTCCAAACCCTCAATCATCTTGGTCGCCCTCCTCTGGGCCTGTTCAAGGTTGTCAACATCCTTTCTAAATTGAGGTGCACAGAACTGGACATAGTACTTCAGGTGGGGCCTGACCAGAACTGGATGGAGGCTATAGATATCCATTGGTATGGATTAAAGTCACTTTCTTAGACTGTGTTTGTCCAAAGTATTAGCAACCTGGAAGAAATTGTGTTCATTTGGTAAATTGTTTGTCTTTCCCACTCTTGCATTAAAAATAGTAATAAAAATAATTTAACAATTTGCTGTCTTGTTATGACTATAGTCAAAATTAGTAGCCTCAGGCAATTACCTCATGGTCTTAGTAGGATCAGCCCTGTAAAATTCTATATCCCTTATTAAGCTAGATAATATATCAAACAATAGATGCGTTTTGCACTTGTATTGAGAAGCTACCATTGCTGCTAAGACAAAGCAGCAGCTCCAGGATCTTGCAGCCACTCTCTGATGTTCTGTTGGTCTCTTAGTTGTTTGACGACTTGTGGTGGTGGTCACTGGTCATGATTGTTCATTGTTTGAAGCAGATGACTTGGTTAGGGACAACAAAATGAGACACGTGTTTCCATGACAAGTCAGAAACCAGAGGTTACTTTCTCTTGTAGTGGCAGGTGGTTGTAATACGCACATATCCTGTTAAACACATTAACACAACATGTTTTGTTTGGGGAGAAAACAAATTTGTTGAACAATTTAGATTTACTCGACATTTACATAGAATGATCATGGATTGTATGGTTTCTACTTCAGAGCATGCAGTGTGACCTTACCACATGAATGGGGCACATGTTTCTCTGTACCCCTCCTCCAAATTCCTGAAGGGTTCTAAGACAGTGATGGAGAACCTTTTAGAGACCAAGTGCTCAAATTTTCCACAAAGTGCCCATACAGCCATTTAACCTGCATACAGGTAACTGTGAAGGGGCAATGTCAGGTGCCCACAGAAAGGGCTCCAAGTGCCAGCTTTGGCACCCGTGCCATAGGTTCGCCAACACTGTTCTAGGAGATTAATAACAGGATGTTCTTATGATGAAGGCCACAAATATATAATTATCCTTATTTTCATACATGTTACCTCAGAAGCCTCTTTTAAGACTCTTCTATGTGGTGGCTGATTATTTTACACATATTTGGGATGCATAATCCAAAAACCATAATTTTGCTTCACCATTATTTTTTGTGAGATGAACTTTTTTTCTATCTTTTAATGGTGCTCAAAGAGCAAATAATAGCATCTTGGAAGGCCCTCACACAAAAGTCGAAATGAAAAGTGCACAATTCTTGTAAACTGGGATATTTTCAGATGTGAGTGCATGCTTTTTGTGCCCGTACTCTAGTGCTACAGGAGAATGAAGGGCTGTCCCACCAAAGGTAGGCTAGATTAGAACTTGGAGAAGTTAGCTTCCCAAACTCCTCAGCTAACACCCCCAGATAACAAAAAGGAAGGCGTAATAGCATCCCTCTTTCTGTCATGCAGCTATACAAAAATCACACACTACTTTATACAGCTCACAAAGTGTGAAAATGGTGAATATAGAAAAGAATGTGCCTTCTGAACCCCTTTTTGGCAATGATGGAATTATCTTTACTTGTAGGACTTTCTCAAAGCTCTTTACTGCCCGAGGTAAATGCTAGTATGCCCCTCCCTCCTGTACACACAGAAATCAAATGGACAAGAAATATTGGATCATAGTCCAGTACTAGATGGCATCCTTCAAAACATTAACAGGTGAGATTAGGTGTCCTGGGACAAACCATTCGACACATATAATGCCTATCAATAGTGGGAAACAGCCAGTGGCTTCCTTTGCTGCCCCTCAGCATCTGCTGCCTGAAATCGCTCTGTCATTGTGTACAAGGACAGAGGCAATCCCTCTTGTGTGACACCATGAAAACTAAAGTTAGGTTGAGAGGCAAAGTGTCAAAGATAACTGGTGCTATGGAACTAGGATTCTGAAACAAAACAGAGTTCTGGAACAAAGAACAGGCACGATCACTCAAAGTTGAGAAGCTGAAAAACATTTTTAGCATCTACTATGAAAAGCAAATAAAATTTGCAGTGAAAGGTAAGAACAAATTGTCTTAAAATATGATTGAGAAGTTATGTGCGCTACTCTATTTTCCTGTTCTTAGAATGTGCATTTTCTTGACTTTTTATTCCTCTTTCTTCCCCTACAGAGAGCAATCTCATAATGGCCAATTCATAGGAAAATAGCGCTCACAAATACAGTATCTCCAACTGTGCCGTTACCATTGTTCTTACGGATTAGTTGCTTGGCACACTTCTTCTTTTTCTTCTTCCCACCCTTCCGCCGCCGAGCCCCCAAGCTCCTAGATCGACAGGCACAACGTTTTCTGTGTCTTGCCATCTTTAGCTGGGTTTTGTGTTAAGTTCCCCAATAAGAGGGCTCCATCTGTTGACTGGGCTGAGGTAGCCTGTTTCTCCTGATGGTCTTTGGGCTTCTGAAGCGCCATGCCAGGCAAATGCAGCTTTTAAGGCTCAGAGTTTTGTGATGTAACAAGAGATCTGACTGCTATCCTCCCTGTCATCACCTGAGGGCACTGGCTGGTAAGTAAAAGATCACTATAAGCTCCTGTTGAGGGTGGTCATTTATATATCAGTTATCAGTCTTATAATGTTAAAGTTGTATCCTTATGAGGCTGATGTGTAAGACCTGATGCACCAGAAATCTCTGTACCTCAAATGTACATTTAGAAAATGGATTTATCATCCATCATTTATCACTTGTACTCTTCCTCTTTTCTCTGTTTCTCAGCAACAGACAATTTAATGAAGACCCTAGAGAATATGCTTGACTTCTTATTGCTTCTCTGTAAACTTTAAAATATGGTGAACTGCCACTATTTTAAAATAATTTGTACTAATATTAAAAAAATACAGTAGTTTAGATAGGTATATGTAAAGAGTTACAAATTAGTGTCTGGGATTTACCCCTTGACAAGGCCATCATCACTTTATTTCAAGGGCACATATCTCATATTAACTACGTATAAACAGTCTTGGACATAGTGTTCAGTGGCCAGCTTCCTTAAATTGTGAGACAATAACCACATTGCCTTGTAGAGAGAGCCATTTAAGAGCATTAGTTATTGGCATTTCCCATCCCAAACAATAAGGGTGGTCTCAGGCTGATTGCAGTCACTTTTTCATGGAAATTAACTCGCATCCTGATTGTCAAAATATTGTTTCTAAATATCCTTAAGTACTGGGATCATGAAATGACTGCTTTAATAAGATCTGAAGCTGCCTTATTGAGATCACTGTTGAATCAAATAAAAAAAATCATAGACTAATTGAGGTGGAAGGTGCCTTTAAGGCCATTGAGTCCAAACACCTGTTCAGTGAAGGAGTCAAAATCAAAGCAGATCTGACAAATGATTGTCCAGTTTTCTCTTGAATGCCTTCAATGTTGTGCTCACCAACTCGCAAGGTAATTGGTTCTGTTGTTTTACTGCTCCAGCAGCCCCCCCCCCGATATTCAGCCTAAATGTAACTTCCTGTAGGCTGAGTCCATTATTTATTTATTCTTATGTGTCCTGCACTCTGGGATGATTGAAAACAGATCCTGCTCCCTCCTGTGTACTAGTCCCTTTCAGGTATTTGAAAAGTGTGATCATATCTCCCCTCAGTCACCTTTTCTCAAGACTGAAAATGCACAATTGTTTCAGCCTTTCCTCACAGGACTTGGTTTCTAATCCCCTGATCATTCTTGTTGCCCTCCTCTGAGCTGTCTTGGCATCCTTCATCACGTGTGGTTCTATGACAACACACACACACATACACACTGTTGTTCAATAAAGACTAACAAGTTTCAGGGCCAATCTTCGCAGTCAACTGTTGGTGTCACTGAATCTATGCATTAATGTTTGTACAGCCTATTCATTCATTCTGGGGCCATTAAGAGAAACATTGCTCTTATCATAGTGAAACTTACACTGTGCAGGAAGAAGTCACAGAACTACTTCTTTCTCAAGTATGTGGTAATTAGCATACTACTTGATCTTTAGTTTGTCATGTCTTGTTAAATAATCTATGCAGTTGGCAGTTACAGAAGTAAAAGCTCTGCTAATACTCTCAGAGCAAAATTATTATATGTTAAACAGTGCTAAACTTGGAGTTAGTAAGTACAGTAACAAACAAATGATTTTTACATATCAAATTGTGTGCTTATTCTATTGCTTGGTACAGAATGCATTTTTTTGGATAATCAGAGAGTCAGAAGTGTTTTTGCCCAGTCTAGGCTTTTAAAATCATCAATCAATTCATATGATCATTCTTGCTTTCATATCTAAAAAGACAGATGTTTAAAACAAAACAAAGTCTATTGTACTTAATTGTACTTAGTTTACTGTTTATTTCTGCTCTGTTTTTATTTTTTTGTAGAATTTAGAAAAGTTACAGTATTTTTTTGGATTACATCTCTGAGATCCACACACCTTTTTTGGGTGGCAGACCCATCAACCATGTTGGCTAGAAGATTAAGGACATTGTACTTCAACCTCTAGTAACTACACAAGGACACGCTAAGTAAATGCTAAGGTACTGAAGAGTGGCCAGAATTCTGTTATGCAGTTATTCAAAAGGCAACCCATTTGGAAGCAAAGGACCATAAGTATATAAATCTCCATATATAGTATATTATATTTAGCACACCACGTGTCTTGGTTTGCAAGTAATAATTCCTATGTATCTTGACTTACAGCCGTTTACTTTCTTCTAAATAGTTCTCACTTTCAGAAGAAGCTTTCTATTTTTAAAATAAGCAATGTAGTGTACCTGCAATGCCATAATGCAGTGTTAAAAGAATTAGCTTCCTATGTCCCTCCATGGAGCAGAGGGAGTATTTAATTTATCTATCCCTGTAGTGGCTCTTAAACCAGTTCATGATATGGCAAATTGACAGTGGATGGAGCTGAACCAAATAGGGCTGCTTGAGATGTGCATATGATTTGGATGTGAGGATCACATCAAATGGAATAGTAGACCTCAACCCAGCTTCTAGGAACTCCATTTAGCCTGCTCCAGTCCGCTCCAATTGTAGACATGACCTCCATTGGTATGGCATAGCAGCAGTAGAGATGGCATGGTAGAGAGCCTCCCTTCACTCAGATTTTGTTTATGTCTGTTGTCAGAAGGGGTCTATGTACACTCGGACCCTATGTGCTAATTTATTTCTCACTATGTTATCAAGAAGTGTGCATTTTTTTCTTCTGCCAAGTGCTGCATAATTAATCAACAGCCTTCAAATAAAGATATGTTCCGTGTGAGTAGAATGGGGATTTTACTGAGGTGGGAACCACATTGTTGAAGTTTCAGACATAGATGCTTACCTGCGGTTATTTTCTTTTGCAGTGAAGGCACTGGAAACCTAAGAGTGCTTTGTAGCATCCTTACTGGAAATGCTTTGTGTGGGAAAATTACTATATATTGGTTGATTTTTGTGAATATTAATGGTTCTGTTCATGGAATGGTACTGTTCTGATTTTCACTTAAAAATGTTTCATCCTTTCTGAACTAAAAAAAATCCATAATTTCTCTCTGTTCTTTGTGTTAAACGTAATAAATATCCAATTAATTGTATCTGAAAGTGACCTAGTATGATTTCAGGTTATACTCTCCTACCCACTGTGGTAAAGAGGACCTCCTTTTCATTGGTGCATCGACCTTCATTTATCGAGTTCCAAAAGTCAATATTTTCGGAAATCAGTTTTCTGTCCCTGCCTCGTTTTTCACATCTGTGTCATAATCAGGTCTGTTATGCTTCGTCACCATGGTTACAGCATCCTGAATTTTGGTGTGTAAAATAGGACATACTTTTGCCCCTCTCTAGCACAGTATTTCCTGGCCATTCAGAAGTCTAAAAGTAGATGAACTAACAAGTAGTCATATTTGCAGTTATTGTCATTTTAGAACATTAGAGCTGGGAGCCTCTGGCTCCTCAATCACTTAATTAACCAATGGTTGAGTGGTTCTCCTTGACAGCTCTCCTTAGTCTACCTGGTTTCAACTGGTCTGGAGAGAGTGCTCCTTTCTTCCTCTTGTTACTTCATTCCAACCACTTATTAAACACCTCACTTAATCTTGATTCATGATACAGATGAAAACAATGTGAATGCTCCCTCTGGTATAAATACCATGGGACTCCAAAAGTAAATGTATTGGTACGATAGAGATACAAAAAGCATTGGTGTAACTGGTAGAGATGGGCACGACTTAGCGGTATTCCCGTTTCCGTTTCCGTTACTCGGTTCCGTTACTCTACGGAAACGGTAACGGGAATTACTCCGCCAGACTTCGAGCTCAAACCGACAAACGAACAATTTTGATCTGATTTGTCGTGTTCGTTCCTTGCATCGCGCGATTGCGCGATGCCACGCGGCACAGGAAAAAAGTTTTTAAAAGTTAAAAAAACCCGGTTCCCGGCCGAAAAGCAGGCGGAAAAATGCCTGCCATGCCTCAGGGCACCTACCAGAGGGGTTGTTTCTGGAGGTCCCCGGCCTCCCCCCCCATCCCCCGTCCTGGGCTGCTCTGGTGGGACTCGCGCCACTTGCCGCAGGCTCGCAGCCAGCCAGCAAAAAGCCCAATCTCGCCGGCCGCCGCAATTAAAGCGCAAGCAAGCGGCACGGATGGCACAGGAAAAAACTTTTAAACTCTCCCCCCACCCATTCTCGGGCCAAAAAAGCAGGCGGAAAAATGCCTGCTTGCCTAAGGGCGCAGGGCACCTACCGGAGGGGTGGTTTCTGGAGGGGGGGTCCCGCCTCCCCCCCCGTCCTGGGTAGCCGGACTCGAGTCGCCATTTCGCCATGCCATGCGGTGCGGGCGGGGGATCCAAAATGGGGTGGCGAACGCAATATTGTTTTTGAAATCGTGGTCCAAAAACACACAAGCACAACAGAAACACGCGAAAATTTATAAACTGCCAGATTTTTCACAGTAGCAGTGGGTTTTTTCTTGCAACAAAATGTCTCTCCTCTCCTCCTCTGTCCTCCATTGATTTTATTTTATTTTATTTTATTTACACCTGCGCAATGATGGGCTGGCCGAGTGGCCAGCCATGTGGGAGTGGACGACCATGCAAATTTTTGGAGCCATCCCACCAGTCGCATGGCCACTTGGCCATGGAGACTTCTGGGATGTGCCAAAAAGCCCCCTAAAACCTGCCCTAGCCCCCCTAACCCTAACCCTAACCCTTGACTCCATACCCATACGTCACAGACTGTCTTCTTAGTGGGTCAGAGAGGCACCCAGAGGTGCAACCCACTAGCCCACCGTAACCTTACCCGTCACTAGCCTAACCCTAGCCCTTGCACTAACCCACCTTAACGCCAGATCTACTTGCTTGCATTGCACTACACGCAGCAAGTACAATTCCCTTCTGTGTGAGACATGGTGGTGCAAGAGCCTTAGTTAGGCATCTCACTATGGCTCTGGGTTCAGTGCCATCCACTAGTCTTCACAGTCACTGTCTGCACATTATGTTATGCAATATCCATATGGCTATTGCATAGCATTTTGCAGCAGCAGCAGGTGAGGAGGGGAGACCCCCATGTTGAGGGGTCTCTTGGAGCCTGCTTCCCCTTCCTAGTGGGTGAGGATAGGAGGCACCCACGGGTGCCTCCAGGAGCCCACTTTCCCTTATAGCGGGCCAGAGGAGGCACCCACCCCAGAGAGGTGCCTCCAGGAGCCCGCTTCCCCCCCCCAAAAACCAGTACTAACGACAACAAAAAAACGAAAAAAACGAACCGACTAATTTTTTGCGAATTTTCGCGAAAAACGGAAACGACCCGAAACGGGACCGGCCCGACTAACGACAACTCGAAAATTTTTTTTTCAAGTCGTGCCCATCTCTAGTAACGGATTCTTTTCTGACATGTGATCGAGCCCTTACACAAGCAACTGGGTAGCTTATGTTTCTTCAAGTCTAAAAGGATTTAGTGCTGTCACTTTGTAGGTTTTATTCCTTTTATTGCTCCCGACAGAAAAGGGCTGATGAAGTCAAAGGGAACAGTTTGGTGAGATGACATCTTTAATTATGAATGCTTAGGAGTTGTTTCAATGTGCTCACTTCTATTACCTTGCTTCCTATCAGTGACTGCATTGAAACCACATGCCTCATTTTTCAAGTCAACTTTTCTTCAAGCAAAGAGGTTTTTACTTAGAATAACTGGTGCTTCACGATCTCCCTCTCCCTGACATCAGGGAAAATCAATCAGCCAATTCAGATGATTCAAATAAATTCTCAAAAGCTTTCCTCCCCTCATATATTTTTTCACCATATGACAGTATATCTGTCCAAAACATGAGAAAGAATGGCCTTTGTTTTTGTTAATACTAAAAAAAAGAACTAGCTTCTGATTCTGTAGTGTGTGGTTTTTTTAAAAAATAATTAAAGTGTTTGGATATTTCCCCTAAGTACTGTTTCAGCACATTAGAATTGTCATTGATAGAGCTCATTTTCTTAAGAGTAGCAATTGCCTCCTGTTCACACTGCAACACTTCTGGCAATTTAGTGTTAGTTGCCTTTGGAAAAACCAATAATAGGGCCTTTTTACACTACCCCTAAGATCCGCTGGCCACTTAAATTCGGACCAGAGATCTTAGGGGTTCGTCGCTCTTCCTCTGTCCCCACCCCCCTCCGCACTTCCTGGTTGCTGGCTGCGTGAGGGAGGGAGAAAAAAGAAAGAAAAGAATGCCGGCTTACCTCCCTTCTGTTCCCGGCAGCATTCAGATCTCTTAAAGGGGCGGGGGGCAGAAAAACAACAAACAGAAGCCAGGAGAGCCCCGCACTCACTATCCTTACACCGGATCAAATATTTTTTACATCCAAAAAGCAGGTACCTGAAAGCTGCGCTGGGACACGCTAAAGTGGGCGGGGTCGCACTTAATTTCCTGTTAACTCCGGAGCTGGTGGGTAAACATTTTTAATCTCCGGAGCTGGGAGCCATTTGCCCCGGAGTTTAGGGGTCGTGTATAAACGCCCATAGTTGTGAGGCTGTGAGGGAACTCTATGTTGAAAGAATGATAGAGAACAGCATTCATCCCAGGCTGGTGTGGAGGGGGAAAGAGGTGAATTTGCCAACTCCAGAGCTCTACCACCTGAAATGAGTGTTTCAATCTAATGAGAATGCTGCTCCTGCTTTGAATCTACAAGGCTCTATCTCCCCATTAAATAATCCAAATCGAGGAGAATTATGCTTGATCGAAATTTAGTCGGTGAAAAAATGTACACACAATAGTGAGCTTTTTTGGAAACTGCATGTGAAAGAATTTTGTGGACAAATGAAGAAGGGTGGAATGAGAATGCCAGTGGGATACTAAGACCTCAGAGAAAGCAAGACTAACAGCCTCAGACCAAATATTATATCTCCTGGATAAATATGACCAAATTTTTTGAGCTATAAGTTTGTGATCCATGTTCTTGTATGCTGTTGTGAACAAATGCAGCGTAAACTAAGGCACTTTCATTTTGCTCCTTTAAAAATAAGAACATAGAGGAGAACAGTGCCTGAAAATCATGCCTACAAGCAAAAATCAATCTACCTTGGTGTCTATGACATTTCTGAAGCAATATCAGATGATAAAGTGGCCCTTGCAGCTGCATTTTGTTATTTCATGTGGATACCACTTAGAACTGACAGTATCAACAGGAGTTCTCTCAGTTACGGAAACTCCACACAGCAATGTTACTTGAGGTATTTCCTTTTTGTGATCTTACTAGAGATACGTGGCTTGTGGTTATGTGCCTTCAAGTTGGAACCAACACATAGGGCGTTTATACACGACCCCTAAGCTCCGCCGCAAATGGCTGCAAGGTCCGGACCTTAAAAATGTTTACCCACCAGCTCTGGACTTTACAGACAATTAAGTGTGACCCCGCCCACTTAGCGCGACCAAACTGCAGTTTTCTTGTACCTGCTTTTTGGATGTGACAAATATTTGATCCGGTGTAAGGATAGTGAGTGCGGGGCTCTCCTGGCTTCTGTTTGTTCTTTTTTTGCGCCCTGCCCCTTTAAGAGATCTGAATGCTGCCCGGAACAAAACGGAGGTAAAACGGCATTCTTTTCTTTCTTTTTTCTCCTTCCCTCAGGCAGCCAGCAACCAGGAAGTGCGGAGGGGGGTGGGGACAGAGGAAGAGCGAGGAACCCCTAAGATCTCTGGTCCGAATTTAAGTGGCCAGCGGATCTTAGGGGTTGTGTAAAAAGGCCCATAGTGATCATACTATAGTTTTCAAGGTAAGTTAGATATGAATGGATTTTTATTGAACCACAAATCTGTTTCCAGCTACACATAATTCAGTGTCTGTTTATAAATCTGTTTTTTAACTCTTAAACCTGCTCTGCAAAAGAAACTGACTGGCAAAATCTAAGTAGGAACATGTTTAAAATCATCTTATGCATGCTTCTGTTTGTTTTGCAAGGAACCACTGCATATCTTTAGGATAATTTCATGAGTGAAGTGAGGTGTGACAGAGAAGAGGCTGCAAATTCTGCTTTGCAAGGACCTGGCTTGGACCTTAGGAAAACCACTGTTAAAATACGAGTTCATTTTTTAATATTTTTTCATGGTTCAGAACTACATTGTTAGAGAATGGCTGCTGTATTTTCCCATATGGTCTTAAAATAGCCTAATAATAGAATATTGCAGGTTATCCATAGCTTCAAATGGTTGTGTAGGAGGTGATATTAAATTTGGATAATATGAATAATCAAATATTACAATCCTTTAAAAGAAAAAAACCTATATTTAGGCTAAAGTTTGCAATAATCTTATGGTATATCCATGTGCTGGAGGCAAAAACACCAACAGTTTTACCCACAATAACCTTGTCCTCAAAATATTTTGAGTATTTAATACTTATGTGATGACTGGCATTGTTTGGCTCAGTACTGTCTGCCTTGCCATAGTTGCCTTCCACTTTTAATATGCCCAAACTCTTGTTCAGGCATGGAAAACTCCTTGCTTTATTTGGCTATGCACTGCTTGTTTATCCATTTGCCCTATGAGTGTTGGAAACTGAGCACTGACTCTAAGTTTGCATAATTTGATGTTGTTGGTTATTGTTTTTGTTGTAAACTTCCCAGAGTGGCCTTGATATCATCATCATCATCATCAACAACAACAACAACAACAATGTAATGTGTTAAGTAATCTGAAACAGGAACCTGGATAACTATGTATTCCCCCTCTTCTCTTTTCTGGGTTTTATTTATTTTTATTTATTTATTTACAAAAAAACTTAGCTGTCACACTACCAAGAGGTCTCTGGGCGGCAGGAAGATTGCTACTCTCAGACTCATTTCCTTCACCTTCTTTTTTGAACCTTTCCGAAGTTCAACAAGTGAACTTCATTGTTGCACTTATTTGTTAGTCAGAGGAGGCCCCTTCTCCCTATTTGGCTACTAACAGACCTGGACTCACAGAAACTGGCTCTAGGGGCTTTTTTAAATGGAACAGAATTCTTCCCTCCTGTATTGTCTTGTGCATCATGAATGGATCTCTTGAAACAATTAAAATATTCCCTTTCCCCATCTCTCTCAGTTTCTAGAGTAATTATTGCAGTTCAGTATTACTGCTGCATTCAGGAAAAATGTCTGAAGATTCTCAGCCATCCAGTTGAGTTTATCTGGAAGTTGAGTCATGGTGATAGGAACGGGTTAACATGCCTCAAAATCAAAATATATTATAAGTAGACCCAAATGAGCTCACAGGGTATAAGGTCAAATTGACCCAGCAAACTTGGCATCACAGCTGGGAACTTGGCACACTTCACACCCGTGGGCGAAAACCTCTTACAGGCAGGAGACAGGATGGCGCATCATCTAGGATTGTTGACATTATCTCATGGCACCAGAAACGTCAGTTAGATAAGAATGACATATGGCAGTTAGCCAGTTATAAGGAACCAACTTGAAATCAAACGAAATAGGATGAAGTCATTCTGGTGTTTGTAGCCAGATGGGCATAGGCCAACATAAACAAACACTTGTATGCGTACTAAAATACGTCACCACATCATGCAAAAGAGTATAAAAGACCACGGAAACCATCACTCCGGGGGTCCAGAGAGCAGCAAGGCCGTCAGGCCATGCTGTGCTCGGATCCTAAGCTAACCCATTCTCTGTACTGTCTATGTTCTGTACTGTCTATGATACATTTCTATTTGTCTTTAATAAACCTTTTGTTATATAACTAACTCAGCGTGGCAATTTTGATGAACCACCAATGGTGCATTGACAATTTATAATGGTGCATTGGCAACTAACAAAGAAAAACAACCAATAACAATTTTTAGATAAATTTTATTCTTATCAATGGCTAATGGACTTCTTTTTCTTGAGAGATAGAAACTTTTCGCTGCTCATCCAAACAGCTTCATCAGTCAGGAAAAATAAACAAAATTGTCAATACTTCAGGAAATACTAATTCAAGTCTTTGTTGCCCTGCTCAAGTGTGATATTGTACATGCTTCACCTTGCTTTAATGGACTCTGGGGGCAGATACATAATTATCTTGCTTGTGGGAGACCAATGAGCTTTGTTTTATTCTAGGAGTATGAATTCACTCTCTCTCTTTCTCTCTGTTATTGTTCTATCTTTTGGCATTACCACAGGTATGCAGGTCCAGGGTGAGGAAGAAACAAAGAAGGAAAAACAACATTGTGTATCCAATGCCCTCTGTCTACATGCCACTGAATGTTTATAGTGGAGTCTATGCTGGTACCGTTGTATGTGCAGAAGGTTCCTGCCATGTGACTGGGAGAGATCCACACGTGCATATCCTTCCTTCTGTCCTTCCTTCCATCCATCCATCTTCAGAACTGATAGGACAGTTTGCAAGAATGAAACAAGGTGCAAAAATCAAAAGGAAGTGCAGTATTGCAGGCTTCATGCATTCAGAACATACACAGGCCCCCTATTTAAAAGAATCTTTATTTACGGTTGTTAACCAAGACAAGAAATACCAAATATCAATTTGCCACAATAAAACAATTTGCCAGAATAAAACATTAAATTTGCCAGAATAAAACACCTTAAAAACACTTTTAAAACATTGTAAAACTTTTGATAAAAGCCACTAAATAGAAACAGGACTGTTATAAAAATAGTCAATATCAGAAGGGTAAATAATGTAATATATCAAAGATCAGGCCAACATCAAACTCCAGAGTGGAGACCACACTCCATATGGTGATCAGGAGCTAGAATTACTGGCAGTCATAAGCCTACGTACAACTACTGCAGCAGTGCAAAATCTGGCAACACAATTTGAAATCTGCTGGGACCTGTCAGAGAGAAGTAACTTTGCATAGAATTTGGCAGGTCTCCCAGGAAATTTGTCGATAACAGGTTGAATAAATTCCTTACGTAAGTCACGGTAGAAGGAACAATAAAGAATGACATGGGTGACTGTTTCTACTTGGTTCATTTCGCATGGGCACAAGCAATTTGAGAGGGGAGTATTTTGAAATTTCCCATCCAAAAGCTTGGAAGGGAGAGCGTTCAATCTGGCTAAAGTAAAAGCTCTTGTAATCTTTGGAGGCATTAAACCAGTCAGGTATGGGGATATAGTAAATTTGTTGTAAGTGACTAGACTGTGATTACCCAGAAGGCTCACATGATCTTGGAATTCTATATCCCAAATCCTTTGTCTAACTGCAGCTTTGGCATTAGCATAGCCCATCGCTTTTAAGATACAGTTAGAGAAGCCAATTTGCTGTATTTCTTTGGCTACAAACTGTTTCCATTTGGACTGGAAAGAATCAATTAGTACCAAGGGGGCCAACCCTTCTGTAAAGAATATAAGTTTTAGCCCATAGTTAATCATAAGGGCTTTGACCCGTGCTCTTATGGACACCAGACCAGCCTCCAAACGAAGGGCTACATTTGATGTACATGGAGGTACAGCCAGAATTGATCTCAGAAATTTAGTCTGTACTACTTCCAAGGAATGTAAGTTTGTACCTGCAAAAATTTGGGAACCATACAACATTTGGGAAATAACCTTGCCCTTGAAAACCTGGATAGCAGAAGAAAAAGAATCTGTTTATTGCTGCAGCACTCTTCTGGGCATTCAATGATGCATGTTTTAGTTGAGCGACCCAGGAGCCTGTAGAACTTAAAATTTTGCCCAGGTATTTGAAGCATGAAACCTGCTCTATGGGGTGGTTATTTATAACCCATTTGTGTTTGTTTCTTCTTCTACTAGTAATAAGTACCTTGGTTTTTGAGTAGTTTATTACTAGTTGCTCGTGATTGCAATAAGTGGAGAAGGCCCTCAAAAACCTTCTCAGGCCAACACAAGTTAAAGACAATAAACTACATCATCCACGAACAGTAACATGGAAAGGGGTCGTGAAAATAGCTTGGGGGGGATGAAAATCTGGTTTCGAGAGATTGCTCACAATACCATTTATGTAGAAGTTAAACAAGTTTGGAACTAGCACACAACCCTGTTTTACCCCATTATGAACTGGAATTAAGTTGGACAATACTCCTTCTGGATTACAAAGAACTCGTAGACTTGAGTTTTCATAGAGATGCCGCATTAACAGGAGAAGTCTCCTGTCTATGTTTGTCTCTTCAAACTTTGCCCAAAGTTTGTGCCTTGGGATGCGATCAAAAGCCTGTTTAAAGTCAACAAAGGCTGCGTACAGGGCGCCACCTTTAGGAGAGGAATATTTATGAGAAAGGTGGTGGAGAATAAGTCCCTGGTCCAAGGTAGATCTTCCCAATCTAAATCCAGCTTGCTCCTCTGCCAACAGGTTCTCTACTTGCAGCCAGTCTGTTAGTTTACTCAATAAATGGCTGGCATATAACTTACTAACAGTGCTAAGTAGGCTTATTGGCCGGTAGTTAGCTGGGTTCCCCCTATGGCCCTTTTTAAATAATGGAACAATAATTGCAAGACCCCAGTCCTCTGGAATACATGCTGTGTAGTTGATCCAGGAGAACAGGGATGCCAGTACTGGGGCCCAACAATCAGAGTTTGATTTTAAAACATCTGCTGAAATATAATCCATCCCGGGGGCTTTACCAGCTTTCAATTTGCAAATCAGGGCAGAGATTTCTGCAGGAGAGACTGGAGACCAGTCTGGTAGATTTCTATCACTTACTGGTGGACTTGGGGCACAGGCAGGGTGTATGGAATAGATATTCTGAAAGTGCTCCTCCCAAGCACTAGGCAAAATGTGGGAAACAATCCGGAGGGAATGTTCCTGCATTTCACCTGCCACTATCCTCCAGAAAGTGGCTGAGTCTTTGAGGATAGTTGCCGTTGTCAAACGTTGCCAGGTCTCTCTCTGGGCTTGAATTTTTTTCTTTTTGATAAGGGCTTTGTAATTTCTCTTCAGAATGAGGAGAGGAATACCACAGGTATGCAAGTCCAGGGTGAGGAAGAAACAAAGAAGGAAAAACAACATTGTGTATCCAATGCCCTCTGTCTACATGCCACTGAATGTTTATAGTGGAGTCTATGCTGGTACCGTTGTATGTGCAGAAGGTTCCTGCCATGTGACTGGGAGAGATCCACATGTGCATATCCTTCCTTCTGTCCTTCCTTCCATCCGTCCATCTTCAGAACTGATAGGACAGTTTGCAAGAATGAAACAAGGTGCAAAAATCAAAAGGAAGTGCAGTATTGCAGGCTTCATGCATTCAGAACATACACAGGCCCCCTATTTAGGCTCATTCATTTTCTGTAATCACAACTGGACTAGATTCTCCTCTATGTAGCTCCTCTATAAAGAGCCTGGAGTGTAATGTGAATCTGAAAAGATATGGCTGAAGTAGAATTGCTGAACCCTCAGTAAATGTGCTTATCTAGTGCTGATTAGCAAATGCCTTAAGGAATTCTGTAGATGAGTGCTATTATTATTACAATACTATTTCCATTAATTGAAATGAATAATGGATATCATTAAAGGGACTTGGAATACTGTCACTGTTTGAGGTTCTTTAATTTATTGTTTTTAAATGATGTTTCTATATTGCAAATTAACCTAATCCTCTGGGTGTTTAAGAAAATCTTTAAAATAAATAGAACACAGTTGAATAGCATACAATAACTTTAAAGTTGTATCTGTACCATATTATACATTCATAATGAAACCGGTCTGAGATCAATATTTAAAAAAAGAAAGAATAATAACTCAGCAAAAAATCAATAAATAGCCAACTCAAGTTGGTTAAGATGTCTCCCACACATTATACAACATATCACTAAGGGAGAAGACAGATCTCAACAAAAGAAAGGGACTCTTCTTTTGTTGTTGCACTGTGAGATCAGCTTTGTAATCAAAGGAAAGGTGTGTGAATATCATACCCTGACTATGCCAGTTTTGGCCCCTCCTGCTCACTTGCCTGCCTGCCTATTACTGTCATCAGGTCATGGATCATGAGAGGCAAAAAAGTGGTCTATGTCCTGGTGCCTGAAGGAGACAAAGGTTTCATTGTACCTAATGACATAATTGCCCATTATCCCATGTTTGACATGCAGCATTGTGTGTCAAAACTGATCCTTTGATTTTCTGAAGCCTAGTCTTTGGTCTCAGAGAAGACCAGGTGCTTGAGAGGTCAGCTTCCTGGGCTCTGGACAAAAGAGAAAGCCTTGCCTGTCTTTCTTTCAGCTTGGCCTTTCTGGTGTTAGAGTTGGTGGTATGTGTAGCTCTCTTTGCTGGCTAGATGGCTCAGTGGGTTGGACCATCTGGAACCAGACATTGGATGCCTCATTGTGGCTCCTAGAAGTGGAGCCGTGCTTGCATCCTTTAACCAATGTCTCATTCCAAGGCCCTACCAGAAGAAAATACCAGCAAACCACTATGAAGTACTTTATACTGGGAAAGCCTTAGGAAGGACCACAATCAATTGGAATAAATGGCACACAATTAATAAATGTCAACCTTGTGGCTTCAAACCAGAATCTGCTGTATCCCTTCGTTTTTCACAAACATCACTACGCATTTTTGCTTCCTGAGGTACAGCTGTATTCTTTGTAACTTTCTTGCCAGCCTCACTTTTGTTGTGGTACTTGTTATTAATTCAATATTGATTGATTCATCCAGGTTAAAGAAAAGGAGCAAAATTTACATCCCATGGTTTCAGTAAAATGGAAATCTGTCTCCAGTTCTCAAGACTTAATTAGGGCTGCACAGAGTGGGTAGATATAAATATTACTTACAGGTCATGTCTTCATGGGAAAACTTCTGAATTTTGCTCCATCTGCAGTGTTTCCTAGCTCTGCTTCATATGCTTCCTTCAAAAGTTTTCAGCACTTGGACAATTTCTTGGGAAGGGCTCAGGATTCACCCAAGCCTTCATAATGTTGAAAGGCCAAGCCAACAGTACGTGTAGCAGGTAACCTGAGGAATCCTTGACCCTTCAGTTTTTTGGTCTGCATTTTCCATAGTTGCTGACCCTTAATCACATTGGCTTGGATGCGAAGTTGATTGATTGATTGATTGAATTTTTATACCACCCAATTAATGATGAACCCTACTCCAGCCAGTGTCCATAAATGAAGAAAGAAACAAACAATAAAAAACACAATAAAATAAAAATATTAACAATCAAGAAGCCACCCTATGAAGGTGAGATCCAAAACATCTAGAGTGCTATATTTTCACCATTCATGTTGCAAGGGGCATTGCCACTGGGGTGCTCTTGAAAGGACTACATTTCCCAAGGGACAGTTAGCTGGAAGCTCTGACATGCTATGGTACATAATCCTAGTGGCAGAAAAAGAAATGGATTAGGGGGGCTGTGAAGAAGAGAAGAAAAATATTTTGCCTTGCTTCTCTATGGGGCTCCTGCCAGGCACTGTAATTTTAAACACAAAGGAGGGGTAGAGAGAAGACTGTGAAGGTGGTATGGCTATTATTCTTTGGTTCGTTGGCCTGGATATTGGTCTAATTGACAGATTATTTTGCACAGGGCTCATCTCTGAGCTAGCCTCAGATAAGTTCTTGTGACCTCCACAGTCTCTCTCTCTGTCTATTAGCAATTTGTGTTTGGTCAACCTGCCCCAGCTGTTCCCCAAAATAACGACCTATTTTGAGCAACTGTGCTAGTAATTATGAGCTGTCTGGAGAGGCTTCCTCCAGTAAGCGATGACAAGGTATATGAATAGTTTTAATGAATTTTCATAAATGTCACATCTTAGGAACTACCACTCATAGGACTGTACTGTATTCTGGAGCCAGCATGGGCCGTGGCCTTGTGGCTGGAGAATTCCGGGAGGTGTGGTCAAAAGAAAGCCACTAGCTTTTCCAAGATCTCCTTAGATGCAATTAGCTCTGCAGATTAATTCCCCCCCCCCGACCCCCAAGGAGATATACAATGTTGTGAGGGTTTGTCTGTATTTTGCTATCTTTCCTTCAGGTGCAAAGGAAGGCAAGTTCTCTTGTTGAAATGCAAGAAACACACATGGAAGGAGATGATGAAGGAGGGTCTCTGTTAATTCTTTATTAACCATGATGATACAATGGAGCTGCCCTTTAAAAAGATGAAAAGAACATGATTTATTCATTAGCTCCATTTATCACACGCATAAGGACTAGGGAGAATAGCAAAACAATTTCTTATTGATCTTCATTTTTCTTCACAGAAAGAGTGCTATAGGCTTGAGTTCTGGCAGTAAAGAATAAAAAGCAGAAGCATTTCTTTTCCAAGTATATTTATTATCCTAAAATATGTATTAAACAAAAGTCATTCTTAAATTTAGATCTTTATTGAACATGGATTCTTTGGAATTACCAGCTCCCATTCTCTCTCAAGTTAGGAAGGGCCTCAAGAACCATGTTTTTAACAGAGCTTTTAAATGAAAGTTGTGTCATGGCAACTGGACTTCTTTTCTTGAGAGATTGAAATGTTTCACTACTCATTCAAGCAGCTTCGTCAGTCTGAGGAAAGTTAGTGGTGAGTCTTCCATTTTATAGTTCACCTTGATTTCACATCACCCTGGTCTGAACAGGCTCATAAGTTGGCCAATGGCCTGAATAGGCTCATTGGGTGGACAACGGCCTGAATAGGTTTGTAAGTGGGCGATGATCTAAATAGGCTCATTAAGTGGACAATGGCTTGGGGTGTACAAAAGTCCCACCTATGCAACCAACACCCATTAAGTATGGGTTGGTAGCTGTGGCCTTGCTGGTCAGGGTGCGAAGTGCTTCTGAGTTGTCTGGAGATTGGTGAAAGGACAGCTTGATATTTAGCAGACAGATTGTGTCTGAATCCCCCACTGTTGAGAGAGGGGTTTTCAATACACACACAAATAGCTTTTAAATGTATTTCTCTAAATATGGTGGCTTTAATGGTTCTATACTATTGGACCATTTTAATGATCTTTTCCTTGAGTGCAATATTTAGTGAGAAGTTAGATAAAAGTGAAATAATAAATAAAAATGCAATCCATTGCTGGCATCCATGCAGAAGAGGTTGAAACTCGAAAGTTTGCTAAGAATCCAAAGCTGGTGTGAGAAAGTTGATGCAGGTGAGAGTGTGCCATCCTCTTCCCAAAGGGCGGAATGGGAGGAGAATAAAATGAAGCCCCAGAAAGATGACACACCTTTAACAACTGAAGAACAAGGGAATATTGTGGGGTTGGGAGAAAAGGCAGAGAGGAGGTCCAAGACAGCATTAGAGGTCTGGGAATAAGAAATCAAGGCAACAGAGAAAGAAGAATTATATGAGGTGGTAAAAGAGGACCCATGGACTTCCTTTTCCCTCCCTCCAGGACTCACAGCTAGCTTTCTTCAGACCCGACGAGGCTGTTTGGATGAGCAGTGAACTGTTCCACTCTCTCAAGAAAAAGAAATCCAGTTGCCATGACTCAACTTCCAGCTTCTTTGGTGGTTTGTACACAATTCCATTCAGAAGACGATCGTTTTTGAAGCAATTGGTGCCTCACCACCATCTGGCAAATTTCTGACTAAGCACAGCTCTAACACCATAAAGCATCTCTGGTAAAGAAGAGGAGGTCATCATAATGTCACTAGCACATAATCAAAAGTTCATAACTTCTTGATTTTTTGTATCCTTTTTCATGCTTGTGACTACAGCTCCAGATAATTCTCGTCATCACTGAATAATAAAGAGGCTTTGTAAGGGTTACATTTCATATAATCTTAATAGAAATTCAACAACCCCTAGAATGCCTGGAGCTGTTTCCTTTCTTTCTGAGAGAAATAGGCGTATGATGGATTTCATATATCTTGTCTCGGATGGGGGATTGCCTGATGAATCTGCTTAATAGCTCAGGACCTATTCAAGTCTTTCAATGACACTGCCTTCTGTGGGTCCAGTGACCCAGGGATAGGTCTAGATATGGGATTCTATAGAACAGCATCACGGCAACAGATTCATTGCACCATATTGGAGCACAAAATCAATTGTTCTTGTAGCATGTCAGGAAGTGTTGGGAAATGTTGATATAATGAGAAATACATGTACAATAAAAACAGAAACAAAAAAGTAGTGACACTTAAAAAATAACTGGTTAATTTAAATGTGAGCTTTCATGAATTGCTGTCTACCTCCTGAGACAAGTGGAGCACAATTGTTTGGCCATGGGTTTATAATACAGAGAGTACTTGTTAGAAAATGAGAACCAACTGGCTCAGTCTTCAAGCTACATGCCAGCAATGTGCCAATGTACGCAACTGATGTCCTTGGGAAGCTATGATTGATTCACAACCTCCCATATGACATCTAGCCAACAAGCATATATAGGCAATTGACATCATTATCCCACACAGGGATGGACTAAAGTCCATTTAGAATATCATTCTGAATGAGGCTACAACACATCTGCACACTAATCTCTATGACTTTGTATTCATATACTACCTTTGGCATTAACAAGTACCTTCAGATAAATGGTATGGGCCTCAGACATTTACGGTGCTTTAGCATGTAAGCATATTAATGGCCAACCTGCAACAATGCCTTCTGTGATCTAAAGCACCTTCTCTGTCTTGTTCAAGAGGTTGGTTAGGGTGCCATATGAGCCATTTCCAGATTGGTTTATCCTACTTGGAAGAAACTGTCCCAGGCTGTCTTTCACAATACAGTGGTACCCCGCATTAGGGATGCCTCAGGTTACGTAAGTTTGGGGTTAAAAAAGGAAGTACATCCAAAAACAAAATTCCACAAAAACCTGGGTTATGGGTTTTTTCCTATGGAAAACCCTGGGTTACGAGGGGGGGGGGAATTGGAAGACTTCCATTCCCAGGGTGCATTGTGCCCCATTTGGGTCACTCTGCGTCATTGCCACTTGCCTCCATCTTAGACCTGTTCGTCTCATGACAGTGTGGCTGGAGACATTTTGCAGGAGCTGCTCTAACTTACAGCTACACTCAACAGTCACCTATTTCATGTTTGGGATTCTGATGCATCTGTGGAGCTTTGCAAAGTTGGAAGAGTAGGCACACACAACCATGCGTTCTCAAGTGACAGTCCTTCCAAACACAGGACTCCCATCAGCTAATTCTGCAAATAGAAGGCATTTCCCATTGGCTTCTATGGCAGGAAAACTCTGTTTCTGCCCACTTACCTTCAGAACCTTGCTTGACAATAGAGAAAAATGTAGGCAACTCCACACCACGTGAAATTTGATGCATGCAACTGTCTTCCACTAGGTACACAAAAGCTGCTGGACTGCAACAGTTGCTACGAGGAACACGACATAAGTAATGAGCTTGAAGCTCTAGACATCTACCAATATTGGTTCTGGCACCCAGATGGGTGGTTTGATTTGCTACAGTACAAATGACTGGACCATAGCTGTAACTTCATCCTTTCCCCCCACGCATATTAAGCCATAATCAATAGCTCCACCTCTGTTTGAAGGAGTCAGGGTCCCTGGAGATGTGAAGAAAGCTCATTTGTTTTCTCCCTTTGTTGTTAAATCATATTTCCAAATGCTCTCGGAGATTCAACTGACAGCTCTGAAATTGTCCTTTTGGGTTTTCAGAAACCTGCCCACCTGTTTAAAGTGACAGGCTGTCTTGTGAGGGGCTTGACAGAAGGCCTTGCTCATCTCATTTTTTTTGCGGGGGTATTTCTTAGTGAACATAATTGTTGCACAATTTAGAGTAATTTCAAAAGAAATGCCAACTAATTGGAAAGTAAATACCACCAGGCATTGATTATCATGATCTATGCCATTGGCTTGCTGTGATTAGTCTCTTTCCAAAGAAAGATAGATGGCCCCATGAGACTATGTAGGCTCAGTCTGTTGTTTTCAACCACATGTCCTAACAAAGTGAGAATATCTCTTAGCCTCCCCCAGAACCAAATCAAAACAGAAAGCACCAACTCCTCAAAAACAAATCAACCCTCTCCCACAACCCCCCAAAACCCCAACCAAGTACACACAACAAGTTAAATATGGCCAGCTCTCAGAAGTCATAAATCTGCATAGAAGACAAACAAAAGTATTACATATCTCTACACAAACCAGCATCTCTCTCTCCCCTCCTCCTTTTCTTTTTGAGGCTGTGATGGGGGTGGTAGTATTCAGTCAATTATTTGTATTGGTCCGCTGTATTTTTATTGTTCCTTTTGATATTTATTTTGTCAGCTACACAATGTTAATGCTAATTGTGAGTAGATCTGGTATTTTGGTATGAATATACTCTATATTTTGTTTGGCTGGCAAGGCTGGTGGGGTGTCTTTTGTTAGCTTTCCAGTCACATTATTTTCACTTGCTTTTAGCTTCTAGGGCCACCTGCACCAGTTCTTAGGCAGAGTCGCTGGGCATGTCCAGGCAATATCATTGATGCTATGTCCAGTGGTATGTGGTGCGAGCGTGAAGCCTAATCCGTTTGCTTGCCTTCTGTTCATGCTAGTAAGGACTACAACTGAACTGCAAGTTGTGAACTAAAATATAAAAACATTTCTTCTCCTACTTCAGTGGTAAAGCTGTAGAGATAACCTGCTCATGGCACTAATTCACATGCTTACCGTGTCCTCTCAAGTCATTTCTCATGTATTAAGCATTAAAGAAAGAATACACTTGAAAAAGATGGGGGAAAAGGGTGGAAATAAGGACAAAGAAATGTAACGCTGAAGCAGGGGCTGTGGGATGTACAGGCACTTGAAATCCACCTTCCTGGGATAAAATGAACATTTATGAGTGAAAAATAACACCAATTTAAATGCCAGAACAAACCTCTATTTGGTTACACATCTCTCTTTGCTCATATAACTTTGCTTTATTGGCTCCCAACAATAATGGTGGTGATGGTGGTGGTGGTGGTAATAATAATAATAATAATAATAATAATAATAATAATAATAATAATAATAATAATAATAATAATAATCCTCAATTTTTCTGTTGAAAATATTACAAGTCAGAACAATGTAAGAGTTGGAGGGTAACAAGCTACATCTGGCCTGTCACTGGGATTCTCAAACAGATGATGAAAAATATCTTCTACCGCCTTAGCATTGCTGAAATGATATTTGTGCTCCCATGAAGTAGACATTTGTTGAGGTCTAAGATGAGCAAGTGCACTTTCAAAAGAAACCACATTAGGTTTTATTCTTTTGGGACACATATTTTGTGGATACAAGATATATTTTATGCTGTAGTTTGGTGATGATCCAGTGTTTGAGTCCAGTTCTTGTCAACTGCCAAATTATCTCTTAATCAGTTTTCAAAGGCCCTTTGGTAACATTAATTTAAACTACATAACAAAAAATCTCAGAAAAACACAAATGAACTTAATAGATAATAGGCATTATCTAAAATGATCAGGGTTGTTCTTTATTATCTACCAATTTGTACAGTTTAGAAGTAGATTTCTGAAGCGATTTGGTATCTTAAATATCAGTTTTGTGACAATAACTTACTGCAAATATGATCTTCAAGAAATGAATAGCTATCTGTTCACACACAGACTAGGAAGTTGCTAGTACTATTATGCTCACATATCTTTGCTCATATATCTAGGCCCTTCCCTTCAAATATATATACATATATAGTGTCACCTTTCACTGAATAGTATCAACAGGAGATGTGAAGCGTATGGGTCATCTCATCACTTGTGTTGATTAGAAGCCACTTGCAAAATACATACAATTTATGAAGTATGTGTGTAATTGTGGTAGCCCCCAAAGCCCCCAAAAGGTTACTTGACGATTGCAATATCCAGTTTGGTGTAGTGGATAGAGATATGGACTAGGGCTGGGTTTGATTTCCTGTGTAGACATGGAAGCTTATGGGGGAGCAGTTAAACTGTTAAAACTGCTCCCTGAATATCTTAGGGCGTTTATACACGACCCCTAAGGTCAGCTGCAAATGGCTGCAAGCTCCGGAGCTTTAAAATGTTTCCCCACCAGCTCCGGAGTTTGCAGACAATTAAGTGCAACCCCGCCCACTTTAGCGCGACCCAGCGCACTTTTCTTGTACCTTCTCTTTGGAGGTGAAAAATCTTTGATGCGGTGCAACGATAGTGAGTGCGGGGCTCTCCTCGCTTCTGTTTGCTGCTTTTTGGCTCCTGCCCCTTTAAGAGCTACTTTTACAGAGACGAGGGGGTTGGACTTGATGGCCTTACAGAGACAAGAGGCAGAATGAGGTGAGCGGCATGCTTTTCTTTCTCTTTTTCTCCCTCCCTCACGCAGCCAGCAACCAGGAAGTGCGGAGGGGGGTGGGGACAGAGGAAGAGCGACGAACCCCTAAGATCTCTGGTCTGAATTTAACTGGCCAGCGGATCTTAGGGGTCGTGTAAAAAGGCCCTTATTTATCTTGAAAGCCCTGTTTGAGACACTAAAATTCAGTTCTGAGTTGATGGCACCTTGCACACATTCAGCACCTGACCACAGGCATTTGCTGGGCAGTTTTGTGAAGTCTGAGCAAAAGTAGTGAGGATGGGGAGACAGAATGAGACAGGCCAGCGTAAAAGAAAGAACACAGGACAGGGGCAATAAAACAGGACACTGAAATGAGGATGTTATACATGGGATTCTAAACCAGGCAAAATCAGATACAATTGCTAGTTTCCTTAACATTATCAAGATGCCTCAGAGCTCTGGTGTTCCTTTTGTCCCATGCCATTGAGTGGGGGGCTGCTCCTAGAAAGTCTCATTTCTCAAAATATCTGGAAGGTGTAAGACTACTTTGAAAGAACAACACAACAGCAAGAACCAACTCCACCAGAACTGGGAGTATAGCTTCTCTCTGCCTTTGTGCTTGCTTTGCAGCCTACTTTTTTTTCTAAGCCAACTGACTTATAGTGAGGATCTTCCACATGTGGGCGTTATACCTGTCATGCAAGTGGATCGTGTACGTTGTGTTTTTTGTACAAAAGAAGATATCATGCCCAAAGAAATAATGCCAAAGAGATGTATAAAGCTATCACAGCCGAGCAGGGCTGTGATATATTCTGTCTGTGGGCTTCATTGCCAAGTGTGGACATGCAAATGTCAAATCTACACAGGATGACATCTTCCCAACCAGAAGGGAATTTGCAAAAGCTTCTCTGTTATAAAATGGGCCTGCAGCATAACAAACCCAGAAGTATCTTGACATTTAAATCTTGAGTCAACGGTAGGGATTTTTAACAGTTTGGTTCCAGTCAGGGAGAGTACTGTGCACTTGTGTACATTTTATCAAGATAAAAGAACAGAGGAAACAATGGCTTTTTGGAGCAAAAGGGACTAGCCAGATATGATCTGGATTTAGTAGAATTCTTATTCAAATATTTTCTTTTTGCATAATGATAAGTCAGTATGGGAAGATTTGAAGGCTCCTAACATTTAATTCCACCTCCTTGATTTACTGTAATTGACTTCAATTATGAGTAAATAAATCCTGTGAGGGAGGATGGCAGTAGTTCATTCCTTCAGTGTCTAAATAAAAATGCAGGGTGACATTTTTCTTAGCCTGTACATAATATGAAAGTTGAAGTGCCTGTCTGTGCATTTGAAATTGCCATTTCCAAAAAATTCAAATGCATTTTCCTCTGCTTAACTTGACTTCACTGTTTTCTACTGCAATATTCATTTAGATCCATCTTCAAACCATTCCTTGATGTCAAAGCATATTGTGGCTTTTGGGCATCAACAGATATTGGGCATTTCCATTTTGGACTAAGGGGAATCTACTAGCGGAATTTGGAACAGTTATTTGTTGGGGGATTATAACTTTCAGAGTTCCCCACTCAGTTATATCTTCCATAGCTTTGATGAGTTGCTATAAAAAAGTAACATTTCCAAACTCTAACTTTTAGCAGCCAGATCCAGAAGTTGTGATGAGCATGTTTATGGAGCATCATATGAGAAGGGCCTCTTCTGCTCACCCGTCCAGTATTGGAGCATGCTCTGTCCTTTGCTTATGTGGAGTTATGCGTAGATTGGAGCCCTGATGAGATTTCATTCACAGCTTGAGCTGGTATACAACTAAGAGTGAAAATCTTTGCCTCCGAGGTAACAGTGTGGACAAAGAAAACAAAACCCACTTGGGCATTGGAATACTGATATTATGGTTCGGTTAAAGTGAAAGGTCACTGATTTGATTTGTTTTTCTTTAGTAACAAATGCTTTCTCATCCAGAAATATTCTTTACAAAAGCTATTCTATGCCTCTCAGGCCTTTTATTATATCATTGTTAGAAATGTCAGGAGATGAAGTACCTTTTCAGGTTGAAGACCAACCTGTAGACTTCTGTTTTTTTTAAAGCTTTTATGGCATTTATGGCTGTTAAAGAGTCTGACTGCTTTTCCCTCCTCCATATGCAACACATTATACACACACATTTCTCCGATGAACCTGGCAGCCTGCAGCCATCTAGATGTTTAGCTCAACATGCTTTATTCTGATTTAAAAAGTCTGGGAAGGAAGCTGCCTTAACCTTTGTTAAGCTACTAGTCAGTGGTTAGGCATGTTCTAAATATTAAAGATACATCCTCATAAGAATTAATATAAAAGTCTAGGAGTTGGCATATGAATTTTTGTGGTCTCAGTTAATGAGAATGTTTTCCCTGAAGAGGAGGCTTTAGTGTGGTGGAGCAAAGAGTGTGGGGGTGAGAACAGTAGAGGCAGAAGCACTGAAATAGGGAGGGGTAAGAGTTTCTAGCGAGATTGTACTGAAGCAAGGGATATAGCGTTTTCTTGAGAAGTAGCTCTAGGGATCTGCTCACTGCATGGAAAAGTTACTTTTGGGATATGTTGGCTAGAGGATTCTGGGAACAGTAATTCAAAATCTAATATTCCCAAACTCTAGGCCTGCTGTTGTAGTACACTGCAAGTATGGTTTCTCTTCTGGGAAAACATCCTCATTAATTAAAGGCCACTAAAACCAGTAGTAGTTGTAGTAGTTTCAACTTATAATACTATCCCATAGTGCTAGAGCACTCTCTGGGTAGTTTGCAACATAATTATGCAAGAAGTACTTTGGCCCCCCAGTGTGCTGGGATGGGTTCTTATTTTACTGACCATGGAAGGATGGAAGGATGGGTCAACCTTGAGCTGGCTACCTGAACCCATCACGTTTATTGTGCTCTACGAGTAAGTAGTGCAGAAAGTGTGGGGAGATTTTTCCATGCTGCTTCTGCCAAGGAAATTAACCTTATCCACGATAAAATAACCCTGGTGTAGACTCTTCAGATGGGAAAATGCTAGATGATATTCCCGTTTGACTCAAGCACCTTAGCCAAGATAACTTGGCAAAAACACATTCTCATGATTATGTTGAACAATCAGTCATCATCCAGTCTTTGGAATGAGACAAATAGCTGGATTTTGAGAAATAAAACAAAACACAGTGGAGTGAAACCATGAAGGCATCCCATGCCTTCCCCAGGGATCCTGATTTAGGGTTTTCTCTTTTTCTGTTGCAAAGAGCCATCTTGTGTCAAGATCAGGAGTGGAGGGCTGGTCACTTTCATGACACCTTCCAAGTCAGGAACTACCTGTATGCATATACATGCATGCATGTGTGTTTGGGTGAATAAGAAGCAAGCACAGAGAGTTCAGAAATAATTACTTACAAATTGCTAGATATTGAGCTGTCAGTGTGATACAGTAAATAAAGTTAGAGACAAGGACTCAGAAGACCTGTTTAAATCTCTGGTTGGCTATCGAATTTCATTGGGAAATAAAAACCATTTCTTAAATATCTGACATTCCTTGGAACCCCTATCGGGTTGTTATACGTCAACTTGACACGTAATTAATTAATTGGATACTTGTGTAATTCCTTTTTGCAATAATTAATTCATAAATTAAGCCAGGTTACTATCTGAAATTTAATGTGTGATCACTTCCTTGCTTTGGTTGAGTTTGTAACTGTAAGATATATACCGTATTTTCCCATGTATAAGACATACCATTTATAAGATGACCCCCAGTTTACTGTAACACAAATCCCATGTATAAGATGACCCCCAGTTTACTGTAATGCAAATCCCATGTATAAGATGAACCCCAGTTTACTGTAACACAAAATTACAGTTTTGCAACCATATGGTTCTCTCCTTGGCTTACTTCTGTGTTTAAGATGACCCTCAATTTTTAGTCTAACAATTTTAGACAAAAATATAGTCTTATACACTGAAAAATATGGTAGTTCTTTCCACTTCTACCAAGGTCTGTTCTGTTGCACCAGTGTAACTATGTGTGTTCTGTGACATCAAGTTTGAACAGACTTTTAGTGACCCTATCAGGGCTTTTAAGGTAAGTGAGATATTTAAGGAGTGGTTTTACCAGTTCCACTCTCCTA
This sequence comes from Phrynocephalus guinanensis, assembly GCA_037367245.1. Taxonomy (NCBI): domain Eukaryota; kingdom Metazoa; phylum Chordata; class Lepidosauria; order Squamata; family Agamidae; genus Phrynocephalus; species Phrynocephalus guinanensis. The sequence goes on from CM074739.1 coordinate 45,419,451, forward strand.
GTCAGTTTCCATGGCCAAGCGAGGATTCGAACCCTCTTCTCCAGGGTCCAAGTCCGTCATTCTATCCACCAAACCACACTGGAAATCTGGTGAAAATACAGCAGGATATAAAACATAGGAGAATATATACTAAAACGGCAGAAATGTTACAAGATTCATTACTATTCCAACCGCATCTTGTGCTAGAAAATCAATGCTAGTAGCTGTTAGTCTGAAAGAGCTCCTGGTGGAAAAACATCAATTTTATCCCAATGGGGTACAAACTAGGCACCAGGTTACAGTATACTTAGAGACGTGGCTGGAAAAGGCAGCAAACTGTGCAACCAATTTGTACAAAAAAAGCTGTCCTTTGAGAACCTGCAAGCAATCTTTACATGATTTATTTTAGCAAGAATGGCTTGTGGCACCATGGTGGAATATATCAAAATAGTTTCCATTTTAAAATAATCCTATTCAAATCAACAAGATTGCTTCCTTTAATGCCATTTTAAAGCTGTGATTATAATATAAACTTCTGATCTTCAGTTTAAATGTGTTAACTAACATTTCCTAGACTTTGTTCCTCAAATTACAAATTCCTCGGCACTGAGGACAATTCCTCCCAACAGACAGGGGAGGTCGGGGATCATGTGAATAGGTTCCTGGAGCAGCGTCACTGCATGAGTTGGATCTATCCTCCAAAAACCTGAACTGTGTGTATAAAGGAATTAATTCGTTCCAAATGAAATTCTGTTAAACAAATTTTCTTTTGTACACATTTCCCATAGGAATGCATTGAAAATGGATTAATCCCTAATCGCGACCGTTTTTCTGTTGCACGGATTCGCCCCATAGGTGATTCTGCTAAGCGATTTCCCCCCTATCTCCATTTTTTTCTTTAAGCGGATTTTCTGTTAAACAAACTGCTTGTTAAATGAGGGTCCACTGTCTCTGGTATACTCCTGCTGTGGTGAGTGGTTAACTTGCCGATCTATCTCAGAAATGGTTTATTAGTCCTTCCTTCCTTCCGACCATGCTCTTTGCCTTTGCCTTTAGTCACACAAATGGCAGGACAAATAACCCCAAATACATCCTGGGCAATTTCAACTGGCCCCTTTTCTAGGAGGCACAGGGAGGATTTGAGCTCTTAATTCCTGGCTCTGCAACCAGGTGCTCTAACACAGTTAGGGCTACAAGTCCCACATTCCCCAGCTATCTAAAAAGGAATATTTCCAAATTCTGAAAACAATTTACTTTTTAATTCCATATGTACATTTCTACCCAAGAACATTTTAAACTAGCAGCTGGATGCTTTTGAGGGGGTCCTTTGTCATTGGCAGTCTAAGCTTAGAATTCTGGGAGTCGTGGTCCAAAACATCAGGAGGGCTGAAGTTTGGACATGCCTGGGCTACAGTGTTCTAAAGAGTTGCCCAAGGCCAAATGCCTCTCCGAGTAGGACATTCATCAGGGAAAGATAGTATGAAAGAAGATGTCAGAGGGGCCATTTCTTCACTGGGGATCTTCAAAGCAAAGAGCTTGGGTGGTTGACTGCCAAGGAGGAGGAGGAGGAGGAGGAGGAGGAGGAGGAGGAGGGTGGGGGTGACTGAAGGGCAAGACTTGTCTTCCTGCCTCAGATGGTGGGACACCTTGCTGCCTCACTGCACTACGTAATACATAAAATATGGATTGTGTTTTATTGTGATTAGAAGATTTTGTGTGTTTAGGTGTGTCGTGACTGTTATTGTTATCAAATATGAATACAGTACATGCTCTGACTTGATAGCTGCTTGAGTTAGGTTTCTGAGCTGGAGGGTTGGGAATTCATTTCTTCACTGGTGCTTTATTGGGAGTTTAGCCAGCCTTCAGCAAGCTGCACAGTCCCAGGACACCCCAGAAGAAGGGAGTGGTAAACTACTTCCAAGGGCTCTGTACCTTAAAAACACTGGAACGGATTGCCATAAGTCAGAGTTGACTTGGTGGCACACAGTTCTTATTGCCTACAGTTTTATTTTTCAATGCAGGGAGCATATCGTGTGATCTCTGTTTTCTAATTAATGTTGATTCTTGTTAGGTTTGGACTTCCTGGTGGTGGAAACAAAAGACCTATTTGACGAGAAAAAGAAGCAGTGGGGGTGGAGTAGGATGGATTCAGTTCTTTCTCAGCATGTGATCAATATTGTCAGATATAAAGGTGCTAATCATACATTCATTGCATAGATATGAACACCTCATTACAAATATCAATGGATTGGGGCCACAGTCAGACCACTCTCATTGATTACTTTTATTCCTTTCAGTAGCGCAGCTGAGATGAATGCTGAGCAAATAAAGGAGCTAAAATGTTTGAAGCCTTCATTTATAGCTTAAGACGTGGATTTCTTCCTGAGGTAGTACAACTGATTTTTCTTCTTCAGTGCTGCCTTTGTCTTTAAGATGATGGATGATAGCTTAATAAAGCTGATCGATTAGATTTTGGCGTCATCCATAGAAAGTACAAGGCTTACTTAATGGCATCCATTGACTAATAGACCCCCTCTTCAAATGTCAAGTGGGTGGAGTTCAAGTTTACGGTCTTCAACTTAGAACTTTCTGAAAAGCTTACTTCTAGTGCTGCTATGCATATATATTGCTATATATGTGCTAGCAAGTTGCAACAATTGTATAGCAAGCCTAATAGGAATTTCAAGGTAGGTGAAATATTTAAGGAGTGGTTTTACCAGTTCCACTCCTCTGGTGAATTTCCATGACTAAGTGGGGATTTGAACCCCAGTCTTTATGACTAGCACACCTGTGTGGAGGGAACATTTACGTTTACTGTTACATCCAGAGTCCTAATCCATCATTTTATTCACTATATCACACTGGGTGCCCCATATATAACTACAGTGGTACCTTGTATAAAGGAATTAATTTTTTCCAAATGAAATTATGTTAAGCAAATTTTCCTTTATACAAATTTCCCATAGGAATGCATTGAAAACAGAGTGATCCCATTTTTATGTTGTACGGATTTGCCCCATAGGCGATTATGTTAAGTAAATTTCCCCTATCTCCGGAATTTTTTATGTTGTACAAATTTTATGTTTTACAAACCGTTTGTTATACAAGGATCCACTGTATAAACATGATACAGTATGTCGGACTTGGTAAATACACACATTTTAGTAAAAAGGGACTAAGGTGTAGGTTTTGTTTTGTTTTGCTTGTTGGTTGTACCCACGTGGTCTGGTTGGCGATGTTGCTGCAGCTATTGTGGCTGGGTGCCCGCAATCCACTAATGGTGGCCCGGGCAAGGCGATGCCTGAATCATAGTTATTGCTCTTGCTATGCACCAGGGCCTCGGCTCTGTGATGATCTACCTGAATATGGAGAGCGTGGAATGAGCTGGGATGTCTTCTCTGCAGTTGCATCCCGTTGTGCCTCTGAAACCCTGATTGCCATTTTGCTTGTCCACCTGGGCGCTAATGACATGACCAGAGCGAAGGGAAAAGATTTAATATTGTGCATCATCAGAGACCTGCAGGCCTTTACGGCCCCCTTTTCCCTTATACCCATGTGGTCTGGTTGGCGATGTTGCCACAGCTGTTGTTGCCGGGTGCCCGCAATCCACTAATGGTGGATTGGGCCAGGCGATGTCCGAATCAAGCTATTGCTCTTGCTATGCGCCAGGGCCTCGGCTCTGTGATTATCTTCCTGAATATTGGGAGTGTGGAATGAGCTGGGATGTCTTCTCTGCAGTCGCGTCCCGTGGTGCCTCTGAAACCCTGATTGCTATTTTGCTTGTCCAACTGGGCGGCAATGTCTTCACCAGAGCGAAGGGAAAAGATTTGGTATTACGGATAATCAGAGACCTGCTGGCCTTTAAGGCCCCCCCTTTTCCCTTATACCCACGTGGGTCTGGTCGGCGATGCTGCCACGGCTAGTGTGGCTTGGTGCCCATAATCCGATGAGAGTGGATCGGGCCAGGCGATGTTTGAACCGTGATATCTCTGTTGCTATGCGCCAGGGCCTTGGCTCTGTGATTACCCTCCCTGATATGAAATTTTCTCGGCCTGTATGCTTTAGGATTGATGGTCTCCACCTTAATGATGCTGGATTAGACATCGTGTTAACTGATTTCAGGATGGGCCTTTGCGCCGTGCTAGACGGCTTGGTGGCGGGCAAGGAGCATGCTTAGCAGCTCCTGTGCCGTGGCGGGTAGTAAAAACTAAAAAGGAGCCAGGATTGTGACGTCAGAACACTAAAGGCATCTTGATTAGGGCTCAGGGCAGCTGTACAATAGATAATAACATAGGACCAATGGATAGGTAAAACAACCGCATAGGAAAGTAAATTAAATATCTTAAAGGCTAGGAGTTCGTACGGCTGCCCCATGTAATACCTGGACCTAGTTCGGCGGGGAGGGCTGCTTTCCTGGAATGGCACCCCCATACTGGGTCACATTATGGCGTCACAATAAATTAAAATAACATCTGAGAGCTGAAATATGAGTTGCACTACGGCAGGCCCATCCTTTTGGCTACAATTTTAGTTACAGTTACAGCAGTTGATAAAGTTATTCATTAAGTATTAATAAAGTTATTAATAAAGTTGTGGCCCGATTTAAAACCCAATATTCTTGTGTGGTCTCATTATTTCGGGACTGGGGGGACAATGTAGGCTCCTACTGGGCTTGTACCGGATTGGGGCCGCTTTGTCGCCCCGGGAGCCGTTTTCGGCGCGAAAGGAGGAGGACACATGACTCCTGTGGTGTGCGGGGGTCGGAGCCTTTAAAAGGGCTGCCCGTGCAAGTGGGTCCTCCTCTTTCGCGCCGGGCAGCACCCCGCCCTCCCACCCTTAGTGGTTGTGAGAATGAGATTATCTGGTCGCTTCGGGGCCGAATGGGAATTTTTGACTGGTACCATTATTGGCTGCTTGGTGCCAGTGCGTTTTCGCCCATTCCATTCTCATTGACCGTTAGGCAGGGTTCCCTGTGTACCTGGTGGGTAGTGCAACTAAAAAGGAGCCAGGACTGTGACGTCAGAACACTAAAGGCATCTTGATTAGGGCTCAGGGCAGCTGTACAATAGATAATAACATAGGACCAATGGATAGGTAAAACAACCCCGTAGGAAATTAAATTAAATATCTTAAAGGCTAGGAGTTCGTACGGCTGCCCCATGTAATACCTGGACCTAGTTCAGCGGGGAGGGCTGCTTTCCTGGAATGGCACCCCCATACTGGGTCACATTATGGCGTCACAATAAATTAAAATAACATCTGAGAGCTGAAATATGAGTTGCACTACGGCAGGCCCATCCTTTTGGCTACAATTTTAGTTACATTTACAGCAGTTGATAAAGTTATTCATTAAGTTATTAATAAAGTTATTAATAAAGTTGTGGCCCGATTTAAAACCCAATATTCTTGTGTGGTCTCATTATTTCGGGACTGGGGGGACAAAGGCTACATTGCCGCCTGGGAAACTTCTCAGATGAGTTTAGTAATGGAGGAGCCTGGAATAATTCTTTCTCTCTTTTTTGGAGCACAATTAAGAACCCTCCAGTCACTGAGGCTTTGGCTCAAATTATGGGAGATGCAGTTTGGAAGCTGAACTTCTCCAAGCTCTGCAATGTGGACATTCAGAGGCCCAAGTGGATCTCTCATACATGTAATTCACACCACACCTGCCCACCCATGCAGCTATGGCATTCTATGCTATGCACACCCATTTTAAACCCTAAAATGTTGCATCTTTCAGTTTCACAAGTCCTGAACAGACTTATAAGTGAAAGATGAAACAATCAGAAGGGCTTTTTGTTTAGAAAAGAAAAGTGCCCAAAAGCACCATAAATGAGCACTGATTCAATAGATTCAAAGGCAGGTATAAACGGAGAGAAAGCCCTGAATAACAAAGCCTTCACCTGGAAAAAGAAGGGCAGAAAACCAGACATCAAGCAAATTTCATTAGGGACAACATTTAGAGATAGGTCACTGCAATTTCATCACTTGCCTAATCTGGGGGCCAGGTTGTACATTTTGGTATATAAATTCAAAAATGAATGAATGAATGAATGAATGAATGAATGAATGAATGAATAAATACAGAGGTACCTTGTATAAAGGCATTAATTCGTTCCAAATAAAATTCTGTTAAGCAAATTTTCCTTTGTACAAATTTCCCCTAGGAATGCATTGAAAACGGATTAATCCCTAATCATGACCATTTTTGTAGTTGTACAGATTCGCCCCATAGGCAATTCTCTTAAGCGATTTTCCCCTATCTCCGGAATTTTTTTTCTTTAAGCGGATTTTCTGTTAAACAAACCGCTTGTTATACGGTGGTCCACTGTAAATAAAATTAAGTACATTATAGATAGCCCCTGATTAGGAAAAAAAATGTAAAGTTTCCAGCAGACTTTTGCAACTGAACAATCATACCAGTCCACCTGGAGAAGTTATTTTGCAGTTAATAAAAACGATGTTTTCTATTCATGATTCCGGCTATAGCTTTAGCTCCAAGGACTGAGTTGATTTCAGTGCATTTTTATCAAGATTGCTTATTTTACTTCATCTTGCTATTGAAATGTAAGAAAGCACAGAGAAGTGTTGCCAGCTAAAACCATCTTGAAAAGGCACACCCAGCCTCTACTTTTCCATTCATTTAAATCTAGAAGAGGCTTATGAGACAGCAATGCTAATAATACATAGGAAAGCCAAAGGAAAGAGGGGAAATAGAAAAGGCTTTTCAAGAGGCCCTGCTTTCACATGCTTGCATTCCCCAAGCTAAGAGCCCTCCAATTATTTAATCATAGGTCCTGGACACAGTGACTCCTTAACTATCCCGGCCAATGCCTCACAGTGGTGGTGACTCATGAAGTTCAGTTGATGCAGCCACCTTGGATGCATTCTTATAAGGCAATGTGATGTCAGAGTGCAACCCACCCAGTATGACATGCCACAGACATTGTTTATAGTATATCTGTTTCTTGACATATGGCAGGCTGATTCTAAAATTGGCTGTTAAAGTTTAAGGAAAGCTAAGCCAACAGAGGGCATATTTAGTCATGTAACTTGTTATGTGGGTGGAAGAGTTGAGCAAGTAATTATCCTTGTATTTCCTATCTGTAAAATCAGAAGAGAAACCCCTTGTTTTGCAAACGGTTGAGTCAAGGAGCACCACCAGACATGGAAAGAGCTTTGCGGATTAAGTTTTCACTTTTTAAATTCAGAAGGTGGGGTTTAAATATTGCTGAACAAAGTGCACGTTCCTTGGGAAAGATGCTCTATGAATTATTAAGATAAGCAGTACAAATAAACAATAGCTCTTATCCCTAGAGCAGGTCTCTACGTTTAGGCAGCCCCTTGCCTCTTGAGTTATCTTTTCTTAATGATCTCTGCTCTCCATAAATTACATGCACATCGTTACCATTTCTCATCCTTTGCCAACTTCAGAGGTGAAATGCAGCTGTCATTTTGTCCCAGTCAAATTAATCCCCTCCTTCCCTTTTTCTTTTACTCTTTTCTTTCATTCTTAATAGGAAAGGAAGTAAACTGTAATTTCATTAATTAAAACAGCAGGAGGAGATCTAAGGAGCCAAGCTTTGATTTTAATTGCCTCATCTGGAATCTGACCAGTGCTTGGAACTTGTGCAGAGTGCTCGGAGATGCTGTAGTAATCACACCATTATTGCATGTAATAGCTAGAAGATTTCTTGCTAAATGGTGCTGCTGACATGATATTAGAATACTGAGATCTGCTGTGAAGCGAACTCGTCTTCAGAAACTGCATAAATGTCGCCCTCATTGCCTTGCACTAGAATTGTACAACTGTCATACAGCCTATGGAAACAGAGACAGAACTTATTAAAAAAAACCAGAAGTTTTTGACAGCCAACCTTAAAAATATTATCTTGCAGATTTATATATCAGGATTACAACCCATTTTTCGGCACACTTCAGAAAGGTTCCAGCTCGACAGCCAGGTTGGGGTCAATGGGGTAACCGTGTTTCACACAGCCTGGATTTCTTTTTGATAATGTCTTTTCAGCTGCATTTTAATGTACTGTTATGTTGTGTCTAAATCTGCTGGCTTTATCCTTTGTTTATTTCTGGTGTTTTCAGAAAGCAAGCTGAATAGTAGTTTTTATTTTATTAGACCTTTTCCAGATTGAGGGTGGGGACACGCCTTTTCTTTTCCTGATTCATTCTCCTTCCTCATAAAGGACCCTGAAGATTATTGCCATTTGTGTCCAAGCATCCCTTGTTCAAAGCCACTTCCTAGAAATCCTCTTGTGAAAGAAATCCTTCAAATTTTTGAATAAATATTCAGAAGCAACGAACCAACCAAACAAAACCACTGGGTCATCTCCTGCAGATCTTTCTTTCTTTCTTTTTTGAAAGGCTGAGAGGGCGATATTAACAGCTTGCAAACAAAAGGCTTCCTGTATGGAAGCTCTGATCATGGAAAGGAAGCTGAAACAAAATGGGCATAAATTAGGTAGAGAGATTGTGTATCTGGACACACCATGAGTAGCTTCATGTCATTCGGGCGGAAGGAAAAATACTGATAACAGCGGTGAGAAAACTGGTACATTTTGGGGAACAAACATCCTGCCTGGAAGAGACCTTAGGTATAGCATAAACTGTTATTATTAAATATGTTTTACTATCCTGTAGTTCACGTATCTCTTGTGAGATGAAAAATATACCCACCATTTAATTTCTTATGGGTGTGTGTTAATACCTCCTAACCCAATCTATACCCAAATACATGTCCTATAGATCAGGATTGGTCCACTCTAATCTGTTCTTGAGATGAACTAACTTGTTCTCAGGTATTTGGATGTTTCTGGAGCGGCGTTAAAAACAAAGGCAGTTACTTCACATCCCGTTCGTCCCTCCTTGCTGTCCCGCTTGGGACCGGTACAAAAAACCCTTACTTCATGTCCATAGCATGACAGCAAAAAGTTGTCTTGACCACGCCCCTGGAACCGGGAACAGAGCATGACGAGCCGTACCTGCCCCTGGGCTTGGGAATTCTCTTGTCATGGTTGGTTCCTGGTTCCTGTTCTGAGACAAGGGACCGTGTGGTAACAACTGTCACGCAACAACCAGTGTTCACCTAGTGGTCAGCGGCTGAAGCGGCATTCAACATTAGTTTCCCTATGGGAAACACCATACAGTGCAAATGTTTACTAAAGAAAGTACTGAAAATCCTGTATTATTGACATGTAAATCCCAGAAGACCAGTAAATCGAAATATCGGAAAAGTTTTATTTATGATATTTTAAAAAAGGGTTAAGAAAGCAAGACAAATCCAGAATTTGTCATGGAACAAGACCGTGAAGTAACAGTTGTCACAAGGAAAGTAATCACGCCCGTGAGTAAACGCAAACAGGGACTGAACAGGGACAAAACCACATGACCGCGAACAATGCTGTCACGGTACAAACGTAATCGCAGAACAAGGTAGGACGTGAAGTAACTGCCAAAAACACAACTGTGAATGGAGAAAACACCGGTCTATGACTTGGAAGTGAGAATGCTATGCAGCACTGTCACTTTTGGGAATACTGTGGACCTTCAACAGAGGGTTCAGGGTAGTAACCTTTTTGAAAGTCATGTACTTTTTCAGGCGTAGGGGACAACTGCATCCATAATTGAGGTTTGGGGCAGAAAAAGAATAAGCTGCTAGACCTGAATGCTAAAGCTGACATCAGGTTTGGCCGAGGATGCACACACAGATATGCTGTGAACAGGGCCGGCGCGTCCATTAAGGCGAACTAGGCAGTTGCCTAGGGTGCCAAAATGGAGAGGGGGCGCTGGCCAGCCTGCTGCCCCACCATCACCCCCCCGCCACTGGCCACCGCCGTCTGTCCCCCTGCTGCTGGCTGTGAAGGTCATTCTCCCAATCCGTAACGTAACTTCTGGAAATATGCCCAGCACAATAAACATATTTTGTTCTCAGTCATGACAAAATGCACCAAAAGGCTGAAGTGAATTGAGAGATACTGACTACAAGAGCAGCAGCCATCAAAGAGAGAGGAAGAAAGGGGCAAAAAATGAGGCTGGGGGAAAATGGGGGTGGGGTGGGGATTGTTACTGTCACCTCTCTAATCAAAGGCAACACCAGAAAGAACATAATCACCCCCCCTCATTTGCTACCATATGGTAGTGCAAAAGGATAAACTGATCAATAAATAATATGTAAAAAGAGAAAAAAATCAAGACCACAACAGCTGACCTAAAAATGGTTACCTGAACAACTACACAGACCTTAATCCGAGTGCCCAAAAGTCTCAGTGACTGGACTGTTCAAGAGAACTCTGGGATGTTATTGATGGTTTGGCTGTCATTCAACATTTTCATCTTGTTCTACTGTGTGTATAAAAGGAGAGAGAGTGAGGGAGACCTTATGTGATCTTTTGTGATGGCCAACCCATTTGGGAGTCCACATTCAACTGGCGAGTGTCTCAGTACATCCTGCCTTGGGCCAAAACAGGTACAATACAGACATCTCAGAATCAATCCATTTGACAACTTTTCTCCAGAAACAGTCCACGCTCCTAATTTCTAGTGTTTACAGTCTGAAATTTTAGGAATTTTCTAAATAGGTTAACCATCAGAGCATTATGGATTACCCAGCAGAAATGGCTTGCTGACAACTTCTGCATTTTCTAAGACTGGTATATCTTTCATGATGCAAAACTGTAAAATTGTGAAATTATAGAAATGCTTATGTGACAAGATGTTGATTCAGCAAAAAGTGTCACTTTAGAAGTATAACTTTGGACATTCATAGAGGAACACCAGGTCATATTAGTTAAAGAAAAAGGAACAACTATTAGTATAACAGCAAGCTGGTCTGAGCTAATTCACTTAAAAGTGGAACTGCTGTGGAAGATTCTGGACTCTAGCTAAAAAGTTATCTACAGTAAAGGGGAAACATGCTCCATTTGGGCATCTTGGATCTTTGCAGTCACTGTTAGCATTGGTGAATCTGCGACCCCATCTGGCTTCCTGTCTCTGTGTTATGTGTTGTGTCAACTTTCTATGTTTTGCAATAAAGGTGGCTTCTAACTTTGCAGTCAAGATGTCTCAGAGCAAATCTATTCCACCCAAAAACTTAAACTTATCAGTGTTCATACTAATATCTTAGTGAGATTTACCTTCACAAAGCCTGTGATGTAAAGATAACACACACACTGCGTGGATGAGAAGAGAGACATGATACGTTTACCTTCTATTTGTCTAGCCTGGTCCTCACATCTCCAGAGAAAAGTGGGGTAAATCATCATCATCATCATCATCATCATCATCATCATCATCATCATCATCATCATCATCATTCTTATACTACTGTATTGAGTCAATGTGGTGCAGCAGCTGCAGTAGCAGCAGCATGACCACTGGATTGAAATTTGGAAGATTCAGGCTGAGGTGTCTACAGAGACAGAGGATTCACTGTGATGTTGACTCTCTCCATTAGAGATGGGCACGAATCAAAAAAATGGTGTTTCGTTTGTCCTTTGTCATTTAGGGGGTCCGTTTGGGTTCGTTTCCGTTTTTCGTGAATTTTTGCAAAAAAATTCATTTTCGTTTTTGTTCATTTTGTTACTGTTTCATTACCATTTATTTCAATTTTTTGTGATTTCTTTTTAGCATTTAAAGCAGTTCAATGCATTGTCGTAACGAAAACGAAACGGACGACAAAATTTCTGGTGTTTCTGTTCGTTTCGTTTCATTTTAGAGACAAAATTCGTTTGTTGTTTCATTACGTAACGAAATGAAAAAACAAAAACAAAAATGAAACATTGTTCATTTCGTGCCCATCTCTACTCTCCATCTAAGCCTGAGCAACCTCACAGATCATTGTGAACAGAGATGGGCACGACCAGAAAAAATTACGTTTTGAGTTGTCGTTTGTCGGGACGGGCCCGTTTTGGGTCATTTCCGTTTATCGCAAAAATTTTCAAAAATTTGTCATTTCGTTTGTCGTCTGTCGTTTGTACAGTGGTTTAGGGAGCGTAACGTGTAGCCACCGTTATACATTATGTTGGGGTTGTTAGTGTGACAGGAAACCTCGTCGGCACTTCTCTGATTCACTAAGAACATTATGTTAGGGTGGGGGTTAGTGTGTCAGAGGAACCTCATCGGCGCTTCTCTGACTCACTAAGAAGGAAAGCATACTGGCGTACTGCTGTACAGGTTACACTTAGGGAGGGAGGGAGTGGGTCTCTGGAGTTGGACACCTCTCTGGGTGCATCACTCTGACCCACTAAGAAGGGAAGTGTACTTGCGTACGAATCTGGGTTAGGGTTGGGGTTAGGGTAAGGGCTAGGCTTAGGGTAACGGTTCAGGTTAGGGTTAGGGTTAGGGTTAGGGTTGGTGGGCTTTTTATGCCCTCTCTGGCACATCCAGAAGTCTCAGCAAAACCTGGCCATGCGATTGGTGGAATGGCTCCAAAAATTTGCATGGTCCCATCCCATGGCCAGCCCATCATTGCGCGTGCGCAGGTGTAAAAAATTAAAAATAAAAATAAAATAAAATAAAATAAAATCAATACGACGTTTTATTGCTATAAAAAACCCACTGCTGCTACTATAAAAATTCAGGCATTTAAAATACCTAATTTTCACATGTTTCTGTGGTGCTTTGGTGGGTTTTTGAACCACGATTTCAAAAGAAAAAGTGTGGTCGCCATTTTGGATCCCCCCCACCGCATGGCAAATGGAGACGACGAGGATGACCCCCCCCCAGCCTGGTGCAAGCATCCCAGGACATGAGAGGGGGGGAAGGCCGGGGACCCCCCCCAGAAACCACCCCTCGGTAGGTGCCCTCTTCTGCTTTTATGGCCAGGAATCGGGTTTTTTTTATTTTTAAAACTTTTTTTCTGTGCTGCTTGGCATTGCGCGATCACCGCGATGCCATGAACGACAACGAAAAATCAGACCCAATTTTTCTTTTTCGGTTCGGGTTTGAGCTGGAGCAGAGTAATTCTCGTTACCGTTACCCATTACGTAACGATAACGAGAACCGAAAACGGAAATGACAATTTCGCCTAGTCGTGCCCATGTCTAATTGTGAATATAAAATAAGGAACAGGAAAGTCTTGTCCACCATCCTAAACTCTGTGTGTGCAAATAGAGCTAGTACATAACTGGAACCAAAACTCAATAAAATTAGTAGTACAAAAGGGGTGCTCATTGTAGCCGAAACCCAGAAGATAATTTGCAGCTACATGTCAAATCTATCTCATCAACTGTGTCCAATACATAGATTATTTCTATTAAAACTACTTCCTTTGAGTTGATGTCAGCTGGCTAGGCATCTCAGTGGTTTAGGTGCCAAGCTGGAGGTTGGGAGTTCAGTTCCCAACCATGGCTCCTGGGAAAAGAGTCAGCCCATGTGGCCTTGGGTAAGCGGCACAGAGGAATGACATGGTAAACTACTTCTGTATATTCTCTGCCTAGAAAACCTTGGAAAGGGTCAATTTTTCAAGAAACATCCTAAGACATGGCTATGTAGAAAGGCTATATATATATTGTATACTATTTGGTACTTGGTACTTGTTAATTTTGTAAACTGCCCAGAGTGGCCCTGTTGCTAGATGGTGCGGCATAACAATCTAATAATTTTGCATGCACAAGCTATCTGTCAGTTGATATAATTGTAAGAGCTCTCAATAAACAAACAGAATAATAGAGCAATGCATTAACTTGCCTTTTAGAATTAACAATAACTCCCTGGAAGCTTCAGTGAATGCATATGCCTATAAGTGAAATAAATCATGCCAGATAAAAGAACATATCAAATATAACTGCAAGTTGTGTCTTTGTAAATGCAGTTATTCCAAGATTTCTGTTTAGGAATAAATTAGACGATGTGAAGTTCTGAATGAAGTTGTTAAGAGTACACAGCAATTAATAATCTTTTGCAGGAATAATAATCTTTTGATGTTAAACCTCAGATGTTTAAACTATCAGAGAAGTGAGTGTCTGGATATTATGCAATCCACAAGTACCTTCTTATCTATTGATTTATGTTGCAGCTGGATTTCAGGCAATTGCAAATTGCTTCGCTGATTTTTCTAACAAAATTAAACCTTTTCTTTCAGTTCAGCATATGGCTAGGCCACAAAATCCTGGGGATGAGGCAGGGCAGATTCTGCTAGGCCAGACCTTACTGGGCCCTTCTTTGTTTATGATGGGATCACCTTGAGTAAAAAAAATTGGTGCAAGAAAATCCCACTCATTTGAATTTTCTGGAGAGGGAATAATGAATAAAAATAGATGCCTTTGCAGTGATGACAAGCTCCCTGTGCTGCCGTGATGGAACGTAGACTATGGTTTACCTATGTACCCAATCAGAGAACCCCCATACTTGTTGGCCTTTTTCTACTGTTGATGTCATCAGTGTTATAATATTATGCATAATGATAAAACCAACTTGATCTATTCTAAAATTCTAAATTGTTGTAAGGTGGAAGTGGATAACTTGAAATAACCGCTGAAGAGGACTAAAAACAAACTGCAAAAACAGGACTACAATTGATAACTATAAATAATGATTTCACAACTTGAATGACAGAGTGGCTCATGCATGTAGAGCATGGGAGAAATAAAATACAGTTTTTGACTAGTATTCACAGCATGATGGCTGTTGGATTTGGGGTTTCTGGTCCAAAATTGTAAAATTTCCAAGTTCTGCCTCCATGTTCTTTTATGGAATGGACAAATCACTTCATTAAATGTGTGTAGACTTTCCTTCGGAATAGACCTCATGATGGTAATACCGGTACTTCCCTGAGAATACGATTGCCTTGTATGCTCTATCACCTCTTGACCAAAAGCCCTTTGCTTTGCTCATGGTAAACAAATCCCTTTGAGGATCTGTGAGCACTGGGGCAGCAACTTGATAGTAAATAAAGTAATATCAGAAACTGAACAAGTAGCTCTCTTTGCAGCTATACATCCCCCAAACAAAATACTGTATAACTCTTTTGATTGATTCAAAACATGGTTGTGGTGAGTTTTTCCATTGGTTTTCAGAAACTGTAATTTGACTCTTATCCACATTTCTCATGCCTCCCTCAATGCTATAAACAGTTTTATTTGATATTTCCTTTGGGGAAGGAAGTTAAAGTCTTGTTGTTACAGCTCAGATGAAAAATTAATTCACAGCAGAATGACAAGTAAATTAGCCATTCGTTCTGAACCAGCAGGCCTCCTGTTAACAAGGGCTTGAGGTTCCCATATGATTATGCAGCCAATGAAGCAATTCAATTTCTCTTTAATTTCCATGAATTACGTATGTGTAAATGGTTTTAAAACTGCCGGTTGGAGATGTATGTGGATTGCACACCTGCTTTAAATTTTGGGCTTAGCAGCAGGATAAAGTATGGTTCCACCAGGCATGGCTGGTCCAGGCAGCAATATTACAAAGAGACATATCCTATAGGTATAAACCAGGAAAAATGAATTGATCGTCAGTCTCTGTTACCTAGAAGGACTTGAAATATTACTAACTAGGTATATTTTACATTAAGAATACATCAGGTAGAGACCCATTCACCCTCATAGCCTATGTTTCTCCCCAGAAAAATATTTATTTATTTATTTATTTTATTTTAGAGTATTTTTACCCAACCTTTCTCCTTGGAAAAGGACCCAAGGTGGCTTACAATAATGAGGGACATTATAAAGTCCAGTATAGTTAAGACATAACCAAGTACTGAGAACAGGGAATTGAAAGACATCTTACAGCATTAAAAGACAACATTACATTAAAGCTACGAGAGAATGTGGCCATTTAAAGAGAGAGTAAAAATTCCACGTAAAAGTTATGAGCGATGGAAACTATCATTGAAAACATAGTGTCAATGCAGTCACACAAGGTTATAAGTTGTTATAAACACAAAGTCTATGTGATCATGTATGGTGTGTGTGTGTGTGTTGTGTCGTTACACTCATGGCCGACTCTTCATGACCCCAAGTCCATGGGGTTTTCTTGGCAGGAGTACTGGAGTGGCTTGCCAGTTCCTACTCCAGGCGCCTACAGCACCTGGTATTCCATGGTGGTCACCCATCCAAGTACTAGCCAGGCCCGACCATCTTAGCTTCCAAAATCAGGTGAGATCAGATGTGCTTAGGTTCATATAAAAGACACAGAATAGGAAAAGCTTGCCTTAAGAGAAATGTCTTTGCCTGTTTCCAGAAAGACATCAGAGATGAGGCAATCCTGGCATCTAGCAGGAGGGAGTTCCAGAGTCTGGGTGCAGCAGCCGAGAAGGCCCTTTCATGTGTTCCCACGAGATGTACTTGTGAGGGTGGCGGGATGGAGAGAGAGGCCTCTCCTGATGACCTTAACACCCTAGCCGGTTCATACTGTGAGATTCGATCTTTGAGGTAGCTAGGACCCAGGTCGTACAGTGTTTTGTAGGTAATGATGCTGGTGATGAGGGTCATGGTTATTATCAGCTCCTGGACTAGTCAAGGAACACTGTTGTTCTAGAGCTGCCTCTGTTCCCACCCATCCAAAAGCAATAGGGGGTATGACTCTCTTGAGTTGCCCATCCCTGATATAAGATGTGCTTTTCAGCTATAAAACCAGAATCTCCCTGGAATTTCAGTACACACTGCTGTTGGAAGGCACATCAATGTTGTGGCACTTGTGCAGAAGGAAAGACACCAGTACATCACCAACAGTTGATAGGTACAGAGGTGCCCTCTGAGATCTGGACTTGCTGGCCCAGGATCACCTAGTGAGATTATGCTGGATGATGTTGATGCCACGTCTTCTTATTCTAAATCCTGTTTACTGGAATATATTGGCTCTTGTCTTTTGTGCCTCTACTTTGGGATGTTTGGGAAAAGTGGAGTTGGTTGTTAGAAGGCCAAGGAGGACTGTATATATTTGAGAATATGTCTATACGGTATGTCACCCTTCTAGTGCTGATGATTGTTACAATACATGCATGAGCAGGTAAAGATTATGCAAGTGCATTTCCCAGCAGCTAGTTTCAGGGCTAAAGGGAGAAGTTACATTTGCATTCCTTAAAGAACTGATTGAGATTCTAAAAACAGATTGGAAAGTTGATGGTAAGAAATGCACAGCTTGAAAATCTTTACTTCTTGGCAAGGCAGAGTTGGACCAGATTGACATGATCTGTGATGTAGTTTCTAATGAAGCATTTGTAATAAGGCATATCAGCCCAAGAGGCCTTTGGTGTCCCATTGGGAGAGATGTACAAGAGGCTCATGGCTGAAACTCTATCAACCTTGTATAGACATCCCCATCGTGAAGGGAAGCTGAACTAGGAATCTAATATAAGTGTATGGAGACAGTGCTTGAAGCACTTTAACAAAAAAATCAGTGGGCTAAAATCCAACTATTAGTCTCAACGTTCAGTTATTTGTGTTAAATGAATTGGAACGTGTCATAAAAACATAAGAAGAGCCATGCTGGATCAGGCCAAAGGCCCATCTATTCCAGCTTCCTGTATCTCACAGTGGCCCCACCAGATGCATCTGGGAGCGCACAAGAGTAGATATCTGTCTCCTGATACCACTCCCCTGCATCTGGCCCTTGAAGTACCCCAATTTTAAGCCTGCAGATTACACATCTCCCTCATGGTTTGTAACCTGTGATGGACTTTTCCTCCAGGAATCTGTCCAGTCCCTTTTTGAAGGCATCCAGGACAGATGCCATCACCACATCCTGTGGCAGGGAGTTCCACAGTCCTCTTGCATAAGTTCCATTGATCCAATGCTTTCACTCTAGTTGGGACTTACAGATTTAGTTGTCAGAAGAGGAGGAGCTGTAACAGTTGTGAAGAAAGTTTTTGGGGGAATTCTGTTTGTTGACTGACAATCAACTCAAGAAGGCTGCAGACGGCAGGTTTTTCTTTCATAGGCAGTCCCAGATTTAAAGAGCAAATGAGGTGTTCAAATGAAAAGAGCAAAAAGCAGCACTTCTTTTGGGGAGAAAAAAAAAAATTGTAAGTTGATCATAAAACAGATGGGAAAGATATGAAGAATGTCATGCTAAAACAGCAGCAGCAGCAACAACAACAACAATGTGTCTTCAAGTGCATTTTGACTTAAGATGACCCTTTCCAGGTTTTCCGGGAACAGAATGAGAAGTAGTTTACCATTCCCTACCCTCTGGAGGTTCCCTGGGACTGTGCAGCTTGCTGAAGTCCTTGCAGGCTGGCCCGGCTTGTACAGGGCACAGTGGGGAATCAAACACCCAACCACAGGTTCTATACACAGTGAGCTATCCAGCTATCTACAAATATAAAGAAAAGCAATGCAAATACATATTTTTAAATTATATGAATCAGGAAGCTGATTCATTGTTTGATCTCTTTGATGGCGAAGGAGCTAAGCATTGCTAAAGGAGAAGAGGAAGATGACCTGGAGCAGAATGAATTTGTTAATTTACTGTACTGGTACACGGTGCCCCAGTAAAGGGTATGCCCATAGAGGGGAAATGTCTCACTCTAGTGAGCACCTCTTTTCTCTCCTCCAAACAATATTTTTAACTTGGCTTTTGAAGACTAGCTCTATATTAGATAAGTACTACAGTTCAACAAGTTGCTATTATCAATTCACTTGCAAGTGCGGGGGAAGATGTGGTGTTTTGGGAGGAGATGATACTTATTAAGATCCCATTAGGAAATACTTGTTCATAAAGGAGGACGTTCTTCACAAAATGCTAGTTTATTAATAAAGTACCCTATGAGAAGATATAACATCTTGGATGGCTTAAGAAGTATGCTAGGCAGTTTCCTGGAAGATAAGGCTACTAATCAGGTGGATTTATGTTACCTCTGGTTTCAGAAGCACTTGTTGCTAGTGAAAATATACTCATAGCCTACTTCAGGATCTGGGTAGCCATCCTGAGACCAGATTGTATGCTGGCCTACATAGGTCATTGGTCTGTTCCTGCAGAGCTTTTTTAACTATTATTTTATGCTTATATGTCAATGGTGTAGAGGAGGAATTTTACATGTCTGTGCTGTTGTCCCAATGAATATCAATGTTCAAAAGCTGGCATTTTAGCAACAAGGGAGAAATCCCCTAACAGTGTTAATGCTTGCCAAGAAGGCTTTATCAAGGACAGGAGAGGAAGAAGGGGTTAAATCACTCATCCATATATTCTATGGTTCCATTTGCAAAGATTCATTTAAGACCTGAAAGGCCCGTTCTATATGGTATCTACCATGCTATGATAGCTTGCCCTTGACAGAAGAGTGGGAAAGAACATGCTTTTTATTTCCATGTAGGTAACACTGATATGGAAATACTCTATCATCAGTATACAATATATGAATCATCTGCCCTACTGCATGATACACAAACAGAAAACTTTTTAAAAATTTAGTTTGTTTTCAGTAACAATGCCACAAGTACATACAATTAGGCACAATTCAGTCATACATCCCTAAAAAGGAAATCACATTCATATGCACATAGTGCTGTTACATATAATTCTTTGTCCATTCTATCATTATTTATCCTAGTAAGTCTTTCCATAAAGTTAAGGGAGGAATGATGGGACAGAAAATTGTTATTTTCCTTTGTTCAGCAGTTTCACTGTGTGTGTGTAGCCATGTGTGTGAGTGTGGGTCATTTGTAGGCCCTCTGTCTCCCAATGAGTTTTAGTTCATCCAGTCATGTATCGAATAATATCTTTCTGTATGTGGCACCTATTTAGCTAAATCTTTAGCTTCCAAAGGTGGAAAACCATTATGAAATGGTTGCAACTGAATGATTGAAGTTATCCTCCAAGTAAATTCTTTAGAGAGAATATCTATATTAGTGGAAAATCCAGTGTTGGGCACCATCCCGAAAATGTACATTTCAGATAATGCATAAGATATCGTAGGTAAAAAATATTGGAAATTATTTGGGCTGCAGAAGAAAATTCCTGTTGTTCCTTCTCTAAACATTTGTATCATTAAGGAGAGCCTGACCTTGCCATGTTATAGATTTAATGTGCTAGTAGCTCAGAGGAGAGACACTTCCTGATTTACCTGACTGTTTATTTCAGGCCCGGTCTAGAGTTTCCCAATTATTCCTCCTGTCTTCCCCCTTAGATGAGGAACGTGCTCTGAATAAATGCTGCCTTACCTGGCTGATTTTCAGTGCCCAGGCATTGATCCGACAGGGCCACAGCCAGGCAATGCCAACAAAGAAAAGGGGCCAATTTCTATGGTTACTTCTTAAGGTTCAAATTGCTTTATGCCTTAGTGAATAATGTGGAATGTCACAGGCAACTCTTTGTTGTTATTTTTTAAATTGAAATTGTCTGTACACTTTTATTTTTGTATTCTGTTTTCAACCCAGCATTTGGGTGAATCTGCACAATTTTAATGTTAGAATTGTGTTTGTTAAACTAGCACCTTGTGAATGGATATATAATTATTTGCACTTATGTTATAATTTGGTGGAAGCTGAATGACCAAAGAGGTCAAAACAACAATAAGGTACACACAAGTAGATGTAGTGAATAATGTGGAACTTCCTGTGATAAGTTGGAGTTTGGGGTGGAAAAAATACCTGAAATTTCAGACTATCAACTGACAACTCCTTTTTTGTTAGAAAACGTGTGTGAACATAAACTAGCCAGGAAACGCCAATTGTTCTAGAGGTGTCAAATATTAGATAGAATCCCTTGGCAGTCACCAAAAGCAGTAAGATTACTAGTTCAGTTGGTACTACCATTCATTGGTCTTCTGAGGTAAAATCAGGAGAAAAGATACAGACTCGTGTACTGTACCCTATATGCTTTCCCAAGGCTTCCTCTGGTATCCCAAATCCAGGCTCTAAGACTGTAGTCTGTGAAGCAGAGATTTACAACTATCTCATCTAGGAGAGTGAAATTCCAACTGGAGTGAAGTAGAAGCACCACACTTGATTACAACCATGGAACAGAGTGTAAAATTGATATGCAGTGAATCAGTACTGTATACATAAAATGCAGCACAATGAAATTATTATGGCAGCTGAATACAGTTTATCTGTATCTTAGAGTTTCACTAACTCTGTCATTCAACATATTATCCACTGTAGATTTGAGTACAGTAAACTGAACCCAAAAGGGAGCAGAGGAATAAAAGGAAAGAGTCTTGTAAAAGGAAGAGGAGTTGAATTTGGCGGCTGGGGTGGCCTTTAGCAGAATACAGGGAATGAACTGAGCAAAGAACGCTTTGGACATACTTATTAGAGTACAAGTATGGATAGGTGGTCTTGGGAGCATTTCACAACATTGCCTAGTTCCATACCCCATAAACCATTTACTGCACCACAAATGCCCCTCTCTCCCCTCCCCAACTCCCTGCAGTTGCTCTTGCCTTGTGTTCTCTTTTCTTTCTCTTGTGGGGATGTTTACAAAACCAAACTTCAAAAGGACTGAACACCAGTCATAAATTGCAGCACATGTGAGATGCAACCATACACCATTGACTCTCAAAGCCAGCATGAATGTTTTACTTGTGAACTTTGTACTTGACTATATTTCACCTATGTTTGAAGAAGTGGACAAGATGCGTAAAGTTGGTATGGACACACCTTACATCCCAGTGAGGAAACTCTGGTCAAAGATGGTCTCATCCTGGAGGTCAGCAGATCTCAACTGAGGGGACCACCCAAAAGCACTGGATGAACATTCTTGACAATCATCTAAAGTTGTCTGGGGTCCACCTGGACCTAGCCCATGACTGTGCCAAGTAGAAGTCAAAACCAAGAATAGCGGACCCCACCACCAAGTGGGACAAATGTTAAGAAAAAGAGGAAGATGTCTGAAGAAGTAGACTTGTCCATGAAAACTCATGGTAAAAATGTAACAGTATTTAGGGTGCAAAGGCTTTTTGTCATTTTGTCATTTTTAATATATTTATATTAGTTTGGGTTATGCCTCATATCTTACTGGGTTCTTATTTCTTCTTCTTCTAATTATTTGTTTACCTATGTTCACGTAGATTTCCTGCCTTTTCACTCTAATTTCCTATTATGTACCGCTATACCTGCCTGAAGTTTCAGTGGTTCACATATCTAGTTGCAGTGCCAGAGGTCTGGAGTTCTATACCCCACTGTGCCTCCTTGACAGGGGCTGGATTTGATAATCCATAGGGTCTCTTCCAGCTCTGAAGTTCTAAGATTAATATTATTATTTTGTAACTTCATGCCTACCAACAGCATGTGTCATGCCTTCTGGGCCTGTGTGATGTTTCCATTCCAGGCTAAAAGATCTCATTGTGGGCAGGCTGTCTATGGTTCACTCAATGCCAGATCAATATTATTGGAGTTCAGCAGTTAACCTAAGGATTTTTGGCCTTCATCCATTTGGTAGATTCAACTAGAACAGACCTTTTGGATTAATGGCAATTGCATATGCGTGACTCGCCATTTAGCAATTGATTCACTGGGTCATTATTAACTCAAGTCCCATTGATTCTGATTAATTTACTTGTAAGTGTGACTAAGTCTGACTCCAACCCTGTTTAAGACAAGCAAAAGAGTAGCTGACAGAATGCAGGTTTAACCTCCTAAACACCACCAAAGCTCTTTAAATGTTCATGATTTCTCCTCTCTGCTCTAGAGAGAAATTTGCAACAGTACAGAGCAGAGAGAATGTATTAGAAGAAAACTGGCATATTACTTCAACATCCATCCCTCAAAACACTTTGGTTTATTGTTCTGAAATTAGTTAACTATGTCTCCACATTGAACTACTCTTTCCTATTTAATACAATAGTACCCCGACTTACGAATTTAATCCGTTCCGAACGCATGCTCTTAAGTTGAACTACTCTTAAGTCGGGGTACCTATCTAAAAAAATTGAAAAAATAAGTTAAAAAATGAAAAAAAAAGAATTTTTTTTTAAGTCGAGCAGACCATATACAGTATAAAGTTTGTAAGGCAACAGTTAAAATGTCAACAGTTTTCAGCTCTTAAGTCGAATTGCTCTTAAGCCAAGCTGCTCTTAAGTTGGGGTACCACAGTAATGGTGTTAAGATGCTTTCAACTGGTCATTGTACATATGTTTTGAAATGCTTTCCGATTTGTTGGGGACAACAGAGGCCAAACTACCTTTGATGAAACTATTAATTAACTTCAGAAGTGATTTCAAAGTGCTTGCATTTGGTTGTCTTATGCACAATGGCTTTTGCAATAATTTTGCAAAACATGATTGGGCTGGTGGAGCCTCACTCTGTGAGTGCGGGTAGCCGTGTGTTCCTTTTCTTGTTTACGGGTGGCATGACAAGAGTAGAAGTGCACACATACGGGAAATGGAAAAGATGTTGTTTGTGGCATTTCTTAAAAGAAAGATCATGACATGAAGAAAGAAGTGGGAAATGTGCTACTCATCAAAGGTATCCAGAAGATGGCTGACAGCCACCCACACATCCCTTGCAGCCGTTGCTGATCATGTTGTTGGGTGCTTGTTCCAGCTTTTTCTACACAAGCCTTGACATCTGGAAAAATCTGCAAAACCAGTTGAATCAGAGGCTGTGACAAGTCATTGTGTGGGCAATGTTAGCTCCAGGATATTGCCCCCCTCCACCCTTGAAAACACAGCATCTGCACTCAGAACTGAAATGATGTTATTTGCGTTAAACATTTCCATTCTGGACATGGCTTTGTAGTTCTGTAGAATTTTTGAGATAAAAACGATGAGGGTGTATTTATTTGCCTTGAAGATACCTCTTGCTAAATATAAAGGGGAAATTTCCACTCCTGAGAGACAGGTTCTTTTCTGACAAAGGAAGATAGTCTCCCTCTCATGAAAGGAGTGGAAAAGTACCTGAGCCGGCAGTGGTTTGAAATTGTTGAGTAAATTTTAAGTCGCTATTGGTTGCATGTTTTCTCAAATAGTGTGTGTTTTGTTCTGAGTAACTGTCAGCACCATCATTTCAGTGACTCTGCTTTAGGTATGACATCCAGTGTGGTGTAATGGATCAACTGACAGACTAGGATGCAGGAGATCTCAATTCGAATCCCCTCCCAACCATGGAAACTTACTAGGTGGGGGTAGGTGGGCTTGAACGGGTAAAACACCTCCTTAAATATATCACTTACCTTGACAATGCTATCAAGGTCTTTGTAAACCTTGATATAAACCTTTTGACTTGAAGCATGACTAAGGGCCTTTTCACACGACCCCTAAACTCCGCCGCAAATGACTCCAAGCTCCGGAGCTTAAAATTGTTTCCCCACCAGCTCCGGAGTTTACAGATAATTAAGTGTGACCACGCCCACCTAAGTGCGTCCCAGCGCACTTTTCAGGTACCTGCTCTCCGGAGGTGAAAATTCCTGATGCGGATATAACAGTAGCGACTGCCGGGCTCTCCTTGCTTCTGTTTGTTCTTTTTTTGCCCCCCCCCGCCCCTTTAAGAGATCTGAATGCAGTGCCGGGACTCCCCTCACGCAGCCAGCAGCCAGAAGTGTGGAGGGGGTGGGAACACAGGAACAGCGACAAACCCCTAAGATCTCTGGTCTGAATTTAAGTGGCCAGCGGATCTTAGGGGTTGTGTGAAAAGGCCCTAAGTCTGGATCTAATCTGCTGTGTTTTAATAAAAATTCCACTTAAATGAGATTTACCTTTTCTAAAGATCCTTCTTCTCTTGTTCCAAAGAACATTTTTCACCTGCAGCCAGGGCGTGGAAGTAACTATTTATGAACTACTTACTGGTGATTAATTCCTTTTGCCAACAATGAAGATATAACTAAGTTACTTTAACAGATGATAATATATTAGTTCTTTGAAGATACACCTGTTGTTTTTTAGGTTAATGTTATAGTTGTGGCAATAGCTTCTCAGTAAGTGGTGTAGAAAGAACACTGCATGCTATGCTGCATGCTACCACATTGAAAGCATTTGCACTTGTGTTTTAAGTAGCTCAAGATAGCAGTCAAAGTGGCTGCCCAAAAGTTGCTGCACCAACCTCCAGTCTTAGCCAGCATAACCAATGGCAAGGAATATTGGGAAATGAAGACTGACAACATCTAGAAATAAATAAATAAATAAATAAATAAATAAATCTGGAGGGCTGAATTTTGCCCACACCAAACTGAAAGGGTATCATAATTATTTCAACTGATTTTTGAGAAATTTAATAATGCAACTGTAATGTTAACCAGCTACTTTTATGTCTTAAAACTACAAGTTTTTTAAAGGTATGTTTATTTGTATGGGAACTGCTGCCTTTAAAAAGTAGCTTCCCCAATGCTTCTGCATTCTCAATCTCATGAATCAATTACTTTCCATACTGACCCTGTAATAAGACAATCCAAAATGAAACAAGGCATGGTGCTGCAAAATGAGACTCATAGGTCAGAAAGCACTCAATCTTTTCCTTCATCTGAATCTAGTCTGGCTTTCCACAAGATATGTTCTGCATTCATATTGAATAGATAAGGGGGTAAAATGCACCTTTGTCTGACACTTTTGCCTAGAGGAATCCATTCTCTCTCTCCATATCCTCTACTAATGGTAGTGTCTTGTCCACAATATAGGTGACACATCCAGACAATCAAGTGCTGAGCCACACCCAGTTCTTTAAGAAAAAGCAGTATTTCTTATGATCGACAGTCAAAGGTTTTGTATTTGCCTGTAAAGCGTAGACTGATCATCTGAAATTATTTGGTGCACTCCAGTTGCAAGCAGATATTTGCAATATTATCTCAAGTGCCTCTTCCTTTTCAGAACCCATCTTGAACACTGGGCATTTCTTGCTCCATATGAAAGAAACATCAATAATTTAAGATATGATGATGACACCATCTTACCAGCAGAAAGTGGCAGTGCATTGGAATGATTTTTAGTACAAGTGCAAGAAGTGCCAAAGCAGGACAGTCGATGAACATTAAGAATGCCAAAATCTTGACTACAGAAGAATGACACAAATTTAAGAGATGCTGAAGAAACTGAAATTGATCATGATTTTGTATGCTTTGGTGCCATCATCAATCCAAATGGGGAATGCAACCAAGAAAGCAGAAGAAAACTCAAACTCAGAACGGCAGCAGGGAAGGAATTACAAAAGATCATCAACGGTAAGGATGTGTCACTGAACACAAAGACCCGGATCATGGGGGTGTTGGGGGATGGATTTGTTTGAAATATGATGCCAGAGGAGAGCTTTGCAAATACTCTGGATTTCCAGAATAATGAACAAGTGGGTGCTGGAACAAATAAAGCCTGAAGTATCTCTGGGAAGCGAAAATGCCGAGACTGAGGCTGTCCTACTTTGGGCACAGATGAGAAGGTAAGATTCTGTGGAAATGACAATAATGCTCGGAAAGGTTGGAGGCAACAGGAAAAGAGGAAGATCAAATATGAGATCCTCTGGATCCCTAAAGGAAGCCGCGGGCTTGAGTTTACAGGAGCTGAGCAGGGCAGTTGAGCACAGCTCATTTTTGGAGATGGCTCATTCATAGGATCACCATAAGTCTGAGGTGACTTGATAGCACAGGACAACAAGAACAACTCTGCACAACTTTCCCCCATCTAGTTCAGAGATGGCAAACCTTTTAGAGACCAAGTGTCCAAACTGCAATTCAAAACCCACTAATTTTTCGCCAAGTGCCAATACAGCAATTTAACCTGAATACAGGTGGCTGTGAAGGGGCCATGTCAGGTGCCCACAGAAAGGGTTCCAAGTGCCACCTTTGGCACCCGTGCCATAGGTTCGCCAACACTGATCTAGTTGTTGAACTACAGAATTCATCATCTCTGCTTGTTGAGGCTGTCATGGGAATGGTGGTATGCGCCATTTCTAGGGCACCGGATTCCGGGAGGCATCTTCCTACAATAAACAAAGGGAACTTTCAAATCGGAATGCAACTGGTTGTTGAAAAATTTGAGGTCCAATATATTTCCATGGGCTTCCAAGTTCCCACAAAGACCAAAGCAGGTTCTTCACATGGAGACCTGAAACTTTTTTGGTCAAATCCTAAGTCCTGCACATACAGACCCCCCCCCCCGACACTAGCAATCTTCTGCGTTTCATCCCATTTCAGCCCTCTGAGATTTCACTGACTACTAGTCCTGCCTCACTGCTGGGAAAAGTTGGGTGGTGTTGGCGGCGATTGTTGTTGTTGGACTACAACTCCCAGAATCCTCCAGCTAGCATCAGTCCCTGGCTGGGGGGATTTGGGGAGACGGAGTCCAACAATCCCCTTGCCAAGCTCTCCTTTTCTGCCCCACCGATCGTCCTCCTCTGCAACAGCTCAAACCCATTCTTCCGCCCGGTCGCCGCCACGCTCAGAGCGAGACTCCCGCTTTCCCCCCTGTTCTGCCTGCCTGTCAAATTTGTTCGCTTGCTCGCCTGCTGCACCGACTGCCTGCGAGGAGAGAGATGCACGCGCTCCGAGCCTGCTTCCCAGCCGCCTGGGCTTTGGAGAGCCTCCCGTTCCCGGAGAATGGAAGGCTAAAAGAGCGCTTTGGGATGATTACGGCGCCGTCCCCGCTTGTAGAGGAAGCAGCTGGGCGATCCTCAAGCCGCAAAGCCCTGCGCTCTTGAGTTGGCGACGGCGCCCGCATTACCGCTCCATGGGGGGGGGGGGGGTTAACAACAGCCGTTCATCCTTGTCCTCTGAAGAACCACGCGCTGTGAGATGGGTGCCCTCTCTCCCCCTCGGCATCCCAAGGCGGGCTGCTCACACAGCGGAGGCAGCGGGGGTGGGGGTGGGGGTGGGGGGTAATGGGGTCCGATAGGGAAGGCGAGGAGGACGCAGGTGGACAAGACGCATCTCGGACGAGAGGCTCCGATGCCCAAGCTAGTCCACCCTCCGGAAGGCTAAAGGGCAGGGGGTTGTGATTTCCTGACAGGTACAGAATCACCTGCGTCAACCAAAGGGCTCATGCGAGTCCGCTTAAGGGCGCGGATTCCTCATTCTAAAAGGCCAGCTCTTGCGGCAGGTTCCCGCTTATTGAAGGACGCCTATTTGGAAGTCCTCCTCCCTTTACTCTTTCCCCATTTACGCATGGGAGAAGGGCCGTTGGAGGGTTGAAGGACTCATTCGTCTTCATTCCGTGGCCTTTTCAGCCCTCAGAAGATGGGCCTGGGTCCTGGTGTTTCTGACCTGGCCCAGCTTCCATTTCCAAGGCCGCGGAAGGGCCGAGTGGCATGGACAGAGAAGACAACCAATCTACTGAGGCAAGAAGGCAGAGCAGTCAGGCGTGGAGGAGGGAGAGTCTCTCGAAGGGAGGGGTAATCAGCTTTGACACTGGATCCTTCAGACAGCGGGAGCCGCACCTACTCTCGAGCAACCTCAAAGGGAAGCATTTGAGCGTTAGACCGGACCAAGCAGAGGGGCAAGGCGCGTGGCTGACACACACACACACACACACACACACACACACAAAGGGATTGATTTGGGAGCAGGCTGCCTTGAAATCAGCGGGAGAGAGTCGCAATCAAAACTAGGTGGGGCTGGGAACCCTCCCGTCCCAAGCTGACGGGAATTCGCCCTGAAGTGTTGGCCCGTGTGTTGCCCAGCCACGCCAATGGGTCCGGTGTCTTACCCGCTCCGAATGGCTTGGCTGTTTCGTTTGGCACCCTTCCGACACCAGTGAGAGGGGCAGGCAGCTACCTACTCTTTAGGCAGGCCAGAGGCTCCTGTGTCCTTCCCTGAGAGAAGGGGGGTGGCGAGGGAATGCCATGGTTGGCACCAGATGAAGCTCCAGACGTCCTTCCTATGATTTCCTATATAAAAAAAGAAATAAATGGGGCATTGGGACTTTTCTACATTCTCTTGAGCTTGGTTTAAGAACAGGCAAATATCGCCTCCTCCTATGAGAACCGGATGGAAAGTTTTGGGCCACCTTGACCTTTGATAGTAAGAGGTGGCGCTTGCTGTGGTTCGTCCCTCCTCTCCCCCCCCACTCCGCCGCTCCCCCTTTCGGGAATTCTTCATTCAGGAGTTTTTGTCAATGGGAAGAGTGTCCCGCTGATCTCCCCCCCCCCGTCGCGGACTTTGCTGACGTCACTAACGAGGCGATAAATATCTGTTGATATAATTGGATGTGAGATTCTGGGTTGTGATAGCAGGACGTTTCCCATTGCTGCTCTGGAACGGCCCCCATGATTTATTCAGCACTGGATCGGGGCACGCAAGCTGTCAAGGAAGCGTCAGCGTATTAGGCAAGGGCTGCGTGATTCCAGAACAGGGTCTAACCTATAAAAATCACGCACCGGGGTTCTGATTAGGAAAGCAATCTGATCACAAGGACGCCAGGAGGAAGCTCCAGGAGATAAGCATCGGAGAGGGGGGAAAGGGGGGACCCGACCACGGACTGGCTCCACCTGTCCTACTTAACTCCATCAGCATCCCTCAGGTATGGAAAAAAAGTTGCAGCTTTGCCACTCGGTGTGCACACGATAAACTTCAGTCCAGGAGAAGGCTGTACCGCAGGATAGTTTGGGTAAATGTCTGTGTATGAATAGAGCCTCGATGATGTGTGTGTGTGTGTATGTGTGTGTGTGTGTGTGTGTGTGTGTGTGTGTGTGTGTGTGTGTGTGTGAGAGAGAGAGAGAGAGAGAGAGAGAGAGAGAGAGAGAGAGAGAGAGAGAGAGAGAGAGAGAGAGATGAAACTAAGAGAATTAAGTGTTTCTGGGGTGGTGCTTAAAAGGAGTGAATTCCCATCTGGAGTCCTCTGGGGACAATCAAGGGCCATTTATTAAAAGGAAGAAATATATTTCATCAGTTGCGCTGAATGGTTGAAGCCCCTGGGTCTGGAATGCCAAGGTAACGCAATTCAAGTCTCCGGCGGCACAGTGACCTGACTTGTAAGCAGCTTGACCTAAAGAATAGCTGGCGTTCCATTTGTTTTCATCCCATGCCTGGCAGCCTGGAGGGTTTCAGGCAGCCCCGAACCTAACGAAGAAAAACAAATTTCCCCCATGGCGAGCACAAAGAGGATCCCGTCGGGTGGTTTCAAAATAAGTGAGATGGATTGTGTCTTGAGAGCGGTGGGCAAATGCGAGCGGGAGCGAGAGAGGGAGTTTTCAGCACCACGGACAGAGTCAGCCCGTCCTCTCTGACACCAGCTTTTTGCTCATTCTCCCCTCCTCCCCTTTTCGTTCCTTTTTTTGTCTTCCCTTCCAGATCTGGCCGCTGAAATATGAAGTCTCCGTTGCTGGTTTCTACTGGGATCTTGCTGGTCGCTCTGCTGCCTTGCTATGAGTGCCGAGCCCTCGGCAAAGGCGCGCCCGCTGCTTCCGCCGACGGCGCGGCGCTGCAGCTGGATTTCCAAGAACCCCAGTCGCTGCCCGTCTTGCTCCGCATGGGGGAAGAGTATTTCCTCCGCTTGGGCAACCTCCGCAAGAACCCCCCCGCCTCCGCCTCCGCCTCCGCCTCCTCTTCCTCCTCTTCCACGGCAGGCACGACCAGCACCACCAGCCATCTAGCCGCATCGGCGTCGGCCGGCAACCTTTTCCGAGCCGCTCTCCAACAGCTGCAGCAGCTGGAACGCCTCCAACCGCGCTCGCTAGAGGGCGCCGCGGGGCCCTGGGACGGCGAAGAGGACGCCGACGACGCCGACGACGGGGGTTCGCGCCCCCGTCCCCGGCTGGAGGAGGCGGCGGAGGAGAAAGAGAAGCGATCCGAGGAGCCGCCGATCTCCTTGGATCTCACTTTCCATCTTCTCCGGGAAGTCTTGGAAATGGCCCGAGCGGAACAGCTGGCTCAGCAGGCTCACAGCAACAGGAAACTGATGGAAATCATCGGGAAGTGAAGTCCCCCCCCCACACCCGTGCCCTTGACCCGTCCCGTCTCCCTTGACCAAAGAGAGATCCTCCAGTTAGCACACGACTCTGCGACATATGTAAATCTATTTACACTGATCCCTTGTGCTGTTCCGGTCTCTTTCTTTCTGTTTATTTGAGAGCTTTACTGACATCGTGTCCCATCACACACACACACACACACACACACACACACACACCGCCTAATGTAGCCTGTCAGTAGCATGCCCGGCGTTGTAGTGCCCAGGTGTCGTTTGTATCTTAATCTTCTCTCTTCCTTCACTCCTATTCCACCCCAATTCCCCACCAACACCGCCGCGCACTCTTGCAAGATTAATTCCACTCTTTGCCGATGGGGGAGGAGGGGGTTTCCAAGCGCTGGAAAGCTGGAGAATGTAAGCGCCCCCTGTCTTCTGCTGGGCGAGGGTGGTGGTGAAGAGGGAAGAGGGGTTGGGGTGTCTCTGTATTAAGCTGTTTCGAACCGACTCTTCTATTTTCTTTCTTCTTTGTCAACATTTCCACAAATAAAACATATTTTCAGCGCTCGGTCAATTTGGTTGTGTAAGAGAATGTTTAATATTTATATTTTTAATAAAAGCTGCAAAGGAACGATGGCTCCCTACCCTTCCTTGCCTGTTTGCTGGAGTCCGTCTGGATTCGAGAGTGGGGTGGGGCTGCGGCTGGGGTGGGGTGGCTGGAGCCCTTTTCTTGGGGGAAATGGGTTGGCTAAGCAACCCCGAGTAAGGAGACAAGCGCAACGGGCCACGTTAAATCGAGTGAGGCCCTTCCTTCGCTTTGAATGGCTGCGGATGCCCTGGGGCCGGTTAGGAGGCCACACATTTGCCCTCCGGATGTATTTGACAACAACACCCATCACCCCCAGCCGGCATGGCCGTGGAAGCAGAATCCAGTGGAGGGATGGGCATTTTAGCCTGGGGAAGGGTTCGTGGTTCGGGCCTCTCACTATTGAGCCGAATTAGGAGGAGATCAGATCCCCGTTAGCTGTAGAGTAGTAGGTGATGATCACAAGGCAGCCCCTCTGGGCATGAGCAAAGGTCCGGGGCTACAGCCTTTGCCCGAGTGACTTCCTGATCAAAGCGGAGATTCCCGAGGCTCATCTGGGATGGAGAACTAAACGAGGAAAGGCGCTGGCGTTGATTTCTGGCTCAACACCTCAACTCCTCCGTGCGCCTTTGCCAGGGAGGAAAGGCTTCTTCACACCTCCAGTGCAGTTCTCCTTGATTCAGAAATAACCCGGGATGATTCGGAGGCCGGTCCTCCCGAGTGGGCTTGCCTTCTGCTAGAAACTCCCGCGGGCTCACGTCTCTATATCTATCTATCTATCTATCTATCTATCTATCTATCTATCTATCTATCTATCTATCTATCTATCTATCTATCTATCTATCTATCTGGAAGTTGAGTTTCAGACTGATGAAGCTGTTTGGATGAGCAGCGAAACGTTTCTATCTCTCAAAAAAGAAGTCCAGTAGCCATGACTCAACTTCCAGATCAACTCACCTGGATGACTGAGAATCTTCACAGACATCTCTCTCTCTCTCTCTCTCTCTCTCTCTCTCTCTCTCTCTCTCTCTCTCTCTCTCTCTCTCCAGAGCCAACCAGTGACCTTCCAGAACTGCTTTTATAAACTCAGCCAATTAAGTCACAAGTCCAGCTGAAGGGTTGTTGGTCGCCCAAAGCTGCTGCTCTTCCTCTCTCCCTCTCTCTTGGTTCTCCCGGAGGTTCAGGGTGGGTGACACTCGCCTCGTTTTAACCTAGGCGGGAATTAAACCGCCTTGACTTCCCGTCTCCTGCAAAGCAAGGGAGGAATCTGTTACCAGCAAGAGCAGAGAAGGAAACGAACAGTGCTTCCAGGTGTATTGGACAACACGCCCCTTAATCCCCAACCAGTATATTCACTGCCATCGCCCTGCACTTCCGGAGGGCGCCAGTTTGGAGCGAGGTGCAGGCGGACCGATGAGGCCACCCGGCGCCTCTCGAGGGCGAGGCTTCACACTGCAGCTCACACTGACCGCAACAAGCGCGGCCATGGATCGAGGCCGGTGGAATCCGCCGATCGCCCAACATCTGGAAGCCCCTCCCCCCCCCGAGGGGGCTGCAGAATTCAAAGGAAGTGAGGCAGCCCAGCCGACAGGCTGGCAAGGAGGGCTGCCTCCTTCCTTTGAGAAAGACTCAAAGGGAGAGATCTGTGGGTCTTAGATCTTTGCCGAGAAAAAAACTTTCTGGCCTTTTTTTTTTTAAAGACAAGAAGAGACCTCCTCCATCGCACCATCGCCATTGTCTGGGTGAGTGAGTGGCCCGGCACGATTCTGGTCGTCCCAGCCTGAGTTTGGAAATTGACCATCGAAGGAGGGCAAAGGGTGGTAACAGAGGGCAGGTGCCTCCTCTCCTCGATGGCCTTTTGAGCATGGGGTTGGCTTTCGACCTCTGCCGCTGGCAATATGGGTCTGAAAGAGTAGGCAGGATGCAGGTGTTGACCGTTTCGGATTAACCAGACGGGGAATTGACCGACGCCACCTTCCAAAAGTCTTTGGCCCTCTGCCGGGTGTCACGCACACTCCCAGCCCCTCCTATTGAAGCAGGGGCATGCGGGGTGTGTGGTATAGTGGTTAGAGCAGGCATGTCCAAACTTCAGCCCTCCAGATGTTTTGGACCACAACTCCCACAGTCCTCTGTCATTGGCAATCTAAGCTTAGAATTCTGGGAGTCGTGGTCAAAAACATCTGGAGGGCCGAAGTTTGGACATGCCTGGGTAAGAGAGATGAGCTGTGCAGTTAGGGAGACCCCGAGGCAATCAGGAAGCTGGCGGGGCAAGAACAGTTCCCGGGATGTAAGGGAGGCTAAAGAACCGGGGAAGGGCAGTCAGACCGAGCAAGGAGGGAGGGTAAGCTTCCCAAGGGCAAGCAAGATGTTCAGAGTCGCGGTCGCGGGGTGCCCTCCTGGCTGGTGTCTGGCCGCACCCAGCGAAGGAGGCAGAAACGCAACGCCACCAAGTTTTAAGAGGTATTGAGTGACAGTACCATTCTCTTCCGGGAGCGCCTCCTCTTTGCAAACTCTGCCACCGCTTTCGGGTGCTGCCGTCCCGCTCAGAGTTTGGAAAAATTGCTTTACAAAAAAATCAACTCTCCTAATGGTGTGGCCAGTATGGATAATATACTTGCAAGCTGTTGTCATTTCCATGATGTGCGTGGACCCATGTCCGCTTCCTCAGATGCATGGCGCCCAGTGGGTTGAAGTCTAAGCGTTTGCGATACAAATATATTCCCATCAGGAAGAGTCTTGGTTCCTCGCAGTCCGCTCTGCCCCCCCCCCCCAACTAAACACAAAGAAGCTAGCAAGGGAGTGAAGACAAAACAGAGCAGGAGCAGAGGTTTGGAAATATGACCTCCTGGACTACAAATCTCAGATCCCCCAGGAAGCATGGTCATGGCATACGGCCTGGGGATTTTGGAACTTGTGATCCCAAAAGTCAAATTTCCCGCGGACCTTGAGCGCCTGGCTCAATTTAACACTACTGGAGAAGAAACCATTTCTGTAGACATGGCTTTTCTCCCCTCTGTATGATGCCCTGCAGCTGTTGAAATACCCTTTTCTTCCAAAAAGTTAATGGTAAACGGGGTGGGGTTACTCATATCAGCTTGTGAGCATTCTTGAACTTGCATGTGAGATCTGCTTCACATGCCTATCTGTAGCAAACACTAGGTGGGTGAGTGCAAGGGACAGGGTGTTTTCAGCTGCAGCTCTGATTCTCCACCTTTTTGGTTTCAGCTGTAATTATTTAGTGGGGTATAGTATCTTTAATTGGCTATTTTTTAAATAGGGGTTGAACTTGATTCTCCATAGGGTCCCTTCCAACTCTGCAGTTCAAAGGTTATCATCATCATTATAATCACTCTGTATCTCTGCATTGCGTTCTAATACATTGGAACCCAATTTTACAGTGATCCTGATGAGATTTTCAAGGTAAATAAGATATTTGAGGAATGGGTTTTACCATATCCACCCATCCACCCCTGAGAGTTTTCATAGCCAAGCAGGGATATGAACTAGGATCATCTGAGTTTTAATCCATCAACTTATCTTCATTCTTTATTTAAATAAGTTCTAGTCAGCCTTTTAGAGGGGCATGATGGTTCAGTGGGCTAGAGCACTGAAAACTTTTGGTTACAAAGTCAGCAGCTCAGCAGTTCGAATCCCGGGTGCCACACAGTGGAGTGAGCTCCCGCTGTTAACCCTCAGCTCCTGCTAACCTAGCAGTTGGAAAGCATGTACATGCAAGTAGATAAATAGGTACCGCCGTAAAAAGCGGGAAGGTAAAATGGTGTTTCCTTGCAGCCATGCTGGCCACATGGCCACGGACTTGCAGAACATTGGCTCTTTGGCTTGACTACAGAGATGAGCACCACCCCTAGAATCGGACATGACTAGCATGCATATGCAGCGGGGAACCTTTACCTTTACCTTTTTAGTCAGTCCTTAATGAAACTACAGTAATCCTAAATGATCCCACCATTTATATACAATACAGAAATATATATTTTTAAAACATAACCTCCCAGTTTTAAAATACAACAATAATAGTGAAGAAACAAACAAACAAACAAAAAACTCTTATATGGGAGTATTTCATGAAGCAATTCAGTAGTTGAGAGGCTACATTTTAGATAGCTGATGAAAATATTGGGATTTGCTTTCTGTAGTTTTTAATGATTCTGCACTCCAGAATGTTTTAAAGAGGGTTTTTTTTAGTCTAGG
This sequence comes from Phrynocephalus guinanensis, assembly GCA_037367245.1. Classification (NCBI taxonomy): domain Eukaryota; kingdom Metazoa; phylum Chordata; class Lepidosauria; order Squamata; family Agamidae; genus Phrynocephalus; species Phrynocephalus guinanensis. The sequence goes on from CM074739.1 coordinate 45,454,946, forward strand.
TTTTTTTTTACTGTAATCTGTTTTAGTGCATGTTTCATCTGGTTGTTTATTGTAAGTAGTTTCAATATTTGGCATGCATACAAACTCAGGGGTTCAGACAGGATGAAAAAAGAGTTTACTGGTACACAGCTGAAAAGAATAAATAAAAATCTCTGGTTAGAGTTGCTGGTGTTTATTGAAAACCCTGCCATAATTACTCAGGTAGAAGAGACCTCCTAAGTGATGGTGCCTATAAACAACAATAATGCCTTTATTGGGGAAGCAATTGGCTTTTTATACAACAATATTGCTGAAATTCTTTCATAAAATTGTAGGAGAAAATGCCAAAGGCACGTATAAATATGTGTACTATATAATGTGCTTTTAACACGTTACTAACAGTATTGCCTTCTTTTTAACACACGCCTTTCTGACACTGTTTTGCTTGAGCACATTTAGGGTCAATTGGAATAATCATGAAACAGCTTCTGTTTGTATCACAGACTAGTACCGTGTTGTTCTAACAGTATCGTAGCCATCTGTGGACGCGAGTTGGAGAGGTAACAAGGTTCTCATATGATGCCATTGTCTCAAAAGCGTTTGTGAATTTGACCCTCATCGAGTTCATCCTCAAGTATTGGCTGACATTGTTTTAAATTTTCCTTCCACCCCCTTCCTCCACATGGTACAGCTGCTTCGAAAAATCATATAGAATCCGATCCTATAGAGCTGTTTCAACCAACATTTTCAAGATAAGACGAGGGCCACCGTTTCTTTCAAATGGCTGTTTGTTGTCACTTTCAGCCCAGTCACTTGTTACCTATGAGTCACTCCAGAGACCTGCTGGCGTCATCATTCATTCAATGAGTTCAACCAGGAGAAAGAGAAGACATGACGAGCCGGCTCATCAACTCTTTCATTGCTCCTAGGCTGTCTTTCTGCTTGTCCTTGAGGGGAGGGTTCAGGCCCAGTCTGAGGAGAAAAGATGAATATTCACAAAAGGCAAAAAACTGAAACTTCATATTTTGAACTGGAATATATTGATTATTTTACCAGAGGCGTAGCAAGGGTTTTCAGCACCTGGGGACAAAGTCAGTTTTTGTGCCTCCCCGTAATAAATGGAGAGAGGCTAAGGTGCCATGTACAAGGTGGTGCCAGAGGCCAGGGAGCCCTCTATGTCATCCTTGGCAAGCCCCCCATGACATGACTTCCTGGGACTCCTTGGTAGGGAGCCATTTGGTGCTCAATTTGGTGCACCCAAATGCTCTGCCCAGGGACAGATGCCCCCCTTGCCCCACCATAGCTACGCCACTGTATTATACTCCCATTAAAGCTAATTTGACTGCTATGAAAAAAGGAAAATAGAAACAACACAAAAGCCGCTGTCCATGAATAATCAAACTGTTATTGAGCTAAATCCAATTGTCAGGGCCAAGTAAAGTGGACCAACGAAATCAAAGGCACTTCACTGATTCATTGGGTCTATTCTTGAAATTAACAATTGGTTTTAGACCCCCTTTTTAATGAGATACCTTTTTGGAAACACACTGTAATTTCATTGAAGTCAACAAATCTTAAGTTTTTGATGCTTCCAAAGTTGATCAAGGAAAAGTTCCTCATATACCTCCCCCCCCCCCATCCTGGTATGGTACTTATGGTAGATGCCAGCCATGACATCTTTTATATTTTAATCAATTTATATTCAAGATATATCTCCACTAGATGTCCTAACTTCTTAGCCCAAAGTTTGTTCATTCTTCTTCCCCCTCATATCCTCCTCTTGCTCTTAACAATGACGGTTGCATCTCACATTGAAGACTGAATGGTGCTATTACAATGAGATAACTTCGGGGTACCTCAAGTATTTATAACATCATAACAAAACATAAGCAAATACAGCTACTCTCACAGATACTTATGATGAACTGCCGTATGGGATGCAGATGGATTGGTGTGATCCAAGCATCTTTTGTAAATAGATTGTGTTAAATTTCAAACTTGTGTGAGTGAGGATTGATGACTTGTTAGTTATTAGTTGTGTGTTAGTTAATTTAACATTATGCTGTTTGGACTGAGTCATGACACTGCATGACAACTCCAGTTTTCTAGTGGATGTGAAAACAGTAGATCATATTCTCCAATTTACTCAGAATCTTGGGTCTTTTTCCCCCCGTGTCACATGTTTTGCTATAAGTAGGCCAAATCCTATAGCGGGTTTTGCTCTATACAGTTTCATTATCTTGGGGGGTGGGTAGGCACATCTCTAAAAGACAAACATCATCCTAATATTGATGATGATTCTGAACTAACAATGCTGTTGCAAATACAATATGCGGTGTACAGCTTTCTAAACTCATAAGGATGGGTTTTTCCCCAATTATGATAGTGGTTAAGTACACAATAGGCAGCTTGTGGACCAGGACAGAAGGGTGCTTCACCCTACATTTCAGGATGTGCACCTCTTCTCCTACTCACAAGTTGCTATTGATAGCTATACTACAACAATCCCCCCCTCTGCTTCTCAGTGCTAATGATCAATCTTAGAATCAAAGAATCATGAAGTTGGAAGGGGCCTAAAAGGGCCACTGAGTCCAACCCCCTGCTTAATAATGTGCACTTAAGGATGGCAGGGGTGGTACGTTTGGCTGTCTTAGGTACTGCCAATCCAATTAGTGGCTGGAATCCTATTGGGGTTTGCACAAGGGCTGCACAACTTTCCATAGCTAATTCTGGCTAATGGATAAAGTGCCTGGGCACATTTTAGCTGAGTAATTGGGCATGTGTCCAGGAAAGCAACTGAGACATACTCTACCATTTCATCGATACTTTGCTATTAGCAACAGCAAGCTGTAGAAACCTTATGCAAACAATAATATGATTCTGACCAATGGCTAGTCAAAGACGTAACAAAGAATTGGCTGTGTTTTTTGACCATGGAATGTTTCCCTGAGTGTTGTGCAACCTGAGGTCTTCCAGCAGTGAGTGATTATACCTCCTATCTTCCACAAGACAGCAGGTGTGCTGAAACTGAAAACATTTGGAAGGCATCAAGTTGGGGGAGGTTGATTTAGACCAGTGGTGCTCAAGCTGGGCCCCCCAGATTTCTTGGACTAAAATTCCCAGAAGCCTTCATGACTAGCTTGCTGGCCAGGATTCTTGGGACTAGTAGTCCAAGAACATCTGAGGACCCAAGGTTGGGAACCAATGATTTAGACCAGGCATGTCCAAACTGCAGGCCTCCTGATGTTTTGGACCACAAGTCCCAGACTTCTAAGCTTAGATTGCCAATGGCAAAGAACTGTGTGAGTTGTGGTCCAAAACATCTGGAGGGCTGAAGTTTGGACATGCCTGATTTAGACAGTGCAATAGGCAGAGAAACAGCTGGTACTGTCTTGATTACATCCTCCTACCATTTAGGAATTGCCTAACTCAAACATTTTGTTTGTCATTCCTCCCCAACCCAGATTCTCAAGAATGTCACTAGGTGGTGATGACTTCTGGAAGGGAAATGGCAGCTATCAGCTGTTGGTGCAAAACAAGAAGCATCCAAACGGAGGAGGCTGGAGGTCTATGCATCTTCTACCCTTCCCGATCTAAGTTCTTTGTGAAAACGTTTCAACAACTTTCACATCCGGCACTGAGAAAATTGGTAACTTTTAGCTAGATGTGGGACACTAGAGGTCTTATTGTTGTGCAATTGCTTTTTTGAAAGCCGAAGCAGAAGCTGTATCTGGCTTGTGATCTGAGTTGGGGAGTCCCTGGCTTGTACCACCAGTAGAAATAATAAAGAGATTCTACACCAGAATTTTAGTACTTGGTCAGTCACTTGCTGTGGAACCAGATATTTAATTCATTATGTAAATGCTGATTCCGTTAGCTAATTTCCCATTCCCTGGCTGGATCATTCATTTTATTCATTTATTTATAGCTTCCATTTTATTCAACAGATTTAAAAGCAATATATCTAAATTCCAAGAGTGATCCTCCTATCCAAATACTAACCAATCCCAGACATGCTTATTTTTAGCAACGATGCTGGCTCATGTGCCTTTAGTTCAGAATGTACACCTGATAGAAGTCATTATGTAGTGTGTGAATAGTGTTGAGGAAATTCCATATATGACGACCATAATATCTTGCCTTACAAGTAATTTTGTGGAGAGACAAGGATTCACCTGGAAGAAGTTGATTCTCAGTTGCTGCCGAAGGCAAATCTGCCAATGGCTGATGCCTCCCCATAGGTGAAAGTACTAAGTACATTCAGAGATATTCAGGTAACTTTGTTGCCTGAGACAGAAGATCATGCGAACACTCTAACGGGGCAATAAAATGAAGTACTAAATTAAAGGAAAGGTTGCTGGCCTTCACCAAGATCAAGAAATTTGTGGATGCCTCACTCTGTCTAATGATAGGGCCAGAGCTGGGAAGAAAACAGCAAAGAGGATCTCAAAATAATTAACACATCATCTGTTAATCATATGGTGTCCCCATGAGCAGGATACAAGGATGGGCCCCTGCCTCCTCTTTCAGTGTCTCACAGCCTCCATGATGTGAACATCAACTGGTTGAACACAGTCGATTGTAGCTGAAAATGTGTAGAATTTTAAAATGACCCTACAAAAGAAAAGATACATTCTTAGCAGATGTGAAAAATAGATTCTGAATGGGAACATTACATTTCTATTGGATTTGGTTAATTTTTCAGTGCAACTTGCTTCTGTGGAGAGATATAATTCTTTGACTTCGTATCAAGTAATATAATCCAACAAAGTTTTTACAGTACGGTTTTGCTGAACCCATACCTTGACTTGTACAGAAGGTGAACTGAGTTTGCATTTAACAGAGCCACTATCAAAACAGCCCTATACATACCAATGCAAATAGGCTTTTGGAGTATTCCACTGATATTTTGGGGAAGTTAATCATTTTATTTGTCTGTCTGTCTGTCTGTCTGTCTAAAATATTTTTACCCTACCTTTCTCCTTTTAAAAAGGAACAAGGCAGCCTACAACACTGAAGGACAACATTTGAAGTTGAAGGCAATGAGTATGCAATGGTTGTTAAACAGCATTTAATGCTAAGGAAGGACAATGAGAGTGAAGAGGCGTCTTATGTCATTAGAATGGCAAGCAACTTTGGGGACTAAGGGTCACCATATTTGTTTCTAGACCCTGCCGTGAGCTGCACCAGTTCATCTGGAAACAACTGGGAATGTTGTTGACCCCTCTTGATGCTCCCAAGCTGTGCAACGCCCTCTCATGAAAGACCAAGTTGGCTACCTCTTTGCTGTCCATCTGCCAGGAGGCAAAAATCTTTCTCTTTAGGCCTTTCTCCACTAACTGCTGGAGATGTCTATCTTTTATTTGTATATGTTTTTAAAAATGGTGTAAACTGTTTTTAATGTGCTGTCTGCTGAATTGTTCCTTAATATTTAATATTTTACTGCGTTTGTAGCATTTAATATGGTTTATTTTAATCTAGTAAGCCCACTTGGGTCCTATTTTGGAAAAATTCATTCAAAGGAATGAATGATGAATAGAGGTGCCCACATTTTTTTCAGAGAACAAATATGCACTTCCCTTTTTTGGGAAGTGCACACCCATTATGGGAAAGCCACTGCTCTTGGAGTCCTCCAAGAGTAGAAATAGCCACTTCAAAATAAAACTTTTGTTTTTAATGGTTTGAAGAGGAAGGCTTTGAGGTCGGTGCCGAAATCAGTCTGGGGCCCCCCATTCATCCAGAGACCACACCTTATCCACCATTTAAAAAAAGGCAATTCTCTTGTGCTGACATGGAATTGGATTTTGACACACAATGCATATCAATTCTGCCAAATTTCTGGGAAATAAATGATAATATGCATCATCTGCTAGACATATAATGCTTAAATAATTATTCTCAATGGCCCAGAAGTACTTTTTCAGTATCCAGTATTTAGAGAGAATGGAAGATGCAACTTTTAAATTTTTATTTAAAAACTGTAAAAATATATACAGTGTATTTTAAAATCATCTCAACTTTCTTTAAAGTTTAGACTACTGTATATTGTGATATCATTCCTTCACCACACTTCCTACAGCTGTCAACTTTTATCATAGCAATACAGCTACAAGCTCAAAGGTTCCTTTCCTGGTGTCTATTTTTAATTCTATAGCAGCCAACTAAAATTCTTTTCTTCTGCACTGAATTGTTCAACTACATAACTGGAGGCAGGTAAAATATGCACCAGAAAACTCCATCCATCATAAGATTAGCTGCTCAATTCTCAGATAGGTGCTTGCCTGTGAACCTTTCGCACCCATGGGGACTGAATGTCTTACCAAAATAGATTTTCATTCTGTTACAATTAGAGCGATGTGGCAAAAGGATAATGTAAGGCTGTTTATTTCACATAACCTTAACAATTCCAAAAATAGTCCTGAGCAAATGAATTCAGTGCTCTGGTTTGCATGCAGGCTGGGCAAGTTCCCTGAAGGATATAAAGCCATTCATTATGGTCTTAATCTGTTTTAGGGCTCAGCCTCACGTTCAATAAATACAGCAGTTGTATCAGATTTTAAAAAATGTAAATTTTAGCAAACACATGAAGTACATGCACTTGGTGAGTACTGGGCTAGGGGAGTGAGATTTTCTTCATCTCTCCCAGAGTTCTCTTTATTTGGTGGAGGATGTGGAATTGATTCATTGGAATCGATTGCACATTTGTGAACACCCTGGCTTTTTTTGTAAAAAATTATTTGATTTGATGCAGATTGCAGAGCTATACCAGATAGCAGTTTTTTTTTAACAAAATGGGCATCTGCTCACTCACCCCCACCCCCGATCATCCTCTCCCCCTACTTGGCCACCCCTTCACTCACCCATCCCCTTGCCCAGTTGCTCCCATTGGTCGCTCATCCCCTCATCACATGTGATCACCTCTTCACCTGTCCAGTCACCCCTCTTGCTATCTCACCCTTGACATTCCTAATTCATTCTCCAGGGATCTTCCTAGCATTTTTTGGTTTCAATTCCACCCAGTAGGGCATCTGCTACTACAACTACTTTCTTCTTTTTGTAGGGTGTGGGTTCAATGACTCTGCTATCTGAGCTTCAGCTTCTTTTATGTCTTCCTGTGGGCTTCCCTGCCTGTATATGTCTTTCTTTGCATGTTACCTGCTATACTGTCCTCTGACAATCTGTAAATTGTTTTGCCATTCCACTGATGATGCAGTTCCAGTGTCTTCTTCTTTTGCTCCTTTGACTCTGACATGGTGCATCCCCCACTATGTTTATTCTCTCCTTGGCATTCTCCTCCTCTGCTCTGTCTTGCTGTTCTTCTACCTCCACTGCTTCCTCTGGCTCCTGCTGCTTGAGAGTTTGACAGTAGTCCCCCGCCATTTCACAGTTCATATACTGTGGTCCCGTTATATTGCGGGGCTGCAGTATATGAAAGGCAAGGGCCCCTGGGGTAAGCTGCTTGGGCCTGTTTGAGGCCTACTGCACTTAACCCAGGCCTGATAATGGGCCTCCAACGGGCTTCCCAGGCCTGTCAAAGGCCCCAGAAGTGGTTTCCGACAAAGCGGAAGTGACTTCAGAAAAACCGGAAGTGACTTCCGGATTGCAAGAAGCCACTTCTGGGATCCGGGAAGCCTGTTGGAGGCCCGTTCAGGGCAGTGCCATGCCCCCCCAGTCCTGACCTGACTCAGCATTCCCATATTGCGGGATTTTCAATTATCGCGGGTCGGGTCAGGTCCCTAACCCCCACGATAGGTGAGGGATTACTGTATCTAGGAACTCTTGTAACCTTAAGTGTAGCCACTTGCTACTCCAGTTCTCTTTCTTTTTCTTCCAATAGTGCAACTTGCTGCATGTGTACACCATGTTGTTCTCAGGCACACAAACATTGCACATACTTTGCATGTCACCTCCATCAAAGTGTCTCTCCTCTCCATAATCTGTTACTTTTTTTACTCTCTTATGTTTGTCTATTGCCTTATCTAGACTGTTTAATAATCATTGCATGCAATCAAATAACTTCTTATTATGTTGACTATTTCCAGGTCTTTCTAGGTAGAGAATATGCAGGATTGCTATTCCCTTCTTGGGTGTTTGGACTCCCAGGAAGCAGAGTGGAAAATTGAACTCCTGAACTCTCCTAACTCACTGAATTATCCAAGGAACTCAAGGTTGTTTGCCAGCTGGCAAGTTTGTTGGTATGCAGAAGCTACCAGGTATTTAGGCATGTGGATACTTTAGTATGCCACAGATGATTAAAACAAAGCTTCCTGTCTGCATTGTTGAATATCTTTTGACATGAGTAGATGGACATCACTTACACTGATTTTCTAGAACAAGGTGAATATATTTCAAACAAATGTATTACTATAGATATTTTATGTTGTTCATGATGATATCCCGTTCTATATTTCGCTTAGCTATTTTCAGAAAATTAACACAGCATTTAGGGAACCAGGGGCAGGCTCCGTCTCCTTATCTTTCTGTAAAAAAGATGTCATTGCTATTTTCAACAAATGGACTCTGTTTTCCAAGACTTCAAAAAGAATTTCTGCCATAGGCTTTAGCAGTTGCATGCAATTCCCCGGGTCATACATTGTCCATTCTTGTCGTAATGGCAGACAAAACATTTTATCTAAGGAAATTGTTTACTTTTTTCTAGTGCTGTGCAACAAATTTGAAGTTCATCTGCTGAACTCTTTTCCCTCTCACAACATACCAAAACTAGGGGACATCTTCTCAAACTGTGTTGGGAGGGTGAGAACAGACAAAAAAAATTTTTTTTACCCTGTGTGTTGTTAGTCTGTGGAACTCCCTGCCACAAGATGTGGTGATGCCATCTAGCCTTGATGCCTTCAAAAGGGGATTGGACAGATTCCTGGAGGAAAAGTCCATCACAGGTTACAAACCATGATGGAGATATGTAATCTCCAGGCTTTAAACTGGGGTACTTCCAGGGCCACAGACAGGGGAATGGTATCAGGAGACAGATATCTAGTCTCGTGTGCTCCCAGATGCGTCTGGTGGGACCACTGTGAGATACAGGAAGCTGGACTAGATGGGCCTTTGGCCTGATCCAGCATGGCTCTTCTTATGTTCTTATGTTAACTTTATGGATATGATTATCATTAGCCAAACACATTTATTTTGGCTATAACCTGCCTATCTAGTGGCAAGCCACAATTCTAATCTTCATACATGAGGATGCCTAAAAAGTGAGGATATTTCAAAATATTTTCAAGGTAGAATTCAATTTAAATCACTGCAGCCAGAATGAAAGTTAATTTTTTTCTTTTTGGATTATAACCATTCTTTTCAAAGAAAGCATTATTTAACTAACAGCTTTGATTTTTGGAATTATCAACCACATCAATCTACCCACCTAGTTTTTGTCTGAGATCTCGCTCAGTTGTCCTTGACTGAGATTCAGCTGCTTAACTACAGATCTGGATGGGTTGCCACTGCCTATGTAAATGTTCACACAGAAGAATAATACGGAGCAATTGCTGGTTATTAATGTGGGAAATCTAACTTTAGGATCACAGAATAATGAAGTCGGAAGGGGGCGCATAAGGCCATCATGTCCAACCTCTTGATTCCATTTTCTGGGTGTAACACTCATATAAAAAGGAGTGAGCAAAGCAGTGATTTCAGAAGTTATGTGTTTGAAGGAAACCTCAAGTGGCTGTCAGAAGGAACTTTCTCTGCTTCTGGTAGAGAAGGGCAGAGAGTCATGCTGTGACGTAGACCCAGGTCTAGGTGTGCCACTTAGGAATCAGTCAGCACTTTCAAGTATAGATTGTCCTTTGAAAGTTTCTGACGAATGAGACCTATTACCATTTAACATTATGACTCACGGCAGAGTTTGCACCATGGATACACTGGATCAGGCAACAAGGCCTGCATAATTGGTAGGATTTGGATATGTGATCATGATCATTCACTTGATCACAAATGAATGACTTAGCTGAGGTATTGCAAATATGCTAAGAGGTGTAAATAATGACCATGGACACACTGCAGCGCTACACAGGCCAACTCAGCTCTGTAAGGGCTCCATAAATAGAGCACCTTGTGAAGTTACACAACAGTTGGAAGGGGTCCCCTGTACAATATCAACATATTCTCTATTCCAGCATCTGGTTATTTCTAGGTTGTTTTCATCCTTAGGTGTGCTTGAATTTGCAGGGTATGCTTTCTGCTCACTCTTCATTCCTACTGAATGCTGATTGCTGGGGAATACAAAAACAAAGTCTTATGCTTAGGACAGAAGAGAGCAGGATGAGGGAAAAGCAAAGAAGTGGCAGGTTAAAACCACAATCCTGAAAACACGACTGCCTGTGGTGTAACACCTTATCAACTGGTGTTGTTTGTTCTATTTTATTTTTTGCATGATAGTTGTTTGATCCTCCTTAGTATTTATATACTCACTGATGTAAGCTTTAATATTGCTTTTTGATTATGTAAGACACCTTGGGTTCTTTTAAGGAGAAAGGCAGGGTAAAAATATTTTAAATAAATAAATTGATTAAATTGATTAAATAAATAAATCAATACTCTCCCACCCAACCCTATTCCCACCCCACCCTACCCCCGACCCCTCATCAAGAATGCAAAGCATTCAAGAACAGCAAAAATTATTCTGGCACCTCAGGAAAAATAAATCTCATAAGTGCATCCTCCACTTTCTGGCAATAAAAATACAACAATAAATTAAATTATTAGCAGTTTTCTACACTTTCAGTAAAAACAAAACTGCCACTCTGAGGCAGATGCCTTATTCTGTCTATTGGTAGGGCCTTCTGCGCGCGTGCACGCACACACACACACACACACACACACACACACACACACACACACACACACACACACACACACACACACACACACACACACACACACACACACAGCTTATCTAGTCAGTATCCTAAACCTATCTTTCTACCTCTAGATGGAGTCCATGTTGTACACTTTCTCCCCCCCCCCCAACAGTCTGTTTTTACTCTTCAATAATCAAATTGCATAGTTCCTGTAAAGGCATTTTGGATTTCTCCCTTCTGAGGCTGGAGAGGTCAAAACTCAGGAGGGGGCAATCTGACTGGGAAATCCTTTCCTCACCCACACAGAAACTTCTGGAACTCCTGTCTCATGCTTAGATTCCTCTAGTCAGTAGTGGCAAAGAGGAGTAGGGTGTCTGCAGACATATTTATAGGTACTCATAGCCTTCCTATTTCATTATTTGCCCTGAAGCTAGAGTAAATAATTTTTATTCCCACTCAAGCTAATGGAAAGGGAAACTGTTAAAATGGTGGCGGTGGTGAAGCTAAAATGGATGCAATATTAACAAAATACCAACAATAACAAATTGCCCATCCTGCTGGTATGATCCTGGAAGGGCTTTATATAAAGTTGTTTATGTATCTACATGTCTGTATCAAGATCATTATAGATGACTATGTGATAAAAGAAGTGGAAGGTAATAAATTTTAGTTTTTCCTTTGCATCTTGCAAAGATAGGCAATGTTTTAATTTTTTTTATTACTTCAAGACTGTTTTGAGCTTTCTAAAGAGGAAGAGCAGATCCTCTGTCATGCATGAGAAAAACATCCTGAATTTGGCAACGGTCTTCCTGTTCAGGAAGAGTTTTAGGTGTATAAGCAGAAGAAGTGTACTATTTTGCAAATTGGTTCATGAACAACGTCAAGTGGAAATAATCACTTGCTCAGTTCTGCTGATACAAAAAATGGCTTAAATACGGCTAGTTCCATTTTCTGAGGGATCCTAGAAAGTATGCCACAAGTACATATCAGCCATTGTGGAACATGCTTCTGCTTATATACCGCCCCATACTACTACTTGCACCTAACTGCCCAATTACAGTAATAAATTGTACTAATGTTTACAAAATATATGGGGAATCAGTTTTGGGGTAAATGATAAAAGGGTCCATCCTTCTTTGCAAGTAGTTTAGTTTGTTACTGTTATGGTCCATGACCAGCAATGTGGCATTAAACATAATTTAGGTTTGCATTATTATTTACAAGCAAACAATTCTAGCTAAATCTGGAGACTAGGAAAAAGGTGGATGGACTGGAATATGACAGAACTGGTGCTTCTCAATTTTAAAAAATGGTGGGATTTGATGGATGCACATCAGAATAATAGTTTAGCCCTGAGACCCCAAAAATATTCATTTTAAATTAGCCCAAAGTATAGGAGAAGGGAATACAATGGCCCAGAATGGCAATGTCTGAGTAGCATAAAGGTAGAGGTAAAGGTTTCCCCCGCACATGCGTGGTAGTCGTGTCCGACTCTAGGGGCTCATCTAGGGGCTCATCTAGGGGCTCATCTCGTATTCAAGCCCGAAGAGCCAGTGTTGTGCAAGTCCATGGCCATGTGGCCAGCATGGCTGCAAGGAAACACTGTTTTTACCTTCCCGCCTTTTACGGCGGTACCTATTTATCTACTTGCATTTTACATGCTTTCGAACTGCTAGGTTGGCAGGAGCTGGGATGAACAGCGGGAGCTTACTCCACTGTGTGGCACCCGGGATTCAAACCACCGAGCTGCTGACTTTGAAGTCAACAGTTTTCGGAGCCTTAGTCCACTGAGCCACCACGCCCCAACCAAATTCATGGCACATATGTGGCTAGATGAGATGGATGCAGCAAGGCACAAATCATCATCAGGAACAACCTTACAGTACCTATTGTGGGCACAAAATCAATATAGTGAAAAACAGCCTGGAACAGGAACTTCCAAGTTGGACATCCCAATAAAATTCACCCATCCCATTTGACTAAATGGGACTGCTTCAACCAACCACAAATTACCCCTGTGGACAACACTGTAATACCCATTCTGGGCAGAAAATCAATATTGTGGAATGCATCTTAAAACAGTGGCTTCCAAGTAGGGCCGCCCAATACAATTCATCTGTTCCCTTCCAACTCAGCCACAAAACCCCAAAAGGAACAGCATAACAGTACCTGTTCCACGCAGAGATCAATATTGTGACAATCAGTAATGACAGTGTAACCCAACAAAATTCATCCATCCCATTGTGCAACAAGAAGAGAAGTAGCACCTACAAAATGCCTCCATGAACAATATTCCTGTACACATTCCAGGCAGAAAACTGAGACAGGGGAGGGGAGCCTGGAATGCTGACTTTGGACGAGGGCTGCCCAATGAGATCATCCTCTCCCATCCAACTGGAGGGCAGAATGCTGACTCTGGGCAGAAGATTGATATTGCATAGCACAGCCTATAACAATGAGTAGGAAAGCTCAACAAAAAGCCACCCATTATAGGAGAGAAACGAAACAAAGCATACTTGAAAGCACACAAAAACAGTACAGTCTCTCTCTCTCTCTCTCTCTCTCTCTCTCTCTCTCTCTCTCTCTCTCTCTCTCTCTCTCTCTCTCCCTGTTTTTGTGTGACTTCAAGTATGGTTTGTATAAATATAAAAGGTTGGTGGCTTGACATATTACTCCCCTCCTGTGATATGTGACCGGACTGTTGAAAGAATTTGCTGTTCTTCAACAATATGAAACTTGGACTCAGAACCACCCCTGGAATGATGGAATGTAGTTCCCAGGGCTATATTTTTATTTATTTATTTATTCAAAATACTTTTACCACACCTTTCTCCTTAAAATGGACCCAAGGAAGCTAGCATGAATAATATTCAATATTTGAAAGCTAAAAAGGCAAGTATAAACCTATTTTTAAAAGAAACAAACACCACACTAAAGTGGTCAGCAAAACTCTCTCTCTTTCTCTCTCTCTCTCTCTCACACACACGCATGCGCGCACACGTGCGCGCGCGCACACACACACACACACACACACACACACACACACACACACACACACACACACACACACTCAAAGCAACAAGGTGCAACAATCCATTTAAAAGCCATTCTCAGAGAGTTGGCCTAGAGAGTAATGTTTTTGCGGAAGGACAGCAAAGATAGGGCCAGCCTGGCCTCCATAGGGAGAGAGTTCCAGAGTATGGGGTCAGCAACAGAGAAGGTTGTTTCCCATATCCTTGCTAAACACACTTGTGAAGGTGGGCAGACAGAAAGAAAAGCTTCCCTGAGGGCAGGTTCACGGTGCTTGGTTGCATCTGTCCCATTTACTGCAATGGGGTGGGTGAATTTTGGCATCCAGTTCTATTTCGAAATTGCCAGTCTGGGCTCTTTCGCAGACTTTTGGTTTCTTGCCTGCAGTGTAAACTTACGTATTGAAAATTAATTTCTATCATTCATCATTAAAAGATCTGTCAGTTCATTTTGTGACCTAAGGCCTCTCTTGCGAAACTTCCGTTCGCCGACCCCAAATGGTCAGTCTCAGATATTGTGTAGGTTGTGTTCCCGCAGCTTACTATAGTGGAAAATTACCGTTTTAGCTTTCTGCTGTACTTTCTTAAGACTTAGAATGTATGCAAGAAGAAAATACTTCAGTGCAATGAGGAAGTTTCTTAACTGAGAACATCTGAATTTTTCATGTACAGGCTGGAAATGCTTACATGTCTTTACATGTCTGACAAAGTATAAAGGTGTTCTCTTTTACCTTGGAAAGGGCCCCTCTCTTAGGGCCTTTTTACACGACCCCTAAGATCCGCTGGCCACTTAAATTCGGACCAGAGATCTTAGGGGTTCGTCGCTCTTCCTCTGTCTTCCTCTGTCCCCACCCCCCTCGGCACTTCCTGGTTGCTGGCTGCCTGAGGGACAGAGAAAAAAGAAAGAAAAGAATTCCCGTTTACCTCCGTTTTGTTCCCGGCAGCATTCAGATCTCTTAAAGGGGCGGGGCACAAAAAAAGAACAAACAGAAGCCAGGGGAGCCCCGCACTCACTATCCTTACACCGGATCAAATATTTGTCACCATCAAAGACCAGGTACAAGAAAACTGCTGTTTGGTCGTGCTAAAGTGGGCGGGGTCGCACTTAATTGTCTGCAAAGTCCGGAGCTGGTGGGTAAACATTTTTAAGGTCCGGACCTTGGGCAGCCATTTGCGGCGGAGCTTAGGGGTCGTGTATAAATGCCCTTAGAGAGGCACCATCAATGCATTGATTCGATTATTGCAATAAAAAGCCTTTATTCTTCAAAGAACCTGATGTTCCAATGCTCTGTTTGTCTTTATGGCAATTTGCCAGTCTCATTTCAGTAAAATTCATGTTTGTGAGGTAACAGCAGTGGTTACTGCAATGTGCATCTAGTTTTGCAGCTTTCCCCATAATTTCCCTCTCATCTAATGCAAGTCAAGGATATCGCTGTTCCAAGTTATGTTGTGCAATACAGATGTTGTCACTGGAAGAGGTACTGGAAAGTGGCCCCTGGGACTGTTTTGTGGCTTGCTACATCAGTCCCCTCTCATCAGGTGGAAGAGGTGAATTCGGCTTGGCAATCCTGCTCTGAAAGTGCTTGTCTAAGTTTCCCTTCAGACCTCATAATATGCATGTTTGTCTGGAACAGGTCCTGGAATATACCAGAGGCATTTTATGGCTGGTGGCTTCAGTCCTGTCTCGTTGGATGGGATAGGTGAATTTGGTTGGGCTACCCAATTATGATACCAGTGCATGTTATCATACGACATTCCTTTAGGATAAAAGAAAAACCCTGTCTCATTGGATATTAGAAAATAAAAGCACTTCCTTGAAGGACAACATGAAGATGAAAGCTAAAGAGTAGAAATGAAATGCATGTTCATGGGCCACAAAAAGTTCAGCAGACAAAAATCCTAATCATTTCACAAGGCCTTCCAAAGAAAGGATGTGGTGGTTTGGAAGAAAAAGAATCCTTTCCTTACATTAATTTCTTTTATTAACTTGAAGGTTGATAGGCTTTCTTAAAGAAGCAATTAAGAAGAGGGCACAATTTGAGTATTTTTCAGTTTGCAATGAAGCAAAATACAAAGGCAAGGTCAACCTGACAGTGCTGTCATTGAAATAGAGGAAACTACTGCCTTCTATTATTCTGGGACATGATTACTAGAAGACGACGAAGCTCAGATACCAGAAGGTACTCCATGACTCAGAATATAGCTTGTAGATGTGATGTGACTATTAAATGCTAGGGCAAGGAAATAACCAGCAAAATTAATTACAGTGATATCATTGCCTGGGAACCTTACAAAATGTTTTGTCATTACCACAACTCCTCACTGGTGTTACTGAATCACACAGGCAACTTCCAGGGAAAGCTGAATTTAAAAGATCTAGCCAGGGGCAGACTTTTGGGTTTCAAAGAAATTCTCAATTATGTTTAAATGGACTTGTTAGAATCAAATTAGTTCACGAGGCAGGAACCCAGTTTATTTTAAAAGGCAAACCATCTTTTGGGGAGGTGACCATGATTGGGAAAGCATGAAGGAGGGTTTTTCATTACAAGAATTTATAAAATGGTTTGTGTTTTTATATTGCACTGTAATGTGATAAGCATAAGCATAAGCATGGTCGCGGACCTCTGTGCATGAAAAGTATAGAATATCTTTTGGAGAGCATATCTGCACCTGAATGATGAAGGGGAGCTACATTGGACTGAGGTGATCTGTAGTAATGCCTACACATGGACACATTGTTGGGTTCAGCAGGCCAGGCCCTGTGCATCCGTTTCTCCTCTGCTAGCCGAGCACAAGGCTTTATTGGTTACAATGACAGAGCATCAGAGGGGTGGAGACAGGGCTTATGTGCCAGGGGTCTAGTGAGCTGCGGAATTCCTGGGAAGGCTTATCTATAATGGCAGGGTATTTGGGCTGGTCACGTAGGCAGCTTGTTTTTTCCTACATACCATCTCATGGGCTTCCTGGCTCATCTGGGGGAAGAGATAAGATCAAGCTGGCTGTCCTGAGCATATGTGCCCATGGAATTCATTTCCTTCCATCCGGGGCCTCCCCGCTCAGATGGAGAGGTTTAATGATTTCCAAAGGGTTACCCATGCTGCCAGCTGGGGCACTGTCTCTGCCCCAAGGGGGGACATCTCTGTAGTGATCTGAGTGAATTTGAAAGAATCTGTAAGGAAGAGGATTTTAAGGAGAGAATTAAAGAGAGAAATTCAGGGTGTTGTGGTTTCTTCTAAAAATACCCAGTGGGACTGAAAGAGTGACAGCCTGGTGTGGGGATTCTGCTAAAAATAAGATAACAAGACATAGGAGTCATGCCTCACTCCACATTCTCAGGTGATGTCTCAGAGCTACTGCTGCTGCTGCTGCGTAGTACTTCTGATTTATGGTGACCTTTTCCAGGGTTTTGCAGGTGGAGAATATTAAGACATAGTTTACCATTCCCTTCTTCTGGGCATGTTCTGGGATTATGCAGCTTCCCCAAGATCATGGATGTTGGCTTTACTTGCAGGATGCATCGTGAGGAATTGAACTCCCAGATATGACCAGCTGTGGAGCCAAATAAACCACTGAAGACATCAAGAAAAATGTAGAAGGGGGCTTGAAAACACTGCAGCGTTAAATTATAAGGCCATTGAGTCCAATCTTCTCCTGTTGAATGCAGGAATCCACATCAAAGCAGAACTGACAGATGGTTGTCTCATTTTCTCTTGAATTTTTCCAGTGCTGGAGCACTCAAGACCTCTTGAAGTAATTGGTTCCATTGTCGCACTGCTCTAACTGTTACGAAGTTTTTCTCAATTCAGCCTTTATCCTATTTGCACTTATTATTTATTACAGTAGCGCAACCCCATGGACAACCTGTGGTCCTTCAGTGAAATGCTATACGTTGTAATGTCCAGCATGACCAGTGATGGGATCTGTTGAGAACGGCAATCCAGCCACACCAAGAGGGCTGACCATATATTTCTATTTTAAACTTTTCAAGTAAGCAAGGCTTCAAACAGAGAAGTTCTGATCTGTACATCAAAAAAATGCTTTGCCTAAGGTTTTTCTTCCCAATGTTCATTGGTTCTTCAAAAGGTGTTCCTTGAGCATCGACTGTTATTTTTTTTCAGATTCTTTATATGCATTGTCATAGCTTTCTTATCAATTTCAAGATCAGCATCTGTGCCATTAGAACACATACTGTATAACAAAGATTTCCTACTGGACACACCTGAAGTTTGGATTTCTGTTTATAAAGCAGAAGATTTCAAAATATATATCAAGAGGGGTGAACAGGCGTGTGTGTCCACTGTAAGCAAATGCTGGCAAAAAACATCACCCTGCAATTTTAATCATGATAATCAGGAGCGTGGCCATCCCCCTAAATAAGATTCACTGCAGGCCTTTGTGATTGTGTAATCTAGCCTTGCTTTATTTTGAACTCCAAGAATATAAGTAATCCAATCTGATATGCTTAAAAGTACTAATGCACCAAAAATATAAAACATGCTTATAACCTTTTTGTCAGTTAGAGTACGAAAGAACATTGTACCCATTTTCACAACTGAATGCTGAAATTTTCATTAACGCACTAAAATCATCTTGCAGATGATCCCAGGATCATGCCTTGCAATTTAGAGCAAATCAGATTTTATCACTTGAGACTCCAATGTAGCGTGACATCAATTCAGTCTGGTCTTTCAGTCTCATCTCTGTAATGATTCTGTTAGCTACAGTGCACTTATGTACATCTGACAAACCAGCAATAGTCTGGGATTTAACATAACATAGACTTCCTTGAGCATTTCTTGAGCACACATTTTCAAGGTACTGAAATGTGGCCAAGTAGGAGGAAATGAGACCTAAGGAAATTCTAAGGCATGGACTATGGTTACAGTCAGTTAACCAGATGAAAATGGGAAGCTATGAAAAGCAGGAGTGCAATTCCATTACACATGATCAGTCATTACAAAACAAGGTGCCCAAACAATTTGAATAAATTAACAACTAGAGTAACATTACATTTCCCCTACTCTCTTTTAACTTATTTATGTATAATGAATCTGTCTTCTGGTTTGATCGGGCTGATTAGAATTAGATAGACATACTATTCTCTGCAATACAGATCTTTAAAATCTCTTAAACACAATATGTGGGAACAGCTGATAATACACAACACAGCCTCCAGTTGCTTGGTCATGGGTTGCTCCTAAACCTAATAAAGGTGTGTGTGTGTGTGTGTGTGTGTGTACACACACACACACACACACACACACATATGGTATTGATAGCTTACAGACAACTATGGTATGGTAATCCATGTTTATTGGCAGTCCACCTTATATTTCCATTGGTTTTAGCTAAACACCTTCCAGTAAATTTCACAAGTGAAACCTCTCTAGATTGCTATCAGTCTCATATGAATTCATCCAATCTTGGGTGGGTTGATATCTGGGTTAGAAATTTAACCCATAACATCAGCCACTAAGGCGTATCAGTTTTAGTATCCAAGGATTTCAAAAGTACAAGCTGCATTTATGCAGTGGCCCTTCAGGTCCACAAAACAAGCCATAGAAACTCCAACAGTTTATTTCTTTAACTTCTGTCACTATCCTACACTGCATCTATAGACAGTTTCCCACAGCCTAGACACCTGAATAGTGAAATCCTGTCAGTCAAAGGAACAGTCCATCTTCCTATCAAGGAAGGCTAAGCATCAAAATGAAAACCACTGTTTCTGGGTGCTCGGGACCAATGGTCTAAGCCAGGGGTCCTCAAACTACGGCCCGGGGGCCAGATACGCCCCCCCCAGCATCCTGAATCAGGCCCCCGGGGCCAATTGCAGACCCACCCCACCCCCCGCTTTGAGAGCAAACGAGCAAGCCGGCCTCTGCAGCTGTTTCTATTGGTGAGGCAGTTCAAAGCGGTGGGCTACGTCATTTCCCCCACTCCCTCCACCCACTGCCCATATGATTGGCTTGCTGGCTAGTGGGGCAATTCAAAGTGGGAGGGCCACGACATGGTCCCCCGCTCCCCCCTCACCTTCCACCCAGATGGTTGTGGTGCCAGCTGCTGCCAAGCAGGCCACTTTAAAATGGGAGGGCCGCAGCAAGGTCCCCCACTCCCTCCATTGCCCAGATACCCTGCCCCTGCTCCTTCTCCGCCATGCCTGCCTGCCTTCCTTGTGGTTTTGAGGAAGGAAGGGGGCAGGCAGAGACAAATATGGACCAACCTGTTTATTTTTAATTTTAATATGTTAGCACAGAATAGTAAAGTATCCTGGGGCATATACAATCATATTTTATTGGGCTTCTCTGAAGCTACCCATGCATCCTGAATGGGTACACAAAACTTTAAAAAAGTAATTTCCTATAGTTTTAATTGTTGTTCATATTAAAATATAACTGTCTCAAATGTTGATATATTTTGTTTTCTTGAAGGCTTTCACGGCCGGGATCTGATAGTTGTTGTGAGTTTTTCGGGCTGTTTGGCCATGTTCTGGAAGTTTAATTCCTGACACTTTGCCAGACTCTGTGGCTGGCATCTTCAGAGGGCAAGGAGTTCAGGGAACTAGGAGTTCTCTCTGTGCTCTGGGGTAGAGTGAGTATATTTAGTCTCTGGTCTAACTCTATCTTTCTGAAAAATAAACCCAGGATGAATTGGGTTGCAGAACAGTTGTTTGATCACAACTCTCTGTTGAAGGAAGGTTTGCACATGGATTTCCCCTCAAATTAAATATCCCAGCATTTGATTCCTTGTATCAACAAATATCACTTTGAATTCACAGGCAATATAATTAATTAGTCTATGCTTTTTATATTTGCTGTTTATTGTTCTGTTTGCTTTTAATCATTGATTATTTGCTTTCGTGTAAACCTCCCAGAGTCCCTACTTGGAAAATCGGGCGGTCTAGAAATGCAATAAATAAATAAATAAATAAATAAATAAATAAATAAATAAATAAATTCACTATTATGATCTTGTTCTAATTTCTAAAATTCTTATCAATAGCAGTAATAATTACTATATGCTATGGAACAACATAACCTTAAAAAGTTCAAGCATTTTCAATGAAAAAGGTAAAAATCTGTATCTTAATAATTGAACAATTCTATAGTTTTACTTACACACACACACACACACACACACACACACACACACACACACACACACACACACACACACAATGAACACACACATATGTTTCTTGTGTATTCTTCTTCATGTCTGACTGAAGGCACATGGTGCATGTCTTTGATATAGCTAAGTGGGATGCAGCCTGGTTAATATTTGAGTAGAAAAGTGCCTAGAGTCCTGCCTGCAAGCTGCTCTGAGCTTCCCAATGGCAAAAGGAAGAGGAGAACCTATTTTGAAACTTCTGTTTTATGCTTGCTCTACCTTTGGGGTGGGGTGGGGAGTCCGTGGTACATATATTGGACTTCAAAATGCAGGAAGTGGACTGAATATCTGAATTTCCACTTGTTGATACAAAACTCCCTGTACACTGTAAATTTGCATACAAAACAGAAAGGTAGGCTTGAATCCATAGATAACACATTTTTCACTGGGGCTGGAAACAATCGTGTATTCCCTCAATTTTTTCCCAGAACTGTATTTTTTCCACAGGGAGAACTCTATCACATGCTTGCAACACCTGGACAAAAAAAACCTGACCTACAAATCTCTGGAATGGGCAATTGAGCTACCAATCACCCTGGCTATTGATGTGTAGATAATAAATACAACTGTTCTTTATTATAGGCAAATGGCTTCAGAAAGGGCAAATATCAGAAACCAGTGTCTGGAGGTATCCCTCTGGGAGGTTGTAATGTAGTGGGTTCAACAGGAAAAACAACAGGTCCAGGTACTATAAAACAACAGTTTCCCATCCGCCAAGACACAACAGAGGTGCTACATTTATCTCCAAAAAACAGGGGCTCATTTTGAACCATGCAGGATTACGCTCCAGGGTAAAGTTTAAGAGGGAGGGAAGGAGGGGGGAGAGACAAGTAATGGAAGCTGGAGGCACTCGGCAGCATGTATGACATGACAACATGGAGTTTTCAGATGAGAGGAATGGGGCGTTTGTTTCTTTACAGTCTGCAGGCATTGCTACAGAAATGACTCGTGTGGTTAGTTAAGGATAAAACAAAACAGTTCCTACCCCTTAAAGTAAAAATCATGTATTGAATCTGACTCCAGAGATGATGCAGTAAGATAAGAAAAGCCAAAACTGATAGGCAGAATGCTAACCCCTGTGAGGAAATAATAAGAAGAACACTTCACTAATGTCATCAGAATAATATGCTCATTACTCTTGGGCTTGGTGAAGAAGACATTCACTTTTGGAACAGACTCCCCCCACCCCATCCCACAGTTACTGTCATTTTTCTGGTGCTGTTGTTAAACAAGTGGGTGGCCATGAGGAAAACACCATGGGTAGACTTGAAATAGATATTAAGCTGAATTTTGTGGCAGATTAGTTCTTGTGAGAAATACATGCATAAATAAAATATCAGGCACACACAAGTGTCTTCCATATTTTTTCAGAGCTTTCAAATATTACATTTTTGGACTAGAGCTCTCAGAAGCACTGTCAATGGGCTAAGTAGCCACCCTAGATGCTTGTTGGAGAATTCTGGGAGCTGTAGTCCAAAAAGGCCACTCTTTTGATAAACCACACTGTCTCTAAGGTGATCTTTGTTGGCTGTTGAACTATCCCACATATGTATATAGGCCCACGTTGAGAAGGAGAGGGGAAGCAGCAAACACTGAAAGATTTAAAATGAGATCTCAGGAAAGGTCCAGCATCAAAACACACATACAGGCATGCACAACTCTTCAATGGGTTCGGCATCCTCTCCAGTTCTTAGCATCGAGTCACAGCCCATTGCCATGCTGACACTTTCCTTGGGTTCTCTGTGCTGGGTGGTTGCATCTGAGCTTCCATTGATGGTGCTATCTCTGGGCATTGTGAGAAATTAAAATGGCAAGTAAGACCAAAAATACTTGGCACCAAATGGAACCTACTGTTAGAAATGAGGATTCCACTGACATCTCCTAAAACCTGCAATGGAGACAGCATCATGTGGCAGCGGTGAAGGCCAATTCCATGATAGGAATTATCAAAAAGGGGATTGAAAGTAAAACAGCCAACATTATAATGCCATTATACAAAACAATAGTAAGGCCACACCTGGGGTATTGTGTACAATTCTGGTCACCGCATCTCAAGAAAGACATAGTGGAACTGGAAAAGGTGCAGAAGAGAGCAACTAAAATGATTACTGAGCTGGGGGACCTCCCTTATGAGGAATGGCTAAAACAATAGGGGCTCTTTAGTCTTGAAAAAGGGCGCCTGAGGGGGGATATGATTGAGATGTACAAAATAATGCAGGGCATGAGTAAAGTGGATGGAGGGACGCTCTTCTCCCTCTCACAAAATACCAGAACTAGGGGACATACACTCAAATTGAGGGCTGGGAGAGAGAGAACAGACAAAAGAACTTTTTTTTAACCCAGCGTGTTGTTAGTCTGTGGAACTCCCTGCCACAAGATATAGTGGTGGCATCTGGCCTGGATGCCATCAAAAGGGGATTGGACAGATTCCTGGAGGAAACGTCCATCACAGGTTACCAACCATGATGGAGATGTGTAATCTCCAGGTTTAAAACCGGGGTACTTCAAGGGCCAGATGCAGGGGAGTGGTATCAGGAGACAGATATCTAGTCTTGTGAGCTCCCAGAGGCATTTGGTGGGGCCACTGTGAGATACAGGAAGCTGGATTAGATGGGCCTTTGGCCTGATCCAGCATGGTTCTTCTTATGTTCTTCTGTTTCCCTGAGCATAGGGGATAATTATTATAGCAGGTTCAACTGTGTTATTGATAAGGAGTTGCTAATAGTGTGATCAATAGAGGTGGTCCTAGATTTTTGTTTTGACCCAAGGCAGAGGAGCAAAGCACCCTCCCAATCATTCTGGCCAAGTCATCTGAAGATTCCACAAGTCATTTTGGCACCAGAGATTGAAAAATCCCTTGTTTGTGGTATAAATATAATAATACTAGTACATTAAACATGGATAATTTGCTGCTCGTTCATGATAGTCGAAATCTACTGCTTGCTTTGCTTAACAGCAGGATCAACCCTGGATGGGGCTATGTATTCAGCTAGTCCTGTGACATTTCAGGGTCAAATAATGCCTTGGCTCCAGTTAGCCCTATGGGTATGTCAGACTCATTCTCTCTCTCTCTCTCTCTCTCTGCTTTTCTCCTGACAGCTGATGCCTGTTCCAACTGCGCCCCTTATTCCTTACACATCACTGTACTTATTGCTCATGCAAGCCTCTTCCAAAAGAAGCTGCCAGGGCTAGAACCAAGAGTCTTTAGTCTTATGGACCTAACCACATATGACGCTAACAAAATGATTAGCAACCGCAATGTTTTTAAAGAATTAAATACCAGGTGTGATGTGGCAGGGGCATAGCCATCTGTACAGCAGTACATGGGGAGGGGAGTTTTAAATCTTCCCTCCTTAGTCAGGGATGCAGCAACAGACACACACACTCCTTAATTCAGTAATTACTATGGAGGGGAAGGAATGATTTTTCGTAATTAAGTTTTATTTGAACGCTAATTTCCTTGTGTTGCAGGGGTATGTGTGATTTTTTAAAACTGAGATTGTGACTGAGGAGGGAGGATTAACATTCTCCTGCCTGTGGTTCTGACCAATCACCCTTCGACCCATAATTGGTACGTTTATTCTCAAAAAACAATAGAAATGATTCCTTATCTTATTATCAGTGTCATATGTTTGACTATCCTGTGCATTATTGACACGTAGGAGGAGCAATCAGTGCCAGAACTTGAAAATGCCAATTTGGGCTGATTGAGATTTGGGGAACAGCTCAAAGATATAATTTTTTCTTGACATTCAGAACCTCCTCACAACAAGGTCTTCTCAAGAGTAAAGAATGAGTCTATCTACTCAAGCGAACTCAAGCGAACTGTTGGCACCTCCTGAACAGGAAGGACTATATGTGACACTTCCAGTTGAGCAGGCACCCTGCAAGCAAGACATTTTCCACTGTGTTATATCTCCATGTGGACCCCAGCCCTGTCTTCTTGGCTGAGCTCCTTCTTCCCAGCTCTTTTTCTGGCAGCTTACAGGTCAGATTTGAAACAATCTATACTGCATGTTTACAGAAGTCCCACAGGTATCACTAAGAGGTGAGGTTTGTGGGATGGAAACATGAACAAAGAAAACACCAACGATACTGCCTGCAAAATGTTTATGTTAAACGTTAGTAAATATTTTAAAACTGTAGGTATTAAGCAGAACTTGGAAAAGTTACATGTTGGGATTTGAACTCAAAGAACCCTCTGGCCAGCATGACTATTAATCATGCTCATTCAAGGATTCTGGAAGCTGCGGGCAAATCAATCCATCCATCCAAATGCAAGTCTTAAGGCATCACACATGCAAGAGGAAGTTCATCCATATTAAAGCACAGTGTTTGTTAAGAACATAAGAACATAAGAAGAGCCATGCTGGATCAAGCCAAAGGCCCATCTAGTCCAGCTTCCTGTATCTCACAGCGGCCCCACCAGATGTGTTTGGGAGCGCATGAGACTAGATATCTGTCTCCTGATACCACTCTCCTGCATCTGGCCCTTGAAGTACCCTGGTTTAAACCCTGGAGGTTACACATCTCCATCATGGTTTGTAACCTGTGATGGACTTTTCCTCCAGGAATCTGTCCAATCCCCTTTTGAAGGCATCCAGGTCAGATGCCATCACCACATTGTGTGGCAGGGAGTTCCATAGACTTACAACGCGCTGGGTAAAAAAATATTTTCTTTTGTCAGTTCTTACTCTCCCAGCCCTCAATTTGAGTATATGTCCCCTAGTTCTGGTATTTTGGGAGAGGGAGAAGAGCTTCCCTCTATCCACTTTACTCATACCCTGCATTATTTTGTATGTCTCAATCATATCCCCCCTCAATCGCCTTTTTTCCAGACTAAAGAGGCCCAAATGTTTTAGCCTTTCTTCATAAGGGAGGTGCCCCAGCCCAGTAATCATTTTAGTCGCTCTCTTCTGCACCTTTTCCAGTTCCACTATGTCTTTCTTGAGATGCGGTGACCAGAATTGTACACAATACTCCAGGTGGGGCCTTACTATTGTTTTGTATAATGGCATTATAATGTTGGCTGTTTTATTTTCAATCCCCTTTTTGATAATCCCTAGCATGGAATTGGCCTTCTTCACCGCTGCCACACATTGGGGAGACACCTTCATGGAGCTGTCCACCAACACACCAAGATCTCTTTCCTGATCCGTCATGGATAACTCAGAGCCCATGAGTTGATAGATGAAGTTTGGATTTTTTGCCCCAATATGCATTACTTTACATTTGGTTACATTAAAGCGCATTTGCCATTTCTCAGCCCATTCCCCCAGTTTGGAGAGATCCTTCTGGAGCTCTTCACAATCTTCTCTGGTTTTTACCACACGGAAAAGTTTTGTGTCATCGGCAAACTTGGCCACCTCACTGTTTATCCCTGTCTCCAGGTCATTTATGAACAGATTGAAAAGCACCGGTCCCAGGACAGAGCCCTGGGGCACACCGCTTTTCACTTCTCTCCATTGTGAAAATTTCCCATTGACACCTACTCTTTGTTTCTGGGATCTCAACCAGTTCTCAATCCATAAGAGGACCTGCCCTCTTATCCCCTGACTGTGCAATTTTCTCAGCAGCCTTTGGTGAGGGACTGTGTCAAAAGCCTTTTGAAAATCCAGATAGACTATATCAACCGGTTCACCCAAATCCACGTGCCTGTTGACCTTTTCAAAAAATTCTAAGAGGTTTGTCAGACAAGATTTACCCTTACAGAAGCCATGCTGATTTTCTCTCAGCAAGGTTTGTTCTTTTATGTGTTTTTAAGATTTTCTCTTGGATGAGGCTTTCCACCATCTTCCCTGGGACAGATGTAAGGCTAACCGGCCTGTAGTTTCCTGGGTCCCCCCCTCCTTCCTTTTTTAAAAATTGGTGTGACATCTGCTATCCTCCAGTCCTCCGGCACTGTGGCCGTTTTAAGAGACAAGTTGCATACAACCGTTAAGAGATCTGCAATTTCATTTCTCAGTTCCCTCATAACCCTTGGGTGGATGCCATCTGGGCCAGGTGACTTGTTAATCCTCAATTTATCAATTAGTCCTAAAACCTCCTCTCTTTTAACCTGTATTTGATTTAATTCTTTAGTCAAGAGGGGCGGCTCAGGCAGCGGAATCCGCTCAAGGTCCTCTGTCGTGAAGACAGACGCAAAGAACTCATTCAATTTCTCTGCAATGTCCAAGTCTTCCTTAACCTCCCCTTTTCCTCCCTCACCATCCAGAGGGCCAACTGGTTCTCTGGCAGGTTTTCTACTTCTAACATATTTAAAGAAGCTTTTATTATTACCCTTTATATTGCTAGCCATTCGTTCCTCAAAGTCTTTCTTTGCCTCCCTTATCATCTTCTTACATTTCTTTTGCCAGAGTTTGTGATCCTTTTTATTTTCCTCATTTGGGGAGGATTTCCATTTACAGAAGGACCTCTCCTTGCGCTTTAGAGCCTCTCTAACTCCACTCAACCATGCCGGTGTCCTCTTGGACTTAAATGAGCTCTTCTTTCTTTGTGGTATGCACTTGTGCTGTGCCTCTATTATTGTTGTTTTAAACAGGCTCCATGCACTCTGAAGAGATTGGATTCTTCTAACCTTCCCCTTCAGTTTCTCTCTAACTAGTTTCCTCATCTGAGGGAAGTTTGCCCTTCAAAAATCAAGGGTTTTTATGTCTGATTTGGTTGACACTCTTCCTCCGACATGCATGGCAAAGGTAATAGCAGCATGGTCACTGTTCCCCAGAGGCTCAGCGACATTCACACCTCTGACCAGGTCCTGAGTATCACACAATATTAGATCCAGAGTTGCCTGTTCTCGGGTGGGCTCCGTGACAAGTTGCTCTAAGGCACAGTCATTCAGCAAGTCGAGAAACCCAGTTTCTCTTTCTTGCCCGGAGCTCGCATTGGCCCAGTCAATTTTGTTTGTGACTCCTTGAGAGTTTAGCCTGAAAGCACAATAGATTGAATAAGGAGATCTGAAAGGAGTGACAATGGATGGAATCTTGCCTTTATAGTGATGTAACACCCATTGATTTCAATATGCAAGAATATCAAAATGCCACCCACCCAGTTCAATAACACTACCAGGCATCAGATTTGAAGAACTAGTTAAGATTGCAATGATGCTTCTGTTGTAAAATCTTCTGCAGATTATTCAGAAATAAGGCTGATTGCCCTTAATGTGACTTAGTCCCAGGTTTGTATGTGTAGGGTAGCTCTCTTAATGTACACCTAGCATCCATTACAGTTACTCTAACAGACTAGATACAGAGTGAACCTTCTATGAATGGGAGTGGTCCTTGCTTTCGCGAAGGGATCGGGGATCCAGTGGAGGCTCCCCATTTGGAAAAAGAGGATGGGAAGCAGACAAGATGTTCATTGTCTTCCCATCTCGCTGGCAGATCCCATCCTCTAGGGCGGGATGCCGCCTTTGCCTTTGCCTTTGCCTCCCTCCTCTGCCCGCCGCCGGTGGCGGCGGCGGCGCATCCTCCTCCTCCTCCGCCCTCCACCACCACCACCAGCAGCAGCAGCAGCCACGGCGGCGGCGGCGCATCCTCCTCCTCCTCCTCCGCCCTCCTCCTCCTCCTCTTCTCTCCCACGGGCAGCCAATGGAAGAAGAAGGCTGGAGGGCACGCGGGGGCCGGCAGGGAGGAGGGTGCGCGTGGGGGAGGCGTGAGGAACGGGGGAGGGACGAGGGAAGCCCCCACCAGGCCCCGCTGGAGGAGAGGAGAGGAGAGGCCGGGGTGGGGGGCTGGGAGCCAGAACACCGCCGCCGCCACCACCGCTCCGCTGGGAGAGGGAGAAGGAAGGAAGGAGCGGCCACTCCCGCCCCCCGCCCCCCCCCCACACACACACAGAGAGAGAGGCCGGGGGCCCCGAGCCCCCCCCAACCGGAATGTGCGTGCGCTGGCCGGCCACCCCCCCACCGGCCTCCCTCCCCTCCCCCTCCCGCTCGCCTGCCCAAAGGCCGCAGCTGGAGGCAAGGTGATGCGGCGGCGGCTCCGGCCCGAGGGCGCCACCGGGACCGCCGAGCCGCCACTGGCGCCGCCGCTGGCGGCGGCACAGAGGCGCCCCACCAAGGCGGGCGGCAGCGGCGGCGGCGGCCGAACCCAGGTGGCTGCTGTGGCCACCGCGGCCGCCGACAGGAGGAGGAGGCGGGGGCCCGCCCGCCCAGGAGCCCCGGGCTCCCCCCCACCCCGCCCGTGCGCGGGGGGGAGCGGCACGCCCGCCGCCCCCAGCCGGTGAGCGCTGCCGCCGCCGCTGCCACTCCCGTGCCCCCCCCGCAAGGCACACACGCCAAGCCCCCCCCGCTCCCCCTCCTCCCTCCCCCCATCCCCCGCTCCCCCTCCTCCCTCCCCCCCATCTCCCTCCTCCCCCCACCCCCAGCCCCGGTCCACGGAAAAATCATCAAACATTTACCGGTCCGTGGGGACAAAAAGGTTGGGGAGCACTGCTCTAGGGTTCTGAAAGGACCTCAGCCTTGAGAGCATTTTGCCAGCTGGCACAGGAGTGCACCAGTTGAGGGGAACTGGCAAAGGCACATCCTTGCCCCCTGCTCCAGAGTGACTGGTATTCTGCTGCGCGGCAGCCTCAATCTAACCCACTGCTTTATGACCACAACACACATATTGTCAGAAAAATCACTAGAAGTGTTATTGCAAATGCAGAATTAATTCTCAAGACACCATGCTTTTCTTGCATCGCCATCAGTCAAAAAAAAAGAAAAAGAAACCAAGTGGGGTTAAATCAGATTATGAACAGTACAGACTAAGCAAGTGCAAATACGTATTTCTGAGGAGGATCTGTGAGATATGGTTGTACAATGAGTTAACTGAATTGGAAGCAAACAGCTATACTGCATATCCATAAACCATTAC
Organism: Phrynocephalus guinanensis; assembly: GCA_037367245.1. NCBI lineage: Eukaryota > Metazoa > Chordata > Lepidosauria > Squamata > Agamidae > Phrynocephalus > Phrynocephalus guinanensis. The sequence goes on from CM074739.1 coordinate 45,484,796, forward strand.
AGAACGTACATGATTTGTCTGATTTAAAGATAGAGGCTGGTTGATTAGGAGCAACAAAATATTTTCCTGCTATTCAAGCATTTAAATGCATCATACTTTAGGTACTGAAACATTTTAAGATCCCCATTGACCTTGTATATAAACATATCAGTGTTTTCCCCCCCAAAAGCTGTTTTTTTAAACTTACATGGAACAGGATCAAAACATTTATTTATACATTCAAGAGCTCACAAAATATGCCATGCCCATGTATCACATCAAGAACTCTCCTGCATTTTAGAAGTTGTTTCTGAATGTGTGTGTGTGTGTGTGTGTGTGTGTGTAACCCTATCTCAGAGATTTTTGAGAAATCTAAGCCTAAAGCTCTGCTGAGCACATGGGGCTATTTGTGCATTCTTTGGATCTCAGCCATGCCTCTTAATATGATCACTGTGCCAACTGTTTTGCCAGAGTCACTGCAGTGCAGTTACATGCACACCTGTCTTGGGCTGGCAGCCAGCAGGGCCAACTTCAGTGATCAGCACCGCTGGGCAAGTGCTAAAGACCACAGCGTTGCAGAGGCCGCTCAGCCCCAACTGCCCCTCCTGGCTTTGCTCCTTCTCTCCGTTGTTGCTTCTTCGCTTGCCCTTTCCAAGCAGGAAGCCGTGAAAACAGCAAGAAGGAGAAGGAGGAGCCTCTGTTTGTATTACCTTCTCTCTCTTTTTTTTTTTGGCAGAGGTGCAACCAGGGTCTTGGGTGTGGGGTGGGAGTGGGGTAGGGAAGGGACAGTGGCCGGCAGGCAGATGGATTTCTTGAGCATGGCAGTAACTGGGTTCTGGAACAAAAAAGGACTTCATCCCAGGGCACCAACAGTTACAAGGCACCAAAATCAAGAGATGAATTTACTAACAAATACAGTGGACCCTTGTATAACAAACAGTTTGTATAATGTAAAATTTGTACAACATAAAATATTCCGGATATAGGGGAAATTTGCTTAACAGAATCACCTATGGGGCAAATCTGTACAACATAAAAATGGGATTACTCCATTTTCAATGCATTCCTATGGGAAATTTGTATAAAGGAAAATTTGCTTAACATAATTTCATTTGGAATGAATTAATTCCTTTATACAACGTACCACTGTATTAGGAAAATAAAGGATAACACCACCTGGCCCTTCTCTCTCTCTCTCTCTCTCTCTCTCTCTCTCTCTCTCTCTCTCTCTCTCTCTCTCTCTCTCTCTCTCTCTCTCTCTCTCTCATAAACCTTTATATTGTTTTTTGAAGGCACCACATTTCCCTCTTACTTTTTCAAAGGAGGTTGTGAGGACTCACACCCCATGCAACACCAGCAGAGACAGAGGGGAACTGCGCTATTTGCCCCAGGTGCCCAAATTGTCTGCCACAGAGGATATCATGCCCAGGGGCCTCCCACAACTTGTAACTGATTCCAAGGCGCACACGGTGAGGAATGTTACAACTTCTCTAGTAAAAAATATCTTGGGGAGTAAAACAAATAGTATGTACAAGAACATTCCTGAGCTATGCCTTTAAATCCGTACACACACAACATAAGAGGACGTTGTATGGTATGTAAAAATAATGCCTGATATGACATTTACAGTTGTGCTGTCCAAGCTCAAGAATGAGTCCATTCATTCAAAGTAAAATCACCTCTCTATTTTGTTGGGGTGGGGGCACTTTGGTTTCACTGATACTCTGCCAAGCAAGGGATAAAAGTTAAGAATCTACCTGCAGATCTCTCTCCCCCCCCAATTGTTCCATATCAGGAATAATCCTGATGATACACGACCTATTTGGAGACTAAGTACTAACCTGTGAAGTATCTGTAGGTGTGTTTGCTTCCTTACCACTCACAGCAGAATTCCCATTTGCAGTCGCTGCTCCTGGACCTTCTGCCTTCTTTACATTGACCTCTAGAGGAATGCAAGGCCCTACCTGCCTATTTTCGGTCCCTGGGGCTGCATTGGAATTGCTTGTTTGTCTTGGCTGGGATTTGTACCAACTAGGATAAAACAAGGGATCTGTTGCTTCTCCACTTGCTCGTGGTTCAGCTTCCTCCAGCCCGGCACGTTGCTGAGTAGTAGCTGCCAAACTTTCACCCTGAATAAGAAAGAGTCACATAAATAACAATCATGATAAAAAAAACAAATCTATGAAAAGGAAAGTATAGAATGTGAATTAATGTATATCTTCCTTCTCTGTGTCCTTCCTTCCTTCCCATTGAAGGGGAATCTATAGTTCCTCAACATTAAATATTTTCTATTCTTGTCGCACTATAAAGTGTGCAATCTACTAGAGAATGACCTCTCTATATTTTTGACCAAGGGGAATGCTAGACTAAGAAGAAGACATGTCACATAGATGATGAAACAAGAAATCTTCCAGGTAGATACCTGATTAGGTGAAGTAGCAGCATTAATTTGTGGTGAAGGGGACAATGATGGTGCTAGGTTAGTCTGAGAGACGGGTGGTGTGTCTTTTGGCGCAGTGTCCTGCTGAGGTTGTGGAGATGCATGCTCAGATAGTTCCTCTTCCTCTCCAGATGATTCGGTGTGCACTTCATCCAAGTCTTCTCCTTCAGCCACATCTTTATCTTCTTCCTCCTCTTCCTCCTCCTCTAAAGTAACACAAATAGGAACTACAACACTTAGCTTCCACTAAAATAAAATATGTGCACTCTTTGCAAACACAATGCCAGCACAAAGTTGCTAATTGTCTCTCAGATAAAATGGGATAGGATCCCATTAAATGAAAGCTATTGTCTCAAACTTTGAAAATCCAGGTTGAGTTTTCAGGACAGACTCATGACTAGGATAGGAAATTCCCAACAGTTTCTGTTCATAAATCCTTTTTTAAAAATCTGCAGCACATTCACAAGGGGACATTTTTGACATTTTCAACAATCAACCTGTGGATGTTTTCTGTGAAGCTTGATCATAAATGGCTTTTTATGTAAACAAGGGCTTCTAGAAACCTTTGAAATGAATGCTTAGAGGCACATGGATATTTTTGATCCAGAATACTTTTTTCTGGAACACCTTTATTAAACAAAATATTCTCCCATGTATCCCTATTCCCTATTGATAATACCTGGTCTACCTAGACATATAAATGGGTAGACAAAGGTTAATATCTCTGGCATCTACATATTAGACTTTTGATATAACACAAGTGCTATGTTCCCTCAATTCTACTAAAGAAATGTTTTATCATCAACATGCTACATTAGCTTTCATTATCGTTTACTTCAGATTATGAGCCAAGTAAAATGGGCTTTCACAGTTTTGGAATTTAGGAAGGTTGCTTGCATCATATTTCTTTCTGACAGGAGGTCTTCATGAACATTGTACCACAGCCAACAACAACTGAATTTGAGAAAAACAAAAACACATACCTCTGTAAAAGTCAATTTCTCGTATGATCTTTTCTTCTCTGTTGAGATTGACTGTGAAGTGGTTCATATTTTCATAGCCATTTTCTATTTTTTCCATTTGAAATGCTTTAGAGGCCTCACTAATTCTAAAATAGAAACAGTGCACTGTGTCATTTGCATCAGAGTGTGCAGAGGAACCTTTTGAAAATTGATGGCTTATAATAAATGTGGAAAAACACATTTTCTGAAAAGAAGGAACTTACTTTTGAAGCAATGCTTTGGCATTCTGTGGAAAACAAAATATAACTAATCAAATAAATTACATCTTAGCATGTATTTTCTCCTTTTCTCTTTTAGGCATGTCCATGCAGGTTAATTACTACATGTGTAGTTAAAACATAAGCTTTGTAAATCCTACTGTTGGAATTGTTGTTATGATTATAAATTTTGTACAGCTCCCACCCCACCCTTGCAGGTTTGGCCCACAAGGTAACATTGAGTGCCATACATGTGGAGGTGACTCTTTTGTCTCTCTGCTACATCCCAATCTGGGTGTTTCCCTCAGTTGAGAAAGCGCAGCCTTTCTGTTTTTTAGGTGACAAAGCAATAGTAGATTATCAACATTCTGAATTTTCACTGAAGCTGTAAATATTGACACTGCTCTGGTGTCAGGCAATGTGTCACGACTATGTTATAAGTTGATAGATGAACAGGCAAGTACACTTTTCACATTGGGAAACTCCAAGATAATTTCTACTGTATTCAATTTATTAGGATCTCAAAGCAATAACAAAATAGTCAACATGATGGCTAACCCAGCCTTGACTTTATCTATGAGATCTATGAATAGAATGGTGTGGGTGGAGTTCCCAGCTCAAAACTGCAGGCATATGAAACACTGCAGTGTCCTGGTATCTCTTTGCAGAGCTGTCATGTTCAGGAATCAAAGACATTCATTATTTTCTGATGCAGAAGCTGTGACTTTCTGAAATGGGTGAGTGTACCCATAAGAAGCATCTGATCTCACCATGTAAATTAGGCCTTTCCCCATTAGTGATGTGTAGGAAAAGCAAAAAGTCTTTTAAAAAAAAAGCAGGGTCACTCTTTGATAATATGAAGAGTGTGGAAATTCCAATTAAAATTTGAGTCAAATTCAAGTTTCAAAAACACAGAGGGAGATGCATTTATGTTTTAATCACGCAGAAGGAACACCATGTCAACAAAAATGTGACGTCACCAAAGATGTTTCCATAAATTCTATGTCTTGATTGACTTCATGATGCCTCTGTCCTGTTTTCTAGACAGCAGTCTGCATACACACTCCATTAAACATCATTCAGTAAAGTGTCATTTCATTGCACATTTTAACTTTTCTTTGGACAGTCATATTAACCAGCAGACGTTTTCTGTTTATTTTAAAGAAAGTTGTTCATTTAATGTCTCTTACACATCACCCAGAAGGAAGACAAAAGTGGACACTGATAAGTTAGAAATGCTAACCTGTTGTGGCAAAAACAAAAGAGCCCTGTGACTCACTGAGGATGAGCAAAATTAATTAATGTTTTACAAGCCACTTAAATCAGATGTTACACAAAATGCATTGCTGAGTCGAACATGACTGAGAGTGAAATGATGATTTATAATCAGTGGTTTGTTTGCTTTGTAAAAAGTGGATCCTATCTGTGTGAATAGTCATTGCATAAATAAATACAAAGTTCATTAAAGCTGCCACGATTCTATGTTTCACCAGCTTTTTGGACCTCATGCAAGTTACAGTACCTGTAAAAATACAGCCATTTCTGGCTCTTCCATAAATTGGATGCCTGATTCCACTAGTTTTGATACGGCCTCTAAATGATCTGCATACTTTTTTATTAGAGACCGAACCCGTTCCAGTTTCTCCTCTTGGCTCCTAGTGATCATTTGTGTCATCTCACTTTTTCTCTCTTCCAATACTGAGTACAAATAATCAAATTTTTCACAGAGTTGCTCCTTCTGCCTTTTGCAGCAGTCCTGTGAGGGAAACATTGGCTTCATGTTAAATATGTTTTATGTGGTTTGCCTCTGTTTTTATTTTCACAAAGGCTGGAAACGGCATCAGCAAATAACTTTTTACTGAGCACATTGTTGTTTAATTCCTAAACAGTTGCTTTCAAAGGTGAGGGAGGTTTTGTCATTCTCTCTCTTATGATAGTTTAATAACAATATATAACAAAGCAATATAATAGATTGGGCCATACCAAACACTTTTGAAACTGCACCCTCTAGGGCAGTGGTGGTGAATCTTGGGCACTCCAGATGTTTTGGACCACAACTCCCACAGTCCTTTGTCATTGGCCATACAGGCTCAGAAGTCTGAGACTTGGGGTTCAAAACATCTGGAGTGCCAAAGGTTTGCCACCACTACTCTAGGGCCAAGCCTGTTCTAGAAATTACAGCTAAACATTTTCATCTCAGACTCATTTTGCGGATCTCTAAATCAGGAGGAGTGGTTAGTTGTGGAGAATCTGGATGCTGCACTAGCCATATTTTTCACACACGCCATGGAAATAAAAAGTACTGTGTTCTGCACTGCTGGTTTCACTATTTTTCCTGCCACTCAGATGAGGCAAGATTTGATTTGATATACCCACCACTTCTTCTACCACTTTCTGGTGCTTTTCTGTCTCCAGTGATGCAAAAATTAACATCTACATCAGAGAGGCTCGTCAAAATCTTTTAATTAATTCACAATGTTTAAAAAAAATTGCTTCAGAAGTAAACCTGTAGCTCTAGTAGTGGACTTCTATCCAAGATGTGCCTCCAAGAATTTTAAGGATTTCATGAGGAGAAGATCTCTTCGAAGACATGATAGTGTGGTTTGGAGACAAGTCCCAATGAGCCCTATTCTTCTTTACACCGTACTGCAACATTGGCCAATTACCCTGTTTCCCCGAAAATAAGACATCCCCTGAAAATAAGACCTACTTACAGTTTTGCCCCACACTGAAATATAAGGCATCCCCAGAAAATAAGGCCTCCCCATAATAAGATAACAATAAATGTGTACCATATTTTTCTTCATGAAAAAATAAGACATCCCCTGAAAATAAGACCTACTTACAGTTTTGCCCCACACTGAAATATAAGGCATCCCCAGAAAATAAGGCCTCCCCATAATAAGATAACAATAAATGTGTACCATATTTTTCTTCATGAAAAAATAAGACATCCCCTGAAAATAAGACCTAGTGCATCTTTGGGAGCAAAAATTAATATAAGACACTGTCTTATTTTTGGGGAAACACGGTAGGGCAGGACTTGTGCCCTGCCTGGATAAGCTCAAAGTATAGGATGGGGCTTTCAGAGGCACAATTTTCCAGGGGGTCCCGGAGGTTCCCAGAAGTTGCACTTGGAGGCCCTCATGCAGCCCATGAATTGCACTATTTCTACCTCTCCTTTAAATTACAGTAACACTATTTGAAGAAAACTATATGCCAGTCAACTCAAGAGTCTGCAATGTTCCAAAACAATGATAAAGGCATTGCTTCCTAATGTGAAGTAATTCAAAAACTCATCTTGGAAATGTTTAGCTTATAACTAAAAAGCAGAACCAGTCTATTATAGACTATTGTGAAAAATGCAACACATACTTGTATATTTCCACTAGAATCTTCTACATAGTTACGTACTTTTACTTTTGGAGTATTTCCCTCCCAGTAGCTTTTATACCTAAGCACGGTTATACAGTCCAATGCTCTGATACCTTTTTATTTGTCTGAAATATATTCTTCCTGAACATCAATTGCAGACTGAAAAAGTGAGTGCACATTTAAGAAAACTAAATATAGCTTAGAAGTCTTTTTGCCTTTGCCTTTGAAATTAAAAGCAAGAATCAGAAATTCTATTTTCATAGCTGTGCCTTGTTCAAAGTATTCAGAAAGCTAATTTAAGAAAGGTTAAAACATTACTTCGACCGTAACAAATGGAACCCTCCCCGTGTTGTTGGTTGCTGAAGGAGTGGAAAAGACGAAGGTAGACTACATGTTTAACTAAAACAGAAAGAATATCATGGCTCTTCATTTCTAGGCAATTCTTGCAACTGATGAATATCAAGGGCAAAGGAGGGTATATAATGTGGAAAGTCATTTGTAATGAAGAAAAATTAGGGTGTAAGTACCCTGACAAATAATATGGAAAAAGCTCTGGGCTTGGGATAGTCTGATATGCATTATTTTCCACTGACTCTTCTTCTTCTTCTTCTTCTTCTTCTTCTTCTTCTTCTTCTTCTTCTTCTTCTTCTTCTTCTTCTTCTTCTTCTTCTTCTTCTTCTTCTTCTTCTTCTTCTTCTTCTTCTTCTTCACATCTGTCCCACTTGACTACATGATATAAAAGTCAATTCCAATCAGTCCAGAGACATGTACCACACCCATCTGTAACTTTTCCCTCTGTTGTCAGGGCTCCTACATTTTTGGAAACAAATACCTTTTTCTTTCAAAGGCTTTCTAATTTAGCCCTGGGGAAGTTGTGGGAACCAAAGGAAAAAATGAAAAAGAAGAGAGGAAAACGTAAGGCTGCCCTGTTCTCACTGGTTCTCCTACATAGGTTAGCCAGAGGAAAAGAAAGCAATCTTAAGAAGATGTAAAGGCAGAAATGAAAACTTCTCATATTTCTCTGGATTCCTCACACACGCACCTGTGGTCACACAGTGGGTCTACCACTAAGACAGCAAGGTTTTTAAAATAAATAGAAAGAAAGGAATGGAATGGGGAGGAAAGAGAAGTGAAGAGAAAGGAGAAACAAGCACACCTAGACACCAGGTGTGGGGAGGGGAGCATCTAAGCAGTAAACAAGCAGTAAACAAGGCTGATTCTCCTCGCCCTGGTGACTCCTGTGTGGTTGGCTGAAGCAAATTAACCCAGGTAAACCCAATTTCCTGGGTACAACTTTACAGTTGATCTAGTCATGTTTCCTCCCGCTGTGTAGCTGCACCTTTGCTGGCCTGATGGTTTAACCTCTAACAACAGACTGCGTGAAAAGACCGTCACTTGTGACTCTTGTGCGTGGCTGAGACATAAAAGGAAAAGCCTCATGCTGGCTGCAAAGACTACAAAAATAGTGATGGCAATCCTTTTAGAGACCAAGTGCCCCAACTGTGATTCAAAACCCACTTACTTTTCACAAAATGCCAATACAGCGATTTAACCTGAATACAGTGGTACCCTGGGTTACAAAAGTTTTGGGTGCTACCCTTCAGGAAACCGAGGCTAGAAGAGCAGGCACCTTCGCTTTTGGGATGCCCAGAGCAGTGTGGCTGGAGAGTAAACTGGGGCTATGAAGGACCACAAAGAGCTGTCTTCCCTTCGCCCGGCTGTCTTCACGGAGCCATTTAGAGACTGTCAAAATGGCTCCATGAAGAGCGCTGGGCGAAGAGGAGGCAGTGGTTTGTGGGCTTTTTCGTAGCCCCAGTTTATTCTCCAGCCATGCTGCTTTGGGGATGTCCAGAATGGCATGGCTGGAGAGTAAACTGGGGCTACAAACGAGCCCACAAGCCACTGCCTCACCTTCGCCCGGTTCTCTGCACAGAGCACAGTGATATGCTCCAGGCAGAGGGGGAAGTGCCATTGCTGTGAGGGGGCTATGTTGTGTGCCCACAGAAAGGCCTCCCTGTGAGCTACCTTTGGCCGCCATGCCATAGATTTGCCAGCACTGCTATAAAATATGGCTTGTTTAAGAGTTTGTGCTGAACAACTGGCTCCTATTTTTACCCGCATCTTTAATAGATCACTGGATATGTGTTATGTTCCTTCTTGCTTCAAACATTCCTTGATTATTCCAGTACAAAAAAAAAATCTTCTGCCAAGGAATTGAATGATTATAGACCAGTTGCTTTAACTTCTGTGGTCATGAAAACTTTTGAGAGACTAGTGTTGGCTCACCTGAAATCTATCACAGATTTGTCATTAGATCCATTGCAATTTGCTTATCGTGCAAAGAGATCAATAGATGATGCTATTAATATGTCCTTACATTATATATTGCAACATCTTGAATCTCCAAAATCTTACGCAAGGGTTCTTTTTGTTGATTTTAGTTCTGCATTTAACACTATTATTCCGGATATCCTTATGACTAAATTAAAACAGCTGTCTGTACCTGATTACACTTGTAAATGGATTGTAAGCTTCCTAACAGACAGAAAGCAGCAGGTGAAGTTAGGTAAAATTATATCAGATATTAGCAAGGTTAGCATAGGAGCCCCTCAGGGCTGTGTGCTTTCTCAATTTCTTTTCCTTATATACTAATGATTGTACCTCAAAGGATTCCTCTGTTAAAATAGTGAAGTTTGCTGATGACACTACAGTGATTGGCCTCATTCGAGACAATGATGAATCTGCCTATAGGCAAGAGATTGAACAACTAGTTTTATGGTGTACTCAAAATAATCTTGAATTAAACACATGCAAAACTGTTGAAATGGTGGTGGATTTTAGGAGGACTCGTTCTATACAGCCGCCTCGTATGATATCAAATAACTTAGTGTCAATAGTGGAGTCCTTTAATTTTTTAGGTACTATTATATCTCAAGATTTAAAATGGTCATCTAATATTGAAAGTATTATTAAGAAAGCACAACAAAGAATGCTAGCTCCGCGGGGGGGGCTTCTCCTCCCGCGGCGCCGATTTGCCCCGCCCAAGGAGGGCAAAGGAGGCCAAGGCAGGACCCGGATGTCCTGTATGGGCGGGGGGAGGAGCGCCCTATAAAGGGTGGCTCCTCCCCCTGCCCGACAGTTCAGCAGCAGCAGCGTTCGGAGGAGCATCACCGGCCGAACGCTGCTCGGCGCCGCCATTTTGGCTCGGCCGAGCCTCGTGGCGGGCGCCATGTTGGGGTGGCCGGATCGAGGCCTCCCCAGAGCGGGCCGGAGGGCCCAAGGACGAAGCGCAGCAGCCGGTGGGCGGACGGAGGCGCTCGGCGGCCGCGCAGACCGGAGGAGGGCCGATTGTCGCGGCGGCGGCGGCGCCCCGGCCTCGACGGCCGTTTCGGCAGCCGGGCGGCTGGGCGGCGGCGGCGCGAGCCGCGCGAGAGAGAGCTGCTACTCGGCCGAGGCCGAGCGACGGACGGGGGGAGCGGCGGCGGCCCTCCCCCCCTGAGTGAGAGGGCCCTTGGGCCGGGGGTGGGAGTACGGCTTCGCCGCGGACACGGCGGGCGCAGCCGGCGCCGGCTGAGCCAGCGGGACACCCGGGAGGAGGATGCACACAGCGGGGGCCTGGAGGGGGGGTGTAGGCCCTAGGGGCGAGATCACCTGCGTACGGTGGGAGGGCGATAGGGAGGGCCCGGCCTGGAAGAGCGCGCCGGTGGGCGCCGCCCGTTGGGCCCGGCGCTTGCCTCCAACTTCCCCCCCCCACCGGGTCCACGTTCCTTTGCCTCCCCTCTCTCCCCCCCCTTGTAGTTGGCCTGCCGCCTTCCCCCCTCCCCCCTGTCGGTTTTCCTCTGCGCGGGGGTGAGGCCCGAGGGGCCGCGGCCTACAGGGCGCCTACCCGGCTAGCGCTCCTTCGCACCCCCCCTTGTTTGCAGTCGGTCCGCCTCTTACCGCCCCCTCCGCTTGCTTTCTCTGTGCGGGGGCGAGGCCTGAGGGGCGCCTTCCCTCCCTGACATCAGGCTCCCGGGAGTGGGAGGCGGGGGGGCCGCCTGCGGACCGTAGGGTAGGCCATGGCTCCTAGGAAGGGCAAGGGCGGAAGCAAGGGCAAAGGGCCTGCACCCCGCCCCGTCCAGCAAGCAGGGCCCAAATCAACTGAAGCGTCGGATGAGGAGCGCTGGCCTATATGGCGCCAGATGGAGGAACGCCTCAAGGCATTAGAGGCCTCCAGGGGTGCAGTAGGGCAAGGTACTCAGTCACAGCAGGCCCCTAGGGCGGGGAATAGGCCTGCCAAGTCACGCAAGCGGGCACAGTTGAAGGAAAAGATTGCTGACATGTCTGCTCGCTTTGCAGTGTTGGAACAACTGGATATGAGGCCGGGGACGTCGGCTCAGGAGGGCCCGCCGCCTGCCCCTGCGAAGCGGCCACGCTCAGGCCCGACTGACTCAGATGGTGACGAAGGCGTGGAAGTGTCCGGAGGAGACGGGGCACATGCGCCCCTGGTGTCGGCGGGGACAGATACACCCAGTGAGTTGGCTTGCGCACCTGAGTATGCGCCCACTGCAACATGGCCCTGGCCAGCGGGCGGTGCCCCGGCCGGGGCATCGACAGGCACTAGTAGTCCGACGGGGGCGTGGCCGGCCCAGTACCCGCCTCAGGTGTTTCCAGCCTGGGGCCCTCTCCCGCCGTGGACGCCCGGGGCGTCGCCACCCGCGACTGGGCCGAGACCAGGCCAGCCTACGTCCACCGTGGGGGGGCTGGGGACGGGGCACCCGGGCTACCCGGGACCCTCGGCACAATGGCCACCCTCTCCCACAACGTGTTGGTCTGGGGTGGGTCACATGGCAGGGGGGGCGCCATGGATGGGCGCGATGGCCGCTCCAGGGTACCCAGGGGTGGCTGCCTCGGCAATGCCCTATGGGGACTACGCCTCCCCGTTCGGTCACCATCTGACACAGGCAACTAGGGAGAAGATCTGGAGGTGCGACTATGTCGATATCTTCAGCTTGCTGAATAGGGAAGTGGAGGTTAAGGAGCTGGATAAGGAGGACCCCGTGGATAAGGAGCGCAGGCTCAAGAAGAAGCCGGAACGCTCCTGGGCAGCGTGGCTGCTGGCGTACCTGATATTCATGTCACTGACGCTGCAGGCTCACCCTTGGAAGGCACAGGCCATGCTGAAATACTTAGACATCATATACAGGGCCTTCGTGGACTACCCGGGGCACTGTTGGTTGCTCTATGACGAGGAGTTCCACCGCAGGGCGGCCCTCGACCCGTTTGTCAGGTGGGACGAGCCCCTTCCCCCGCTCTGGCTGCAGTTTATGACCCCTAACAAGCCCATGGGCGACCAATATGATAGTGGGCACACGATTAGGAGGGGCCCCGCCGGCGCACCCGCCTGCGTGGCGGGTCAGCCGGTTCAAGTCCGGCTGGTCTGTTGGGATTACAACCGGCAGGGGGTCTGTAACAGGAAGGCCTGCCGTTTCAAACACGAGTGCTCCGTCTGTGGGGCGCCACACCCGGCCACGGCATGCGGCAAGGCCCGCCCTCAGCAGGGTAGAACCCGGGACGGGGGAGGACCCAAGAAGCCGGGGGGGAACGACGGAGCACCTGCAGCGGGGGCCCAGCCCAATTAGGCTGGACGTTCTGAAGGGTTGGGTGGCGGACTACCCAGACAGGGCCGCCGCAGAGTTTTTAGTTAAAGGGTTTGAGTTGGGTTTTCGTATCCCGTTTAGTGGGGACCGAGGACCCCGGTTAGCGGACAATTTGAAGTCCTTGGAGTTGGCAGAGGGGGTGGGTGAGGAGAAGATTGGGAAGGAAGTCAGGGAGGGCCGGGTGATAGGCCCTTTTCAGACCCCGCCGCTGCCTAACTTGAGGGTGTCACCGATTGGCTTAGTGCCTAAGAAAGCCCCGGGGGAATTTCGCCTGATCCACCACCTATCCCACCCAGCAGGCGAGTCAGTCAATGACGGCATCCCGCCAGAGCTGTGCTCGGTCAAGTACACGTCGTTTGATGCGGCAGTGCGCATGGTGCGCGCCTGCGGCCCGGCGGCGGAGTTGGCGAAATGTGACATCAAGTCGGCCTTTCGCCTGCTCCCCGTTCACCCTTTGGACTTTGAGCTGTTAGGGTTTCGGTTCCGAGGCCAGTTTTATGTGGACCGGGCCCTGCCGTTTGGTTGTGCCGTGTCGTGCGCCATCTTTGAGACTTTCAGTTCATTTGTAGAATGGCGGCTCCGACATGTAACGGGCTCGAGGAGTACGGCCCACTATTTAGACGACTACCGGTTTGGTGGCCCGGCTGGCACAGACAGGTGTCGGGGCCTGCTCGATAGATTCCGGGCGCTGGCGGGCGAGCTGGGTCTACCGCTGGCGGAAGAGAAGACGGAGGGGCCCAGTGAGGTGCTGACCTACCTCGGGATCGAAATAGACACCAGAGAACAGGCTTGCAGGTTGCCCCAGGACAAGCTACAGGCCCTACGGGACAGGGTGGCCCTCGCTCAACAGCGCAAGAAGATGTCCCTGAGAGAGCTGCAGGAGCTAGTGGGACACCTTAACTTTGCCTGCAAAGTGGTGGCCCCAGGCAGGGCGTTCTTGCGCCGCCTCTGTGCCGCCATGAGTGGGCTGCGGAAGCCCAATCATAGAACCAGGGTGACTGTAGATATGCGGGAGGATTTGGCAGTCTGGGGCATCTTCCTGCAGGGTTTTAATGGGGTCTCCTTCTGGAGGGACGAGCTCAGGCTGGGCGCCCAGTTCCAGGTACACACAGACGCGGCTGGGACCCTGGGGTTTGGGGTCTTCTGGAGGGGCGAGTGGTGCAGCGGGAGGTGGCCTCAGGAATGGAGGGAGGAGGGCGTTACCCGGGACCTCACCTTTTTGGAATTGTTCCCAATCTGGGTGGCCCTGTACATCTGGTCGGAGGCCTGGGCCAATGCGGTGGTGCACTTTTGGTGTGACAACCAGGCGGTGGTGTACGTCATTAACAACCTGACATCCCGTTCCCCCCCGGGTGATGTGGTTGGTCCGGGCCTTTGTCTTGCGGGCACTGCAATTTAACATAGTGGTGCACGCTCGCCACGTGCCGGGGGTGGACAATGAGATCGCCGACGCTTTGTCCCGCCAACAGGCAGAGCGTTTCCGGGCCCTCGCCCCAGAAGCGGCCCAGTCCCCGGTGGAGATCCCGTTCGAGGTATGGCAGGCTGGCGTGCCGAGGCCGACGTAGCCCTTCGCGGCTCCGTTGCCCTAAGGACACAGAAGGCATACACGGCAGTACTGGGGGAGTTTACAGCTTTCAGGGAGGACCTTGGCCTGGCCCACCAATGGCCGCTGCCAGTTGAGCACCTTCAGAGGTTCTTGGTGTACCTGCACCGCAAGGGCCTGGCCCCCGGGTCACTACAAGGGAAGCTCGCCGCGCTGGCGTTCTTCGCTCGGTTGAAGGGGTGCGCTGATACAACACGGGACTTCCGGGTGCGGGGCATGATAGCCGGCTGGTTCAGGATGAGGGGGCGGGTGCATGACTCCTGCTTCCCGCTCTCGCCGCAGCTGCTGGGGCGCATGAGCGCCAGTTGGCCGGATGTGTGCAGGGACGGCTATGAGGCGGCCCTATTCCGGGCGGCCTCTCTGCTGGCCTTCTTTGGCGCCATGCGCGTCAGTGAGCTGGTGGCGGCAAGCGGGAGGGACTTATCCTACACGGCCCTCAGGGTGGCCGACATCCAGCTGAGCGAGAGGACTTTGGTGGTGAGAATCAGGCGGTCCGAGACGGACCAGTGGGCGAAGGACGCAGTAATAGAACTCGGCCCGTGTTCCATAAGGGGAATTTGCCCGGTGGCAGCCATGCGGGAATATTTAGCTCAGCGGGGAGCGGCCGGGGGGTATGCCTTTGTTCACCAAGATGGACATCCCCTGACCAGATTTCAGTTCGCAACGTTAACTAAGAGGGTGTTGGAGACCTTAGGCCTGGGGACATTGAGGTTTGGGACCCACTCGTTCAGGATTGGCGCGGCATCAACGGCTGCAGCGGTGGGTTACGATGAGGGCTCTATACGCCGGCTGGGGAGGTGGGCCTCTCACTGTTTCAAAAGGTACGTGCGGCCGTTGCCGATGCTGTAACTTCTTGAGTGTCTTTCCAGGACCAGAAGGTTGTGACTGGCGGTTAATGTGTTTTTTTTGTCTCCCCAGGATCCGAGGGCAGGGCCCGCCGGGTGAGAGTGGTTTTTGTGGGACACAGTTATGTTTATTGGGCGGAGAAGTACGCCATCAGATCCGGTTGGGGCCCAAATTTGGGGCTGGGTAGTCGTGCTATTATTGAATGGTGGGGTAAACGGGGTATGAGGTGGCGGGAGTTCCTCGGGACGGCCATAGCGGCGGCCCGCAGCGCGCCACCAGATTTTTTGCTAACCCATTTGGGGGGAAACGACCTGACTACCCAGACAGGCAAGTCATTGATCTTGGAAATACTGAGGGATCTGGCAGATTGGAAGGCCAGGTTTCCGGGGGCAAAAATTTTATGGTCCACCCTGATACCACGGCAGGTGTGGAGGGCAGACTGTGACCCACAAAAGATCAATCGCTCCAGAAAGGGGGTGAACCAGGAGGTTTGTAGAGCGGTCTGCAGGGAATTTGGGGCTGTGCTGGGCCACCCGGAGTTTGATGCGCGCAGGACGGAGCTCTACAGGCCGGACGGGGTGCACCTGTCGGATGTGGGCATGGAATTGTTCCTGTGCGACTTGAGGAGGGGCCTGATGGAAGCGTTAGCTGCTGGTGGGGGGCCGGGGCCATAGCATGGCTAGGCCCGCGGCCGTGGCGGCTAAAAGCATGGAGGGCAGCAGGGAGCATACCATTGGCAAGATATAGGTAAACGCCACACCATCACAGCACGGCAGGCCGGGAGGTCACGGGGCTGTGGTGGGGGAGGGCTAGCGCCTCCCTGCGCTGGGAAGTACCCAGCTTTGAGAATAACAGGCAGGGAGGAGCAAACCAAATTAACCGGCCTGGGCCGTGCCGTCCCGTGACGGCATCACCTGGGGGTTTATGGCTCGCCTAAGGCTGCCGGTCGGAGGGGTCCCGGGAGACCCCGGGGTTCCGACCAAACGAGAAGATGCTTGGCCCCTCCTGTTGTTATTGTTATGACGTTGTTTGTTAATAAAGTGTGGCCCAGTTTACCCCAACACACTGCGTCGCCTCGTCATTCCGAGTGGGGGGGCAATGTTTTTTCTGCATCAATTTAGGAAGTTCAGACTGCCAAAAGAACTGTTGATTCAATTCTATAGAGGTGCTATTGAATCTATTATCTGTTCCTCTATAACTGTCTGATTTAGTTCTGCGACTAAGAATGACAGATATAGACTTCAAAGGATAATTGGAACTGCAGAAAAAATTATTGCTACTAATCTGCCATCTATTGTGGAATTGTATACCACACGAGCTAAAAAGAGGGCGATGAAAATATTCACAGATTCCACACATCCTGGACATACTCTGTTTCAATTGTTACCCTCAGGGCGGCGTTTTAGGGCATTGCATACTAGGACAACTAGATATAAAGATAGTTTCTTTCCAAGTGCTATCAAACTGTTGAATAATTAATTTTTACTTCTCTTCTTCCTTTTAAATAATGGGTTATATTGTATTGTTCTACTGTGTGTTTTTATTGTTGACTATCTGATTCTTATATTTCCTTTTATATTGAGAGCATATTTTACCAAAACAAATTCTGGGTGTGTCCAACCACACTTGGCCAATAAAAGTATTCTGATTCTGATTCTGATTCTGATTCTGATTGTTTCGCCCTATCTGCTTTCTACTGATGGTGAAAATGTGCTGCCTTTTGGTTTGCTGATTTGATGGTTTTTATATAGCAAATTACATCTGGGGATTTATCTGCTATGCCTCTTTCCATTTTTTATATTGGCTTACTTTATGAAGGGGCTGTTATATTTTACTGAGTGCTGCACACCACTCTAGTAGTGTTCAAGCACCAGAAGAGCAGGATGCATGGATATAAATTAAAAATAATCAAATACAAAAAAAATGAAAGTTATTTTCTAGAATCCCTTGGATTATTCATAGATGCAAAGCCTGTTAAACACTGTGAAGGTGAAAGGACTTAACATTTCAATTTCTCAACTTAAATGTGAAAAGTTGGGGGGGGGGAATGAGCACTGCATGGAAGTGAGTCATTGTTGGAAAAACATGATATTGGTGATGGGGATCACACCATTTCAAAAATGTATCATTCTATATGATTCTTTGAAGTCCTGGTTTGTTAAAAACTTCAGTGCTAAGGAGGCTCTACTTTGGTGTGGGTCTAATTTCTACAGTTAACTTACTTGAAAGGCTCATTTCAGTCTGCAAACTCCTGATAGCAACCAATTTCATCCTCACAATGCAAAGGCTTTCTGACAACAGTGTTTTAACTGTTAATATCTTTTCCTCCCAGGAGTTTTTAAAAACTTTGAACCCCCCATATTATTTCTTTGCCTTTGTTTTGGCTACATAAAAGAGCATGATGGGTTTTTCTCTTCAGCAGAATCCTGAAGTGTTTAAAACGAAGCACTTTTTACCTCAGCTTTTCATTTTCATTCTTGTTTTGGTAAATATTCACATTAATGAATGTACACATAGTTTCTGCTTGCATTTTGTTAAATCTTGTACTGTAAGGATTGAAACCTCCTGAGATTTCATAATCCAAAATCTGAGAGCAGGTGGTAAACCTATATAATGTCCAAGAGAGGGGCCATGAAAGGATCTGGAGTAGGACAGCTTCAGGGCACTGCTGAAAATCTCCCTGAATTAGCCTAGAATCCAGATAAAACTCACCTAAGCAGGAAACGTGGCTATTTAAAGCCAGGGAAAGAAATAACCATTATTTGGTGCTGGACAGGCAGCAAAATGTACTCAATAGCTGATGACATGTCTACCAAGGCTTGTATACACAGCCCATCAGCTCAGAATGCACATGTAAGGAACAAATTTTCCCAGGCCGTACACTTTTGGGACATATGGAAGGCTGATTAACAGCTCTCAGAGAATCTTTTCTAAACTCTGAGCAAATTTTGTACTTGCGTAATCAGTCTGTGGAGATTCTTAGTTATCCAGGTGAGGTTATCCACAGGTTGAATCATGGCAACTGGACTTCTTTTCTTGTTAGACTGAAACATTTCGCTTCTCGTCCAAGTAGCTTCTTCAGTCTGAGGAAGGTTAGTAAAAAACCTCCAATAATCCATGCTGGTTTCAGTTCACTCTGGTCTGAACAGGCTTGTTAGATGAACAACGGCCAGGGGTATGTGAAAGTCACACCTCTGTAACCCTCCCTTGATTTTTTCTGGAGATAGATGAAAGGGCAGCATGAGAAATAGGAGATAGATTGTGCCTAAGACCTCCATACTTGTATACATCTTAGACAGAGACAATAGGTCAGTGGTGGCGAACCTTTAGCACTCCAGATGTTTTGGACTACAACTCCCACAGTCCTTTATCATTGGCAACCCAAGCTTGGAATTCTGGGAGTTGTAGTCCAAAGCATCAGGAGTGCCAAAGTTTTGCCACCGCTGCAATAGGTGGTTCCAGAGAGCGGTCAGGGAGGCCATTCATATGTGTATAGAAAATCCCTTTCTCCGCAGGGGTGGAGGATTTAGGCACAATCTGCCTTTATTTATCATGCTGCCCTTTCATCTATCCCCAGAAAAATTAGGAGCACTTCAAACCTCTACCAGGGAGGCCACTCCTAACAACCCATGCTTAATAGCTATTGGGAGGAGCTGCAGAGGTGTGACTTCCACACCCCGGTGGCCATTATTCGTCTAATGACCCTATTCAGACTAGGGTGAAGTGAAACCAATGGAGCGTATAAATCCAACCTTCCTCAAACTGAAGAAGCTACTTGGGTGAGTAGTGAAACGTTTCAATCTAAAAAGAAAAGAAGTCCAGATTCCACGATTCACCTTCCAGATGTGCAACAAATAGATTCATTAATTGACGTGAACCTCCAGTTCTTGCTTTGCTCCAAGTGCCATGATGAGTTGAAATGCATGCATCCATTGGCTCTCTCTGCCTAGTCTCATTTCCTTGCACCTATATACCAGCGTTGTACAGGTGCAACACACATACAAATACCTTTGTTCTGTGGTTTGGCTATTGACAACCCTATTTTGGGAGAAAGGTGGATTAGAAATGGCATGGACATGCCAGAAGGTAAGGAATATGTTGAACATATCAAATGACATTGGGGGAATGGGAAGAGGGTTATATCTGTTATTCTGCCTCTTTCCTACCTTTAAATTTAAATGCTCCCCCTTCTAGCTACACAAAACAGCTCAGAGCTATTCCTTTCCTGCTGAGTGGATTGATTTAAAAGTGGGAAAGGAGTAGGGAAGAAAGAGTTAAGAGGCTTCCTCCTAGGCTTCCCCCTTCCTCCTATCTCTTATTGGAAATTACAATCTGGACAACTGCTTTAGGTATTTAGCTGCTTTAGGTACTTTTAGGACTTCCTGGTAAAGCACATCTTTTACCATGTCTGAATTTCTGGGACCTGCTTTGAAGAGGAGTGATTTACACTTGAAAGCTTGCAATGTTCTTTGTTTTTTATTTATTATTAGTGGCCTAGGAAGGTATCATCTGTAACCTATTTTTGTAAAACAAAAGAGAGAGAGAGAGCTACATATGATTAACACCATGTTTTTCTTGAGAACTTATCTTGAAAGAGGCCTGCCATTTCTTGTGCCTGAAAAATGTCAAGAAAGGAATGGCAGGTTTCAGATGCCCTTACTGACTTACCCAGACTATAGAGTGCAAAGTAAGCAAACTAAGCAGTGTTCAGATTAAGTTCCCAAATTAAACCTCTTGGGAGTTCTGAGTCCTATGTAAAATGGTGGCAAGCGCCAGGTCATTAACCAAGATCATGAACACCAAGCAAAGCAGGAAATCAAGCAATTCACAAAAGCCTTATTCTGCAAGAGAAAGCTACTGGTTTCACTGTAATCTCCCAAGAGACTTGGGGAATTGTTTTTGTTTGATAATAATTTGTTTTAAGCAGCTATGTTCTGAGTGTTCATCATCTTTGGCCAACTTCTGGGGCTCATTGTGCCCATGAGTTCTTCCATAGTCTTGTTGCTGGCTCCTCCAAAATTGGTCCTAGGCTCTAACTGGGGCACCAAGTCAGGAAAACTGCAAGACATTTAAATTGTGTCTCCAAATCATACAGGGTGTGGTGGCTCAGTGGGCTAGAGCTCTGAAAACTGTTGGCTACAAAGTCAGCAGCTCAGCAGTTCGAATCCCAGGTGCCATGCAGCGGAGTGAGCTCCTGCTGTTAACCCCAGCTCCTGCCAACCTAGCCATTCGAAAGCATGTCAATGCAAGTAGATAAATAGGTACTGCTGTAAAACAGTGGGAAGGTAAAACAGTGTTTCCTTGCAGCCATGCCGGCCACATGGCCACGAACTAGCGCAGCGCTGGCTCTTCGGCTTGAATACGGAGATAAGCATCACCCCTAGAGTCGGAAACAACTAGTATGTATGTGCGGGGGGGAATCTTTATCTTTAAAAAAAAAAAAACCAAATCATACAGGACTGATTCTTAAGGTTACTCTGCTGATGATTTCACCAGGTCAGGCTCACCAACACAGAAGGTGGTCACTGGCTTCTTTTCCCAGGGCCTCTTAAAAGAATAGAACTAACACTGACTTTGTAAGTAAAATCTATTGCTTTGGAGGCCAAGTCTGCTCTTATCAGGTGACTGGGCCAAACAGATAGAATTATTATGTCCCTTCAGGTATGGCGCCAACACCATGGAAACCACTTCAATGTAGCATAACCTCATACATAACAATTATGGGGTCATTTAAGTGGGAATGATCACTTTTTAAAAACTTAGACCCCACTCTCCCTCCCAATATAAAACACTAATCAATCTGACTAGGGACACTGTTGGACAAAGTGGGATTGCTCCACGCCCCCAGTGGCCCTGTTACTTATTGACTTTAGAAGGCTGCAGGGAGGTATGATTTGGATAAAACTGGGGACAGTCAAAGGTGGGACATGTGCATTTCATAAAGGATACCTGTGTTTTTCTCCCTCAAAATTCAAGCACTGCTCAGAATTATTTATCTGCCTGTTTCCATAGAACTCAGCTGTGAAGGGTTCGAGGTAATCTGTAATATTGAAGTCCAGGCCTTCAATACGTAGTTCCCAAATTATCCTGTTAAGGTCTCTGTAATTGCTATTGCATAAGTAGTCTGTGAGTTTCAGCTCCTTTTAATATTATTAAACTGTTATTCCCAACCTTCGTAACCTCCCTTTACAGTGGGTATCAGCCAATGCATCTGGGTTTGTTTACTAAACACGTTCCTTGGCTTATGGGCTCTTTTGCTGGAAAAAACTTTGATATTCACAGTTTTTACTTGTTCTGCACTCTAAACAAGATGACTCATTTAACCAGATTAAATCAAAAGTTTCAGATGAGCCATTTCAGATAGGACAATAATAGATTTTGTTTGCTCTTGCTACCAGAAATAAATATGTAATTATGTTAATGATAAAGACATGAAATCATCCTTGTTACTCTTGTTATAATTATGAATAAACCAATTTCAGTGTTGCCCACCTCAACTGTTTTGCAAGTTTCCTCCAGTTGAGTTACTATTCCTTGTACTCGATCATTGCTTCCCACTAGTATTGCGATGCCATCACTGAGTTCAGACTGTAAAGTAAAACAATAAAATAAAGTTGTACTTTAAGAGAATTTTAAACATTCAGACTTTATTTTCTGCATCAGAACAATCACACAGCACTACTCAAAGTTCTCTAAAGAGGCATTGAAAAAGGTTCTACGTTTTAATATTGGAAGACAAAAAAGACCCTTATGAAAATTCTAAAGAAATATAATTGTTCAATGAGCTTCATTAAGCAACTAACTCAGAACCTCTTCAGTTTAGCCAAGATTGTTTTAAATGAACTGCAAGCAACATGTTTCAATTGTGCTAGAACTTACTTGGGTTGTGGCTACCTGGTCAGCTACAGCAGGATTTGCTCCACTTATAAAATTGATGAATACCAGATTTTTTTTTACTGACCACATGATGCAAAGCCTGATTTGAATTAGTCCATCTCAAATGGACCTTAACCCGAGTGGTTAGTTGGGATGCATTATTGTAAAGACAGAGGCATGTCTGTGGCTGGTGTTCTGGTGATGAAGGAGTGCAGGTGTGATGTTCAGCATCTAGGCAGGGAACCTCTTCCTTTCTTCTCCCCAGATCATCCTCTTAATATTTTAATTCATTATTATCAATTATTTTTTACATATATGAGATTAGTGCTAGAGCACTCTATCCTTGCTGGGTCCTTCCCACACATTTCCCACATTTACACCTCATAAAGGGATTAGCAGAAGCAGGATCTGAGGATGAAGGAAAGTCTGGCAGATATGAGAGAAGAAGAAGGATGGAAAGAAAAGGAGGCTATTGATTGATTAGAATGTGAATCACACGACATCCAATATGAATGGTGTACAGTATTCCCAAATCAATCCACAGTGACTGTGTGTGAGAGCACTGACTGTGATTTCAAATGCAATATAGGTTGTGAATCAAATGCAGCGCAGTCACATCCTTAGTTGACAGTATAGTCCAATACTGTACTTGGATATCATTAGATACCCCCACTGAGTTCAAGGGGCCTGTATAAGTGTGCACAGAATTGCACCTGAAAATATTTTCTTTTGTTTGTTTAAAAATATTAAGCTATTTGTAGAATTTTTTTCCTTTCCAAAATTGTTGCTAAATTGTGTTGTGCTAGGTTATTAAAGTTTCTGAATGGCTCTCCAAATTTCCCCCGATGCTTGCTGTAAATGTATTTTATCTGCTTGTTACAATTTTGCAATAGAAGAAAATAAGCAGATATTTTGCATTACTTCTCTCTGGAGTCTAATAATTGATATGCATATTCATAATACTCTCCACAAATAATATTGTTAAGCACAATTTCTTATGAATTATCTCAGAAAGGAGATAGAAGGAAGCCATAGCCAGCAACCAATTCATTTCCATAGGATGCTTTTCCCAAAGTGTTTACCCAACTCTAGTGATCACAAATGAATATCATTATGGATTCCATCCAAAGACTGTATTTGTAAACTGGCTTTGTTTAGTGGCAGCCCCAGTATGCTTTCAAGAAATCGAGTTGCATTTCTCATGAGGATATTCCAAGCCAGCAGCTGCTTAGTGAATTCTGGGTTAAATATAAACAAACCTTTTACAGATGGCAGCAAAGGATTTGGGGGGGGGATCTAACCATGTCTTGCATTGCAGAATCAAGAAAATACGGTACTGGCAAAATGGAATTTCTTCATATTAATTAAAGAGTAAGGCAAAAGTACTGACTGGTATGTTCCCTTTCTCACACTTAAAATACAGGTCAATCAGAACTTGAAAGAACATGGAGGATGCATGCCATCTGTTGGCAAAGAAACAAACTAGAGTGGTTTCAATGAATCACAAAAATAATGATATATAAAGATAATAAATAAGCAGTTCTCAACAAAAGAACTCCCAGGCAGCATGTTTTGTCCTGCATTCCAATGAATGAAGGGTAGCTGGTTTGAAAGCCTTGGGTTCTCACTTCCCCATCTCCTGTCTTCACATCACTCCACTAGGAGATTTAACACAAAACCTTCCCTCTCCTCAGTAAGGGTGGTCTGGACATTGACATTTACACTCCCACCTCATATGTGGGAGCAATGTTGTGTCAGGAGCATTGTGGGAAATGAAAAATGGCATTCTGCCATAATGTGGCTGCCTACTCTAGTCACAGTGGTGTCAGAGGAGGCCATAGATGTGGGAAAGACATTTTGTTGAGGATCCCCTCAAACCTAGAGCTGGCCATGACAATAATGAGTTTGTTTTGGCAGGCTGTGTTTGTCGTAGTATCCCTTCATGCATTATTGCTGCCATGTGATAAACACCACCACATATGTGCCACAGTTCAGTTTCAAGAACTGTGATGTCTGAAAGCTCTTCAAGGCATTATCTGGACTTTTTCTTACTGCATGCGACGCTTCCAAGCTAATGTCTTTATATCTTGGTTGTTCGGGTACTGGGGATTGCTATGGAAGCTCTCCAATCCATGTAGTTGCTAATTGCTATAGTGTGTCTACGAACTTCAACAGCAGAATACGAATTCACAGAAAAAGATCTTGCAGGGGCCAGGAACTTCAAGAACGTGATGTTGGTGAATGGTGACACTTCTCAGTTCTGTCTGGGAGTTGAGTCATGGCTACTGGACTTCTTTTTTGAGAGATAGAAGCGTTTCGCTGTTCATCCAAACAGCTTCACCGATGAAGCTGTTTGGATGAACAGCAAAACGTTTCTATCTCTCAAAAAAGAAGTCCAGTAGCTGTGACTCAACTCCCAGTTAAACGAACCTGGATGACTGAGAATCTTCACAGACGTATTCTCAGTTCTGTGTTTCCCACTAGAGATGGGCACGACTAGGGAAAATGACGTTTTCGAGTTGTCGTGTGTCGGAGGCGGCCTGTGTCAGCAAGTTTCCGTTTTTCGCGAAACTTCACAAAAATTTGTCATTTCGTTTTTCGTTTTTTTGTCTGTCATTAAACTGGTTTGGGGGGTAGCGGGCTCCTGGAGGCACCTCTTTTTTGGGGGGGGTGCCTCCTATCCTCACCCACTAGGGAAAGCAGGCTCCTGGAGACCCCTCATACATGGGGGTCTCATCTCCTCACCTGCTGCAAAAGGGCATGCATAGCCATATGGATATGCAAAGTTGCACGCAGAGACACAGCAGACTGGCAGAGGCACCCCTCTTTTTGGGGTGCCTTCCCTGCATCAGTCAGGCCTCGGGGGCATGGTTTGCATGTCACACATGCTGCCGGCCGAGCCAAGCCTGCAGGAGTCACCCAGAGCCACAAGTGACGGACTGGCAGACTCTCTGCACCCGCTGTGTCTCACTAAGAAGGGAATTGTACTTGCTAATAGTGCAATGCAAGTACAGATCTGGCTTAGGCAACAGGGTTAGCGCAAGGGCTAGGGTTCGGCTAGTTACGGGTGAGGTTAGGGTGAGTATTGGGGTGCACCTCTGGGGGCCTCTCTGACCCACTTAGAAGGACAGTGTACTGGCGTATGGGTTAGGCTTAGGGTTAGGGGTCGGGGTCGGGCTACGGTTAGTGGGCTTTTTATGCCCGGTTGGCACATCCCAGAAGTCTCTGTGGTCAACCTGGCCAAGTGGCCATGCGATTGGTGGAATGGCTCCAAAAATTTGCATGGTCACTCCCATGGCCAGCCCATCATTGCGCAGGTGTAAATAAAATAAAATAAAATAAAATAAAATAAAATAAAATCAATGGAGTTGGAGAGAGGAAAGAGGAGACATTTTGTTGCAAGAAAAACCCACTGCTACTGTAAAAATTCTGGCAGTTTTAAAATAGCAATTTTCGCATGTTTCTGTGTGGTGCTTGTGTGTTTTTGGACCACGATTTCAAAAAAAAATTGCGGTCGCCGCCCCATTTTGGATCCCCCGCCCGCACCGCATGGCATGGCGACTCGAGTCCGGCTGCCCAGGACAGGAGAGGGGGGGAGGCCGGGACCCCCCCCAGAAACCACCCCTCTGGTAGGTGCACTCTTCACTGCAGGCATATTTTCGCCTGCTTTTTGGCCCGGGAATGGGGGGGGGAGTTTAAAACTTTTTTTCTGTGCCGCTTCCGCTTGAATTGCGGCGGCCGGCGGCGAGTCCGGTGCTTGTTGCGAGCGACTACGATGAGGATTTCCCCCCCCCCCACCAGAGCAGCCCAGAACAGGAGAGGGGGGGTCAACCACCCCTCTGGTACGTGCCCTGAGCCCTCACTCAGGCAGGCATATTTCCGCCTGCTTTTTGGCCGGGAATCGGTGTTTTTTTTTAACTTTTAAAAACTTTTTTTCTGTGCCGCTTGCCATCGCGGGATCACCGTGATGCCAGGAACGACCACGACAAATCAGACCCAATTATTCTTTAGTCGGTTCGAGTTCAAGTTCTGGCGGAGTAATTCCCGTTACCGTTTCCATTCCGTAACGGAAACGAGGAATGGAAACGGAAATGGGAATTCTGCCAAGTCGTGCCCATCTCTATTTCCCACATAATCACCAGCCTGCAGTACTAACTAATTTTTTTTCTTTAAAAGGGGAAATAAAATTGCAATCTCACAACAGTGGTGGGGAATCTGAGGCAACTGTTAGAGTTTAACTGATGTGCATTTATTATCAGAAACAGATCTCTGTATTTGTTTTACCTTTTGTCTTTGATAAACAGTTGTGAGGGGAGCAACCTCACAATCTTTATGAGCACCAAAAACTTTGCACATGGAGCATGTTGGTAATTCACAATTCAGGCAATAAATATTAATTTTCTCATCTTCATGTTCTTCACACATTGGCTGCTCAGTTTTTCTTTCAGGCCTATGTTAAGAAGAAAAAGAGAGATAATGAATAAGTCCTAATCAGAAGCATTTAAAGACTAAAGGTCAAAACATGGGACATATGGCATTGCAATGTCACATCTGATTACCTGGTCATCTTGCACTTGTGTGTGTGTGTGTGTGTGTGTGTGTGTGTGTGTGTGTGTGTGTTGGGGAAAGTAATATAATAAGGCCAAACCAGGTCTACATAAATAAACTTTCAGCCTTCCCTAGGGCCACACTTGGTCTATCTCTGCCATAAACGTTATAGTGTAAAACATAAAAGACTGGTGGTTTCAAGATCAAGAGAGCTTCTGCAAACGAATTCCTTTATCTACAGCTGGCCAGCCACATCTATGCATTCATAAATGTGTAGTTGGGCACTTTTCAGAAACTGATTTGAAAACAAATAAGGTGCTAAATAAAAAGTGACATGAACCCGCTGTTTAATGGATCTACATGATTCATTTTCCTGCATTTTGGCCATTCAGTGGCAGAGCTCCACCCAACTTCCTCAGGGCACTGACTCCAAGTGGGTGCCCACTAGAGTTGGGGGTGGGGGGATCCCACACTGCAGATCATCTCTTCAGCCAAGAAACGAGCTGCACTGAACTGCTGAAGTGATGGTTCGTTCCCATCTCTAGTGCTAAATCAATGTAGTACATTTCCTCAAGATTTTAATTGGTGAGGTTCCTTGTTCATGTCCCAAAAAAGAAAGAAACAGGAAGGGCATGCACAGCACAACACAACACATCATATATCTGATATGTAGAGATGGGCACGACCAGGAAAAATTACGTTTCGAGTTGTCGTGTGTCGGAGCTGGCCCATTTCGGCTCGTTTCCGTTTGTCGCGAAATTTTTCAAAAATTTGTCGTTTCGTTTGTCGTTTTTTCATCTGTCGTTAGTACTGGTTTGGGGGGGGTAGCGGGCTCCTGGAGGCACCTCTCTGGGGTGGGTGCCTCCTCTGGCCCGCTATGAAGGGAAAGCGGGCTCTTGGAGGCACCTCTCTGAGGTGGGTGCCTCCTCTGGCCCGCTATGAATGGAAAGCGGGCTCCTGGAGGCACCTCTCTGGGGTGGGTGCCTCCTTTGGCCCGCCATGAAGGGAAAGCGGGCTCCTGGAGGCACCTCTCTCGGGTGGGTGCCTCCTCTGGCCCGCTACAAAAAGGTAGGCATAGCCAATTGGATATGCATACCAAGTTGCAGTGGCAGGCAGAGGCACCTCTCTTTCGGGTGCCTCTGTGACTCACTGCCTGGCATACAGTGCACTTGGGCTGGGAATGGGGAGGAGGAACAAAGTGAGAGAGGACCCCTATGGGTGCCCTCTGTCTCACTAAGAAGGGAAGTGTACTTGCTGTAGTGCAATGCGAGTACACAGATCTGGCTTAGGGTTAGGGTTAGCGCAAGGGCTAGGCTTAGGGTTATGGGTAAGGTTAGGGTGAGTTACTGGGGTGCACCTCTGGGTGCCTCTCTGACCCACTAAGAAGGACAGTGTACTGGCGTATGGGTTTGGGTTCGGGTTCGGGTTCGGGTTTGGGCTAGGGTTAGTGGGCTTTTTATGCCCGACTGGCACATCCCAGAAGTCTCGGTCAAAACCTGGCCAAGTGGCCATGCAATTGGTGGAATGGCTCCAAAAATTTGCATGGTCCACTCCCATGGCCAGCCCATCATTGTGCAGGTGTAAAAAAATAAAAATAAAAATAAAATAAAATAAAATAAATGGAGACGTTTTGTTGCAAGAAAAACCCACTGCTGCTACTGTAAAAATTCAGGCAGTTTTAAAATAGCTATTTTCGCATGTTTCTGTGGTGCTTTGGTGTGTTTTTGGACCACGATTTCAAAATAAATATTGCGGTCGCCCCATTTTGGATCCCCCGCCCGCACCGCATGGCATGGCGAGTTGGCGAGACAACGAGGATGCCCCCCACCAGAGCAGCCCAGGACAGGAGGGGGGGAGGCCAGGGACCGCCCCCCCCCGAAACCACCCTTCTGGTAGGTGCCCTCACTCAGGCAGGCATATTTTTGCCTGCTTTTTTGGCCAGGAATCGGGGTTTTTCTTATTTTTAAAACTTTTTTTCTGTGCTGCTTGCGCTTGGCATCGCGCGATCGCTGTGCGATGCCAGGAACGACAACGACAAATCAGACCCAATTTTTCTTTTTTCGGTTCGAGTTCGAGTTCTGGCGGAGTAATTGTCGTTTCCGTTTCTGTTGCGTAACGGAAACGAGGAACGGAAATGGAAACGAGAATTTTGCCAAGTCGTGCCCATGTCTACTGATATGTGCTTCCAGATAGGTATTACACAGTTCTGAGCCCATGACATAATTTCCTTTTGGAACGGAAGACATTTTAACAAGAGCATTTCAATAGCTATTCAGGATTTCATTACATTGCAGTAAAGCTGAGGAAGCTACACATGAAGAGATGGTCTCTTCTGTAGAGTATTCTTTCCTAAAGTACTCCCATGATACTGAGCTGACTTTCAGCTCCCATTTTTTGCCACTATATAGCATCTCTTACAAGGTCAGTTGCCTCTTAAAATTCTATCTAGAGCCATGACAAGTTGTTGTGAGAGACATTGCCAGAATCCCATGGCTACCACAGGCAGATTGGCTGGGGATTCTGAGTGTTGTATTGGAGAGCTGAGAGTAACGTTTATGAGTTCTATGAGAGTAACATGTCTTTCCTGCATTCTCGAACTCACAAAACAGGTGATGTTTCCTGCTGAAATGGGTGAAAATATAAAGCCATTGTTATTAACACCTTCCTAGCCATTCTCCTGAGACAGCTGGTGAGAATTTGTTGGAGTATCATGTAAGTTCTCCCTTTGTCCTTACCTCTGCAAATGACACAAAAATCAGGTCAGTGGGTTAGAGTTTGTGTCATTTCTCATCTGCATGATGGCGGGAGTTCATCCCGACCACGCCCCCTGAACTGGGATTTAAGCGTGATGAGCCATACCTCTCCCTGACCTCGGGAATGCTTTTGTCTCGGTTCCTGTTTTGAGACAAGTGCCCGTGAAGTAAGGCTCGTCACACAACGTGTGCATTCTCCATCTAGTGGCAGGAGTGCGAATTTGCATTCTCTAGTACAATCCCAATGACGTAAACAATGTATCGCAGAGAGGGAAGAAGGCATAAAACCTTGAACTTTGCTGCTTAACACATGAAAGGCAAAGTTACGGAGAATCAAAATATCGAAAAACGGAAGGTTGGACCCCCCAAAAAAGGGGAAACGAAGGCAGGGAAGTACAGATGTTATCGCGAAACAAGGACGTGAAGTAACAATTGTCACGATATCAGCAATCACGCCCGTGGGTAAACGGAAACAGGGACAGAACTGGGACAAGACCATGTGACTGCGAATGACGTTATCACGAAATGAACATAATCTTGGAATGAAAAAGGATGTGAAGTAACCGTCTATGAGTTGAGAGAAAGCAATGCTGTCTTCAGGCTTTAAAATAAAGGTTTTGTCCACCTACCAGCACCAGCTCTGTCATATTTTTTTTTTGGGGGGGGGAGGTGTTATGAACTGAAAAATTGAAAGCTCATCAGTTAGCTCAGAGAATCAGAATGGAAAATAATACATCATTAGAAGCATGCCTTTCTGAAGAGTAAAACGGTGAGCTTGTCTTGCTTGGCACATTACAAATTTGTTTAATTGCATTTGTTTTGTGACTGGTCATTGGGAAATGCAAATTTTATCTACACATCTTATTCTTCAGGCATGGATCTTTGAAGGAATCATGTACCTTCAAGAATAATATTATTGCACTGGCAAATACACATTTTCCTTAACATATGATTTCACCCTCATGTTTCTTTTTCCTTTTTTGTGCCAACTGTACTAGGTACAAAATAAATCTATAGTTCGTGACTTAACGCTGAAGCAGAATTTACAAGAAGCAAGCACTATAATATTATAAGTAGCTCAAATGATTTTTAAAATCAGAGAGATTCATAAGCAGACCAGGGTAGCATGGGATGCATTGAATTGTCCCAAGGGCAGGCCTGCTCATTTCCACTTCCTCCCAGCTGACTCATTTTGTCTCTTCAGCTGCCTCATTTCCCTTTTTTTCCTGCTACTGCAGATGTCATTCTAGTACTGTACTTCACAGAGAGTGGCATTTATAAATTCATCTGGTGAGATGCCTGTGGGGTAGCCCCCCTCCTCTTCAGGGACAGTATATTCATGGTAAATTAGAAAAAGACAAGATGGAAGTAAGCAGCTGAAGGCTCTAAGGGATCAAATAGCACAGATAAAGCTATGCCGGACCACTGTCAATTCCCGTGATAATTAGTTTACCCTTAAGGAAGGACTCAAATGAAGGTTAAAACTATTTTTTTTAGATCCCCCAAACCTTTCCTAGCAATTGGTAAATATCTCTGTCTCGCTACTTGCTTCATGTTGATCTTGTGCTTTTATTTTTTGTCTTGGGGAAATACATTCTGATTCCATGTGGCCTTTTGCACATTAATAATACTATTGTGAGAGCTCTGTTCCCGCCCTGTAGTGCTGCATTTGGGGCGCTCATTTGGCATTCTTCCTCCCATTGGTTGCAGCATTACGAAGGATGTGCATCTGATGAAGTCCCCCCCCCTTGTAGCCTAGCTATTAAAAGCAGAGCCATGATGACCTGCAGTAAGTTTGTGTGCAAAAGAAGAATATAAAATGTTTCTGCTCCCCCAACCCCCATAATAGTATGGTACAGTACTTATGGGGGGAAAGCAAATGTGTAAATGACAAGAAATAACGAATGAAATCCAACATCTATTGTAATAATAAAAACATTAGCAAACTCCTTCAGACTTGGCCTGCTGTCTCAGAGCAACCACTGTTCTCAGAAAGAGCTGAAAGAGCAATAAGAGAAGGTGGGATGGAACCATGGGTAAATGTAATACCGCATGTAGGCTGAAAATCATAACACGTGATTTGGTTTGAATTTATAAGTGGTGCTCAATTGTTTCCATACAGATAAGCTGACCAAGCTTAGAGGGGAGGATCTCGTCTCTCCCATTTTCTCTCTCCATTCTTCCTGTTTCCTGCAGACTCCACACAAAAGCCAGGACCTTGGGACACTGGAGTTCCTTCTTGCACATAGAACCTACATGTGAGGAGGGATGTCTTATTTCAAGACCTGTCACTAATATATGCCAAGATACTGGTAATGGAGCGAGGGAGGACCCACCGTTGTCCTCTAAGCGTCCTGAACTTAGTTGTGTAGGTGATGGTTAAATACGGTGACAGAAATGTGCCTTATTCCTGATGGCTTGGCGGGGGGGGCACCTACCCATCCCAGGCAGAGGTGCAGTTGTGCCATCCTGCTGGGAGGGGTGGGATCTAAGCTCCAGCACTTCTGCTGAAGTCAAGGCCCCATTAAGCCACTCCCTACCAGCTCTGCCAAATTTCTCTTTCCTTTCTCACTCCTCAGGCAGCGCCCACACCCTGTCTCTTCAGACTGGCTTTTCCTTCAAAATGGCATTCCCTTTGAATTTCATGGGGATGTATTTTCTTGCACCGCTTTCCCCTTTGCATCGGGGAGGAAACTTGTCTCCTCTCACATGCTGTCCATGATGGCAGGAGTATGATTGTTCTCTCACTTGCCCGCCCACCAGCTTGCTTGATTCAATGGCTTTGGTGCAACCTTAAGCCCAACCTATGTCTCTGTCTATATACAATGTGTTAAAAAACACACCAAAATGAGCCGTCTTGCAATTCATTCATTGGGCTCCTTGGGAAACTTTGCTTCTCCCCCCTCCCATCCAAACTCTCTCTCTCTCTCTCTCTCTCTCTCTCTCTCTCTCTCTCTCTCTCTCTGTATGTTCTATTACAGAGTCTGAAAGTCACATCCCAGGGAATTGTGGAAAATTAAAATGTCGTGTTGTTGCTCCTTGCTTTTCTGCTTTAACAGGTAAACTCACCAAAGGAAATGAGCACTGAGATACACAGTTGAGCACATCTTACCTTCTCACCTCATGAAATGTTTTTCCCTACAAAAACATTTCATAAACCTAGAAGGACAGTTAAAAGGGAGAATGCTTTTCTACTGAAAAACATTTAATTATATGGGTGGTTATTTTTAAATATTCCACAGGTCTCGAGACAGAGGTCTGTCACATCGGCAGTTTCTGAAAACTGGACCTAGGGTTGAAAACCCTACATACTTAAAGCTTTCTAACCTACCCAAGAAACATACAATACGGGCAGTGTCTCCCGGTATAGTAGGGCAACTTTTGTAACCCCTTGGGTTCTAAAGTGATGCGGTGTATTAATAATAGCTGCTGGCCCCTTTTTGTTGTTATTCCCTTTCTGGAAAAAACAAAACACTCAGGTGCTGTAAAGGGAGGCACCGTAAGTCCTTGCAACATCATAAAGGAGGGACCTTCAAAAGGTGGGGGGGATGAATGCATCCTAATGAGCTGAGACAGGTGAAAGTTGGGAAGTGACATGCATACAAGTACCTTTATGCTGATTCATTGAGTCTTGGCAAAAGTTGAGAAACACTGCAAGAAGCAGCTGCAGTTGCTACTTCAGCCAACAGGACCATCTTTGTGCCTCTTGGAGTTCAGATTGTTTTTTTAAAAACAAAACAAAAGCAAAATTATCCTGCCACTCACTGGAAATAAAAAGGTGCCATGAAACACCTTCTTTTCAGCTTAAAATACCTGGTAAGATCACTGGGGCGGAAGCCTGTGAGCAGAACAAACACATTTGGTGTTTTCTCAGAAATATAAACCTAGTCTAGGAGTCTGTAGAGGGCCATTTTTCTGCTACTAGGATATTCCTGTAACCAGCAAGAGCGAAAAATGGAAACCAATCTAATAAATGAAACTGGAAGTAGGCAGAAACCCACTTCCAGTTCTGAAAACAGTTTTAAACACTGGTGGCCGCTGCAACCTATTTAAAAGTTAACACTGTTTTGATTGATTGATTGATTGATTGATTGATTGATTGATTGATTGATTGATTGATTGATTGATTGATTGGTTGGTTGGTTGGTTGGTTGGTTGGTTGGTTGGTTGGTTGGTTGGTTGGTTGGTTGGTTGATTGGAAAAACTTTTTTTATTGAACAAGTATGTGTCTGATGGGAAACAACAGCAGCTGGAGGGATGGTATACAGCTTTGGGGCCACACTTTACCCATTCTTGGTACAGACTATGAACATAAAGTAGTGATATGTGCCCCTGACACAAGTAGAGGGGAGTGCAACAGGCCAACAACACACAGGGATAGGTACAATACATGTAACAAATAGAATATTCTCTTTAGTTCAACCCCTAACTCTTCTGCAGGGTGGTTCACTGCACCACAGCTTATGAGTGGTTACAAAATGTCATTGCATTCACCGTCCAGTATGCTGTGCCCTGTATATGAAGTATGGGAGGAGGAAGCTTTTCACAAAAAGGTAAAGCAAATGACTTATAAGACAAAGAAGACTATTCAACAATGCTGGAAGCTGACGATGTCTGGGATCTACCTACTTCAAGGAAGATTAAAATACTCTGATGTTTATGGTGATTATTATCTTCTCCAGCCATAGCCACCTGGAATTATACATTTCAGAAGTTCATATCTGGAGAAGATGAAATGATGGATAAGAAAGGCTGCGGGAAGAGTAGCCCATTCTATGGCTAAAAACCTTCTGCATGTTTCAGAATTTCTCAGTTTGAGGCCTTGCCGTGTGTTTCCATGGGAAACGGGGACAAGGCAGAACCTGCGTCAGCAAACAATCGTCCCAAGGACAGAGATTAGTTAATTACCTGGCCGATTCTTGCTTGTATATATCAATTATGTTTTCTACCAGCAAATTCCTCTGAAGACCGTAGACTCCATGCCTGTCCAGAACGACTTCATGTCGGCATGACGGACAGCGGAATCGACCTCCTGAAGCCACCGTAGTACCTCCCCTGGTTGGTAAGTATGGGTTCGAGGCCTGTTCTTGCCAAGTAATAAAACGAGGTTGTAAGGCCAAGCATGCATTATTTCACAATAATTTTGAACAGCTGGTTATTCCATCCTCATCCACAGACCCATCACACAATCAGCTTAAGAAATGATCTAATGCCTTCTCTTAGTCACACATGAGTTTATTGGGCTTTGCCTAGGTCACCAAAGCCAAACTTATCTACCCATGGTGGAAATACTGTCCAAAATAAGTACAAAGGGAGATAAATAACCTCAGAGTAATTTTAGTTCAGTGTTTCGGCGGTTAATAATGTAATGATGGTTTCTGGTACAAACTTGGCATTTCTAGATAAGTTGGAAGAGAACAATAATGAGTTTATGTGTCAGTATGTTTAATCCTGTTGGCTGGATTGCTCAATTAGTTAGTGTCAATATCTTTAATCTTGTTGGCTGGATTGCTCAGTTAGTTAAGTCTCTGGTTGTAGAGCCAGAGGCTGGGAGTTCAATTCCCCACTGTGCCCCTTGCGAGAAGATCCAGCCTGTGTGGTTGTAGGCAAGCAACATAGTCCCAGGGCGCCCCCAGAAGAAGGTAATTTTAAACCACTTCTGAGTTCTCTTAACCCAGAAAACACTGGAAAGAGTTTCCATAAGTCTGAAAAGATCAGATGGCACTCAATTATTATTGTCATTACCACTATCAATCAATCTTTATTTACGGTCTTTGACCAAAATGTTACAGCAACAATCTAAATTGGAATAGCAATAATACAATAATACAACTAATACACATGAGCAAAGATTCCCAGATTAAAATTAATAATCATATGAGCCACAAAAGATAAATTTAAAGATATAAACATCAATACCAAGTCTTAAAATTGCTACCACTAATTACCACTAATTACTTGAGCTAACTATTTGGAGATACTGCATGTCCCAAATTAAAAGGGATATTTCCAAATTCAAGGGATTCAAAAGCACACTCAAAATATCAAGCAAAGAGCTTATTTTTCTATATCTATTTCTCTTTACTTAAAGATAAACATGTTTATTAAATTGACACAATGATAATCTCCTGATTTTGTAACATGATCTTATTCTTAGCGTATATAGGGATTTTAAAAGGTTAAATAAACTTACCTGGAAGATATCACTGGCACATTTTCTGCAGAGATTGTGTTGACAGGGAAGGATAACCACAGGCTTAGTAAACATCTCTAAGCATATGGGACAAATAAGCTGTTTCTCCAAGTTATCCATAGTTTGCTGTTCTTTGCAAAAAGACTTATAATTAAGAGAAGTGCTCATCTCCCAGTGATTCCAA
Source organism: Phrynocephalus guinanensis (assembly GCA_037367245.1). NCBI lineage: Eukaryota > Metazoa > Chordata > Lepidosauria > Squamata > Agamidae > Phrynocephalus > Phrynocephalus guinanensis. The sequence goes on from CM074739.1 coordinate 45,520,451, forward strand.
CAAGAAGCTCAAAATCTGGGTGCTGTGGACTGGTTTCCGGGTTAGGGCCCTTGAAAGAATTCCAAACCTTGCAAGATCAAATGTCCTATGCAGATCTTTTCCTGGAGGACATTGTTTTAACTGAGCAAAAGCAGAAGAGAGCTGGATCTATTTTCGAAGCCAAACGTCATTGGTTGCCATTCTTACTTTTTCCATATATGCATCTGACACGAGGACAAATTTAGACAGGTGACAGCTCACTGGGGTGAGAGATCAACATTCTTGAGTTCAAGAATGAAAGGGGGAGTAAATGGAAGGGGGGGATTCATTGCCAGTTGCCAGTGACACATGCACCACTCACTCTTTTGGAAAAAAAGGAGTGTTACACCGAACAGAAAATGTAGCCTGATTCTTTACGTCTTTATGCTTCACTCCAACGGAGAAAAGCAAAGGGTTTTGAATGAAACATATGCATACATGTGTGCATATTCATGTGGATACACATATATGTATTTATATCTGCAGATATGCACTATACACCCACTTAGGAGAAATTGTGCTACTCTTGCAAGATTGAAAATATCGTGCAGATTGTGCATATAAAATGGCCATCTTCTTTACAACAGAAGTGTCATGTCAGAGACAGAGCTTTACAATGCAAAATGTCTAACTGCTTATAAGTAGAGATGGGCACGACTTGAAAAAAATTTTTTCGAGTTGTCGTTAGTCGGGCCGGTTCCGTTTCGGGTCGTCTCCGTTTTTCGCGAAAATTCGCAAAAATTAGTCGGTTGGTTTTTTCGTTTTTTGTTTCCGTTTCTGCCGCGATTTTGCGCATTTTGATGTCCGACCGAGACTTGCGGCCTGCGGGCGCAACGCGGGCGGTGGTGGCACGGGGGTACATGCGTGGGCAGCGGCAGCGGCAGCAGCAGGGGGAGTGGCTAGCACGCGGGCGGGCGGGCGCGCGGGTGGGCGGGCGCGCGGGTGGGCGGGCGCGGGTCCCGCAAATGAGCAGGCGAAATACAGTTTAAACCTGCATGGGTGATGGACTTGCTACTGCACAAGGCTAGTGCATCCTAAGCAAACAAAGTGGGGCAGAAACAAATTTGCATTTCTTTTTTTTCTCTTGGTCTGCTGTGCTGAATCTGCTGATGCTGAACCAGCCAGCCACCCTACTTGGTCTGGCTGACGTGACTGTTTGTTGTACTTTTTTGTTGTTTGGTTTTGAATCCATCCCATCTCCCCTCCACCTCTCTCAGAGGCAGCAGGAGAAACAGACATTCCGTTCCTCCCCAAATCTGGATGAGGGGTCTACTACTCTACTCCTCTCAAATTGGCCCTCCATCACCAAGGTCCTTCTGCCTTCACTTCATATTCACAGTTCACTTCACATTCACAGTCAAAGTCAACAGCCAATGCACACTTAAAGGACAAGCAATAAAGCATTAGCAAAGCCAATGCTAACCCTGCTCTTTTGCTCTCATGGTCAACAAAATATAAAAGCAGTTAGTCTGGAAAAAAGCCTGAGGTGATATTAAGCTACGTACCTAGCTAGTGGCTACAGCCAAAATACCAGAATAGACATACACTCAAATTTTGGTAGGGATGGAAAATGGGAGCGCGTTGTAACTCTGGGGTTGCTCTGACTTAAGTTTTACATGCCCACAGCCCAGATTCCCCATCACAGGTTACAATGGAGGAGTGTAACTATCTCTGGTCGACGCGTGCAGGAGAGTGGTATCAGGCCAGAGTAGTCTCATGCGCTCCCAAACACATCTGGTGGGGCCGCTGTGAGATACAGGAAGCTGGACTACTTGGGCCTTTGGCCTGATCCAGCATGGCTCTTCTTATGTTCTTATGAGGACTATCTCTGGTCGACGCGTCCATAAGGCCAGAGTAAGGGCGGCCACTCCGGCCAGGCCACAAGGCAGAGTATGAGAGCACCACAGCACAGAGCCAGAGTGCGGCAGGCTCCTTGCCAGCTCCAGTATAAAAAGGATGGAGCTGAATGGCATGACGGGAATTTAAATGCCACTGGCCTTGGGTCACAGTGTCTTGCAGCCCAGAGGACTGAGTTGCGGAGGAGGCCAATCACCTTGAGTCTGGTCTGGCACCACACTGCCTGCGATGCACCACATGGCATTTTCTGACAAACTCTTGGGTGGTGCTGTACATAGTATGAACGCTGTTCAAATCAGTACCCCCCTTCTGTGTGAAACACGGCGTCTTGCAGCCCAGAGGAAAGACTGGAGGAGGAGGCCAATCACCTTGAGTTTGGTCTGGCACCACACTGCCTGCGATGCACCACCGTCCACCACATGTCACTTTTTGACTAAGTCTTGGTGGTGCTGTACGTACGAACGCTGTTCAAATCAGGAACCCCCTTCAGTGTGAAACACGGCGTCTTGCAGCCCAGAGGAAAGACTGGCGGAGGAGGCCAATCACCTTGAGTTTGGTCTGGCACCACACAGGCTGCAAAAAGGACAGCAAGCCACATTCTGAGTCTGACTCTTCCTCCCCAAGTCCCCAGCTGTGTGCTGGTAGACTTGCTAACTGCCGGCCTGGCAGTCTACTACCATGCCCTTCTTTGTGAATCACAGTTGGTTCCCACACAACTCCAAGAGCCAAGCCACTTTGCAATAAACTAATGAAGTGCTGGCACCCAAGTCCTCTTCTCTTCGTTGTGAGGCACAGTGTCTTGCATCCCAGAGGAAAGAGTGGCGGAGGCCACAAGCTGGAGTAATTGAATGCTGGGCCAGCAATCCACGACCATGGCCTTCGTTGTGAATCCCAGCTCCTACAACTCCAACAGCCAAGCCTGGAACTTTCGGAAAACTGTTCTATTTATAAATGGTGGTGACACCACCACGCAACTGGTACATTTTTCCCCTTCTTTATGAGCCACAGCTGGCAGCCCAGTGGAAAGAGTGGCGGAGGAGACAGAACTAGGTCTGTGTGAATTAGAAACTCCCCGCAAACTACTACCATGCCCTTCGTAGTGAATCCCAGCTCCAACACAACTCCAAGAACCAAGCCTGGAACTGTCAGAGAAACTACTGGAGTGCGTGCTGCACACAACTACTCTCCCTTCTTAGTGAGCCACAGTGTTTTGCATCCAAGAGGAAAGAGTGGCTGGAGGAGGCCACATAGCCTGAGTCTGAGGCCACAGGGCCTCCGTAGGGGAGGATCATTGCCAGGAAGCTCCAGCTCCCCAGCGTAGCTGAATGGCCTGAGGAGGACGCCAGGAAAATGCCCTTCTTCGTGAGCCACAGTGGGTTGCAGCAAATGGAACACAGTCGCCCTTCCCTCACAGACTCACAGTCAGTGACTCCAAGTATCCATCCACCAACAAGGGCCAGGCTGCACCTTTCCGACAATCTGTTATGTACGCCTACGCAGGCTTCCCTTCTTCGTGAGCCACAGTTGGCAGCCCAGTGGAAAAGCAGAGTCCACATGGTGTCTGACTCTGAGGCCTGAGACCACTCTGAAAAAAGGACTGCAAGCCAGAGGGTCTTCCTCCCCAGCTATGTGCTGGTTTCCTGGTAAACTCCCAGCCCATCCATGTTCCGTTCTCAGTGAGTGACATAGCTTTTCAGCCCAGCCCACGGAAGACAGTAGGTCTGAGAACCACAGGCTCACTCTCTGTGTGAGTCAGAGTACCCACAAAGAACCAAGCCTGGAGGCTTCCTTGCTCCCTCCCTTCACAGAGAGCCACAGTCAGTGCATTGCATCCCAGTGGCATGCCCTTCGTAGTGAATCACATTCCCCACAACTCTAACAGCCAAGCCTTGAACTTTCTGATAAACTGTCCTATTTATAACGGTGACAGAGGGCCACCAGCACGGCAGTAAGTTGTCCTTCTTTGTGAGCCACAGTGTATGGCAATGGAAGCCCACTGAAGACTAATTGGCGGTCCGGAGGCTGACAACACTCCCACAGTGCGGCACTCCTTCCTGCAGAGTCCTGTCACTGTCCCAGGCAGAGTCCAAGGGTGCTTTCGCATGAGGTGGCTGTGCAACCACCTTGAGGAGAGCAAGGCAGAGTTCTGCCTAATCATGGGCCCACCCCACGGCTGTTTTCTAGCACACAAGCACAATGCCCTTCTCTGTGAGGCACAGTGTGTGCAACCCAGAGTGAAGGGTAGGGGAGGCCAGAAGGCCAGACTAGAGGGGGTTGAAGGAGAACCACTGAATCGCCCCTCCCTCAGCCAAGGGATTTCCCAACCTAGACTGCGTGAAGAACCCCCCCCCCAATGTGGGATGACAGAGTCCACCAGTTCTTCTAAACAAAATAGTTGATGAGTGAATACACTGTTACAGTTGGTCTTCAAGTGGTTTTTCGCCAAGAGGCGGGCGCAGCCGTGGTTGCTGCATGGGCAAGTTGAGGGCAGTGGCAACAGGTCTGAACTTGAAGCACTAACTGGACCAGTGAAGGAGAAGTGGCTGGAAGGCCTCCTCTAAGCCGGAAGTGGGGGGAGCCTGACAGGCAGGCAGGGAGAAGACACAGAGCTAGAGTGAGTCTGAGTCTTTGACCACACAGGCTTCCAAAAGGACAGCAAGCCAAGCTTTCTGACTTTCTTTCCCAGCTGTGTGCTGGTAGACTGCTCCTAACTGCCGTGCCGGCATTCCATCTCCATGCCCTTCGTAGTGAATCACAGCAGTTCCACTACTCCAAGAGCCAAGCCTGGAACTTCCTCCTGAAAGGCTCTTCTATTTCTAAGAAACAAATGATTATTGTGCAGAACTGTGGTACGCGCAAGTACATTCCACTCCAGCCCTTCTTAGTGAGACACAGTGTGGTGCAGCCCAGAGGACAGAGTAGCGGAGGCCTAAACATCCCCCCTAACCCTAACCCTAAGCCCACCACCAGCTGTTCCTGAAGAGTGTTCCCATAACTCAATCATCATCATCAATCACAACCTAGATTTGCAACCAGTAACTTTTCTTGTCCGGCAGCCTTTGTTCCGGGGTTATGGCAGAAATGATTATAAAATGTTTAAGCACTGAGTGTGCGCACAATGAGTCACACAGCACAGCACCAAGATCCACACAGGGGACTTTCGGACAGGAGTACGCACACACAAGGACGTTTCCCTTCTTTGTGAGCCACAGCTGGCAGCCCAGTGGAAAGAGTGGCGGAGGAGACAGAGCTAGGTCTGTGTGAATTACAGACTTACACAGTCAGTGTGCATCAGAGTATCCACCAAGCACCAAGCCTGGAGGCTTCCTTGTCCCTCCCTTCACAGTGCATTGCAGCTCAGAGTGAAAATTAGCGGTAGCGGAGGCGGACAAAACTCCCACACAGTGGCAACACTTCCTGCAGAGAGGCCTGCCTCTTCCCACTAGAAGCGGAGCTCCTGTCTTTCCCTTTCCACAGCCCTTCTTAGTAGTTCACAGACCAGCCCAGACGACAAAGTATGGGACTGGGAGGCCAGAAGGGCAGACTGGAGGAGGTTGAATGAGAAGCAACTTGAAGGCATGCTCAAAGCCGGGACTGATGGAGTCTGACAGGCAGGCAGGTTGGCAGAGGGCCGGGCAGGCAAGGAAGCATCTAGTCTGGCTTACAGGTATGTGTGTGTAGCCTAGGCGCATGCTTAGAGGATACCATCCTCCAAGGCTAGGGATTGGGAAGGCACTAAGCCAAAGTGCCAGTAGGGAGGATTGTTTCCGCCTTGGCAGGCAGAGTTTCTATCGCCACCCCAGGAGACCGGGTTTTGGCAACCAAGGAGACAGAGTGGAAGCAGGAGAACTGGGTGGGTCTATTTCTTTAAGGCTGTAAGGAGGGGAGCTTGCCCCTGATACTCAGTCTTTGAGGTAGGTTGTTGTAAAGTGCTTCCTCACCACTTTGTTAGCAGATTGGCGCCTAAACCCCAGGGAACGGTGAGAAGCACCAAGGAAGGCAGGTATTAGGGTCTCTCTCAGACCAGCCATGGCAAAAGGGGAAACATTGGGCCAATACAGACAGACCCTTTCCAATGACACTTTGAGTGGCCCTGCCTGGTTTGGAGACAGGCCAGGGCTAGAAAAATTGGGCCACTAATAGTACCCTTCAATTGTGTGTGAGAGAGAATACAGGTAGGCAGGCAGGCAGGCAGGCAGTCAAGCAGGCAGTTTTGCAGGCATTAGGCACTGGAGTCGGCAGGTAGTCACAGGGCCAGGCAGGCAGGCAGGCAGGCAGGCAGGCAGGCTCGTAGGGCCAAGGGGAGGCAGGCAGGCTTGCAGGCGGGCATGGAGGATTGCAGGCAGGAGGTTAGGTTACAGGCAGCAACTTAGTTCTTGGAGTGTTGGGGTAATCCCAAGGTGGAAATGTTGAAGCGGATGAAAGTCAACCTTTCCACCGTCTCCGGGTCCAGGTGACAGAGGCGCGGCCTCAGGACATCTCCCATGTGGGAGAAGACATGCTCACTCTGGACACTGGTGGGTGGGATAGACAAGAGGTCCAACGCCAGAGTTGAAAGAGCGGGCCAGAGGTCTGCCTTTCTGGCCCAGTAGAGAAGTGGGTCCGAGCTGAGGGGTTGGAGGGGCTTGGCCATGTACTCCTTCACCATGGTCTGAGCGGGGTCTGCTACTTCTTTCTCCCTTGCCTCCACTGAGGAGGAAACTGCCATGGCTAGGGCAGAGGCCAGGTAGTTGGCTGCTGGAACAGAACCTGGTCTCTGGGTGAATGCTCCTGGAGTACAGAGGGATGTGGATCCTTGCGAGGACTCCTCCTCAGCATCGCTCTGGCTTCCGTGCGCCCTCTGAAATGCCTGGCCCTCATCGGAGAGAGCCCTGACTTGACAGCATAGCTCCATCTTCCAGGATTTCAGTTCGGCAGTGCTGGCCGCCAGGGAACCCTTGACGCGAGGGTCGCACAGGCAGGCCATCTGGTACACGTTTTCCCTTCTTAGTTGGCCAAGGCGGGTATCCACGCCGGTCAACAGCCTGTCTGCCAATGCCCTGCTCTTAGGGAGAAGATTGCCTTCTTCCCGGATACTGGTCTCTAGGCGTTGGCGAAGGACATTGACCAGGGGGAGAACGTGGCCCAGGCTGGCGTTGTAGCTGCTGAGGACATGGGTGGTCTCCTCAAAAGGCTGCAGGATACCCGCCATCTGGGAGAGGGCGAGCCACTCGGTAGCACCAAGGTCCAATTCCCTCCCCTCATGCAGGACTGGGGTGGTTGACATGATGTATAACACCACTTCCTTCTGCTCCACCAGACGCTTGACCATTTTGTGGGTGGAGTTCCACCGGGTGGTCACGTCCTGGATCAGGATGTGCTCCGGTCGGCCCGTCTCCGCCTGCCTCTCACGCATCATCCTGGCTGCCTTGACGCTGCGAGCGAAGTGCCCCACGATCTTCCGACACTTGTCCAGCAAGGCCCTGGTCTCCCTGGTCCCCTCACTCCAGGAGTCCTTTGGTGCACCCAGGCCAATGGCATCGCCCACCACTAGATGCAGTTTGTGTGCTGCGCACACGATGCCCTGGAACCCTGCCCCAAGAACCGCGTTGGTCATGTTACGGCCCACATCTGTAACCATGACTCCATGATTGACCTGTCCCTCTGTCCCCAATCCCCACTCTTGCATTGCTGTCTTGAGAACGTCAGCAATGTTGATCCCTGTGGCGTTGTCCTCCATGCTTTGTGCCTGGAGAAGCACCACCCTATACCCTCTTGGGGTGCTGCCTTGTGCCTCCCCCTGCAGCTGCTCATGGGCTGACCGGGGCTCCAGGACCTCCTTGGGTTGCCACCAATGAGCCGTCAGTGAGAGGTATCCGTGGTGCCCACCGGTCCAGAGGTCGGAAGTGAAGTGGATCTTCCTCCCTCTGGCCGCCTGCAGCAGGGCCCGGATCCTGTCCCTGACAGACTCATAAAGGGAGGGAATCACCCGCCTGCTGAAGGTACGCCGGGATGGAGTCTCGTACCATGGTGCCACGTGCTTCATCAGGTGCCTGAAGCCTGATGACTCCACAAAGGAGAGGGGCAACCCGTTCATGGCCACCATTTCACCCACCACTCGAGTGGTGGTCTCCTGTGCTTTGGCCCTATTTCGTGGGCTGACAAAAGTCCCACCCAACAGCCCCACTTCCTGCAGAATGGCCTGCCTCTTCCCACTCTCACTAGCGAAGCTGTGTTTTTCTTTCTCTAACCCTTCTTCCCCTCTCTTCCTCCCTGAAGAGCAAGGGCCTGACAGGGTTCCAGGCAGAGTCCCAGGGTGCTTCCTCATCAGATGGCTGCGCAACCCACTTGAGGAGAGGTGTTTGGGGTCATTCCCCCTGCGCAAGATCACCCCGCATATCTTGCACACCGCCATCCTTGCGTCTTGGGGGCTGTTCTCAAAATGTTCCCAGAGACACCCTTGTGGCTTACAGAAAGTAACGCCCCCTCTGTTATTGCTTGCCGCTGCCACTGCTGTGGTGCTGGTGTGGCCTCTGCCCTGCCGGGAAAGTAGAGTAGTACTACTGCTCTCACTGGTGGTACTCTGGGTGGAAAGAGGGCTGCTCCTTCCGTCACTGCCTGGAGCCTGCCTTAAGTCTGTCCCTGCCAACAGGTCCTCAGAATCTGGCATGTTTAGATACAAGGAGCCCGATTCTGATTCTGATGCCATTTCAGAATCAGAGCCCTTGTCTTCTTGCTGATTAAGGGTAGGGCTGTCAGGTAACGGAGATGGGATTTGGTACGCCTCATCCATGCTTCCCTCGGTGACAGACGATGGCACAGTGCTGCTTGTGCCACTGGCACTGCTACTCAGGGAGGGAGTTGCACCAGTATCACTTTCTGCACTACTTCCTGTCCCTTCCCTCAGAAACGTGCCCCTATTTATCTTAGTAGGGGTACCCCTCCCCTGCCCTCTAGCTGTGCGACCCCTCCTCATTTTTCTCACTTCTTGTGGCTCAGGCCAGGGAATGTATAATGTGATAGTAAAGAAAAGCACCAAGGAACTGTGCAAGTAAATGAGTGAGATGGACTCACACAACAGCAGCACAACAAACAAGTAAATAGGAGCAAGGGGTTTGCCAATCCTGGCACCCAAGTCTCTCAATGCCCTGCACAGGGCAAGTGTAACAAAGAGAACTGTAACTTCTTCACAGTTGTAATTGGATTGTGTATGTAGACTGTGGTGGCAAGTAAATGAGTGAGATGGACTCACAAGTTACAGCAGCACAACAAACAAGGTAATAGGAGCAAGGGGTTTGCCAATCCTGGCAAACAAGTTTCTCAATGCACAGCACAGGGCAAGTGTAATAAAGAGAACTGTAACTTCTTCACAGTTGTAATTGGATTGTGTATGTAGACCGTGGTGGCAAGTAAATGAGTGAGATGGACTCACACAACAGCAGCACAACAAACAAGGAAATAGGAGCAAGGGATTTGCCAATCCTGGCAAACAAGTCTCTCAATGCCCTGCACAGGGCAACTGTAATTAGGAGAACTGTAACTTCTTCACAGTTGTAATTGGATTGTGTATGTAGACTGTGGTGGCAAGTAAATGAGTGAGATGGACTCACAAGTTACAGCAGCACAACAAACAAGGTAATAGGAGCAAGGGGTTTGCCAATCCTGGCAAACAAGTTTCTCAATGCACAGCACAGGGCAAGTGTAACAAAGAGAACTGTAACTTCTTCACAGTTGTAATTGGATTGGGTATGTAGACTGTGGTGGCAAGTAAATGAGTGAGATGGACTCACAACAGCAGCACAACAAACAAGGAAATAGGAGCAAGGGGTTTGCCAATCCTGGCAACCAAGTCTCTCAATGCCCTGCACAGGGCAACTGTAATTAGGAGAACTGTAACTTCTTCACAGTTGTAATTGGATTGTGTACGTAGACTGTGGTGGCAAGTAAATGAGTGAGATGGACTCACAAGTTACAGCAGCACAACAAACAAGGTAATAGGAGCAAGGGGTTTGCCAATCCTGGCAAACAAGTTTCTCAATGCACAGCACAGGGCAAGTGTAACAAAGAGAACTGTAACTTCTTCACAGTTGTAATTGTGTATGTAGACTGGTGGCAAACTGGCGAGTAAATGAGTGAGGTTGACTCACAAAAACAGCACATAGCACACAAACCAAGCTAGTAGAAGCAAGGGGTTTGCCAATCCTGGCAAACAAGTTTCACAATGCACAGGGCAAGTGTAATTAGGAGAACTGTAACTTAACTTCTTCACAGATGTAAGTTAAAACTGCACAAAAACCAAGCTAATAGAAGCAAGGGGTTTGCAAAATCTGGCAGCACCCAACTTTCACAAATAATGCACAGTAACTAAGATGAATGGAACGTCTTCAAAGATGTAATTGAAGAAAAAGTTCTATAGATGTGGCTGGGTGCCTGCCCTTCAACAAATGTTTGTTTGAGTGCCTGACTGCAAAAAAATGAATGAGGTGTTGGACAAGTGAAAGAAATTCAAAGAATATCTATAGTGTTAAGTAAAATGAAATTGTAAAATGTTCTATAGAGGAAGGTGCCCTAGCCTTGTTGCCAACAAATGTGTTTGAGAAATTTGAGTGCACTGGTTGGCGAGGGAGACTCTGCCTAGTACTCAGTCTGTACTCTGTATAATATTTTTAAAATAATTTAATCCACAGCCTCCAACCTCCCCTTCTAAGCACTAGTACTGGACCTTGGCTGTTGCTTGCCACTTGTTGCTAATAAACTGTAAAATAGAAAATAAATGGAATAAAACTATAAGCTGCTACTAGGGTAGGATAGGGTTGCTGGATTCCCTTCCAAAACCCCAATCGCAACAGCAGCAAAAAAGCTGTCGGCGCAGGGTAAAAGGACCTTGGCCAAGTAAATGAACTTGGTGGGAAATTGGGATACAAAAGAAATGGTATGGTAGTGTAAAATAATATATTTTCAAAATAAATCCGCAGCACCTCCCCTCCCCTACCGCTCCCACTCAAATCCTCCCTCCCCCTTGAAGCAAATATAAGCAAATAAAAAATGGAACTCTTCCTCAAAAATGCAGAAAACAAAAAAGAATAAACACTGCGTTGCTATTCCCCACAGGGAATAAAAGAAATTATTATGTTTTGCGAATTAAAATCAATTCAATTCCCTCCCTGCCTAGCGAGACCGAGACCGCGACCACGAAATCGAAACTAGACTGAGCGCAGCAATCCAGCCCTGACCACCCTCCACAAGATCCAAGCCCAGACTGTGACGGACTGGAACTGCCTCGGCTTTTTATGCCCTCTGGCACATCCAGAAGTGTCAGTCAAAACCTGCCCATGCGATTGGTGGAATGGCTCCGAAAATTTGCATGGTCCCGTCCCATGGCCAGCCCATCGTTGCACAGGTGTAAAAAAATAAATTAAGAAAAAAATAAAATAAAATCAACGGAGACGTATTTTGGCAAGACAAACCCACTGCTGCTACTGTAAAAAATCAAGCATTTAAAATAGGTAACTTTCGCATGTTTCTGTGGTGCTTTGGTGGGGTTTGGGGCAAGGATTTCAAAAAAAAATATTGTGGTCGCCATTTTGGACCGGGAATCGGTTTTTTTTAACTTTTAAAAACTTTTTTTCTGTGCCGCTTGGCATTGCGCGATCGCCGCGTGCAAGTAATGAGCACGACAAATCAGACCAAAATTGTTCATTCGTCGGTTCGAGCTCGAATTCTGGTGGAGTAATTCCCGTTACCGTTTCCGTAGAGTAACGGATACGAGTAACGGAAACGGAAACGGGAATACCGCTAAGTCGTGCCCATCTCTACTTATAAGCTTTCTACAATTATGTTCATTTGATAATGATGATGATGATGATGAGGAGGAGGAGGAGGAGGAGGAGGAGGAGGAGGGGAGGCATGATTTGTATGAGGTTTGAATCAAAGTAAAATAGCTAGATTTGCTTCCAGAGAAACACAAAGCAAATTTGCAAACAAGTTTGTGTCTGGAGCGCAAATTGAACTGGTGCAACATTTTTTAAAAATTGCATTGGTCTTTTTTTTCTTTTTCTAAAAGCAAGTTTTAAACATATGCATACTTTTGTAGCAAGCTGTCCAAAATTTCCCAGATTTACTCTCTTTTTAGGGTCTATCACGTATCTGGATTTCATGTACATTAGTGAAGAAAACAAAACAAAAAGGTTATATAGTAATTTTGGTTTCTAAAAAATACTGTGAGTCTTCCTAGCCAATTGTATTTGAATGAGACTAGACACAAACTGCTCCAGATCACATCTGGACATATTCCAAAGCCCTGAAGTCATGTGCAGAGCCCTAATATTATATAATTACAGCATTCATTCTTAATATAAAGGTATGAGACCACATAAAGAGAAAATGAAGACATTGCTGTGACTGCTGGATTCTCGAGTGAAAAAGGTGGGGATAACTTAGTTACTTACTAATGAAATTCTGTATGCTTAAGCACAATGTCTCACCATTATTATGTGGTTTGACATTTCATGCACTTTTTAATTTGTTTCTATGATGAAGCAGAATGAATGATACAGTGGTCCCTTGTATAAGTTTGTTCCAAATGAATTTCTAAGCAAATTTTCCTTTATACAAATTTCCCATAGAAATGCATTAAAAACAGAGTAATCCCTAATTGCGACTATTTTATGTTGTACGGATTCGCCCCATAGGCGATTCTGTTAAGCAAATTTCCCCTATCTCCGGAATTTTTTATGTTGTACAGATTTTATGTTATAGAAACCGTTTGTTATATGAGGGTCAACTGTATTTGGAAAATGGACAGGGCGAAAGTGAAAGGAAGAATGATGGAAAAAAATGAGCTCCAGACCTAAGCAATGGCTGATGCATAGGGTCTACAAGCAGCATATACAGAAGATGGGGTGCTTCCATGTTGAGCCTGGGAATGTTGTTATTATTTATTTCTGCTCCTTATTTTACTTCAGTTTACTTATTACATTCCATCAGCTAGCATGGCCAGAGGCCATGTTGGCTGTGAGACTCTGGGAGTTGTAGTTCAAACAATATTTTTGAGTTATTTACTGGCCTGCAGTTGGGGGAGGAGGAAACTCAGTCAGTACCATCCCTTTAGATGGCTGGGCAGCAGTGCCCATGTTCCTAGGCAAGGCGTATGCAGCTTCCTCTACCACTGTCTCATAAAGGCCACTGCTAAATGTGTTGGGTTCCCTCTCATCTGCCACTTCACCACGGACCTTTTCTTAATTGTAATTGTAACACATACCTCATTTCCTTTACTGACACTGAAATACAGTATTGCAATGAAGAAAACATCATTAGCATCTTAGCAACATACTGGGCAAAAATCTTATCATGCAACTTTTTATCCAGCATCATCTGGATTGGACACTATAAACATTTGAGCATGTGCTCTATGCCGCTAAGTCGAAACCAACTCATAGCAACCCAAACAGGACAAGATAAGTAAGGTATTTTAAGGAGTGGTTTTTACCAGTTCCACCCTCCCACTGACCTTCCAAGGCTGAGTAGGGCTTCAAACCCTCTTCCCCTGAATTCTAGTCTGCCACTGTATTCATTACACACCACAATGGGAATCAGAAACATGTATTTACACTCATCAAAAGCTTCCTATACTTGTTTTGGATTTTGAGACTTGCGAGGGATCCTTTTTTTTACCCTGGGGAACAAGCATCGGAAACAGGTGGTTTTAAAGTCTAAAAGTACCACCAGATATCCTGTGGTGATTTTGATCTCAGTAGTAGTAATGCTGATCTCAGTAGTAGTAATGCAGCAATAATTTTTGACTTTTAAAGACTCCCTCGTCACCGCCTCAAGAGTCCCTAAGGCTTTCCCAGATAAAAGGAAGCCTCAAAAGCAGAAATGGGTTCTGCAGTTCCCATGCCCCCAAAACAGGGGCACAGAAAGACCTTTCTCTTCAGGCAAGCTTTCCCTGAACAATGGGCTACCATGTGTATTTCATATGAATCTATAGGTTCACATAGACTTTGTGTTATAACTACTTATAACTTTGTAGCTTTAATGTAATGTTGTCTATTCATGCTGTAAGACAGGCATGTCCAAACTTCGACCCTCCAGATGTTTTGGACAGCAACTCCCACAATCCCTTGCCATGGGCAATACAAGGTTTGGAATTCTGGGAGTTCTGGTTCAAAACATCAGGAGGGCTGAAGTCTGGACAGCCCTTGCTAGACCTGAGATTGTATTATGAAGTGGCCTGTCTCGGTTGGATAAAAGATTGGATTACTTTAGTTGATGGGGATCTTTTGGACTTAGAAGGTCATGATAATAGATTTGGTTGGCACACTTATCTTTGGTATGATAAAGTGAAAGTACATAAAAGTTTTATGAATCATGTAATTAGAAAGTCACTACTTCAGGTCTGGGAACGGTTGAAACCTTTGTTAGAGAGACACACCTCGAGGTGGTTATCCCCGATTGAAGCATCGGCGATCAAGAGAAAAGACACAGAAGGAGTGGGGATCACTTATGGGGATGTGCTATTTTTCTCAGAAAAAGGTCCTAGACTAAAATCTTATGAACTGTTAAAAGAGAGGTTAACAGGTTGGTTCCAGTACCATCAGTTACATGACATTTTTCAGAAGGACAGAAGGATGTCTGGGTTTGGAGAGAAGGAATCTAAGTTTCAAACCATAATCATGGGCCCTAAAAAGAAATTGTTGACTAGATTATATAATTTCTTGTTAGAGTTGAACTTAAAAGATGAACAAGTTAAAGAATGTATGATAAAATGGGCTATGGATTTGGGTCACAATATTGAGTTAGATGTGTGGGAAAGATTGTGGAAAAAGAATATGAAGTTTACTGCATGTACTTTGATAAAAGAAAATCTGTTGAAAATGATGTATAGATGGTATATTACTCCAACGAAATTAGCAAAGATGTATAGGATGAAAGATGATTATTGTTGGAAATGTAAAGAGAAACAAGGTGACTTTTACCATATGTGGTGGACCTGTGGGAAAGTGAAAGAGTATTGGGCACTGATATATGATGAACTCAAAAAGATGTTAAAGTGTACATTCCCAAAACGACCTGAACTTTTTCTGTTAGGGTTGGTGGACAATGAAATTAAAGGAGCAGATAGGACCTTATTTTTATATGCAACAGCAGCGGCACGAATGCTCCTAGCGCAGAACTGGAAGACAACGTATATACCGTCTTTGGATGAATGGAGGGCGAAACTATTGGACTTTGCAGAGATGGCCAGACTGACGTGCAGACTGAGGGATCAAGACAACCAGAGGTTCCAAAAAGACTGGCAAAAATTTAAGAACTATATGAGACTTATTGTAAGGAATTAAAGACTCTTACCAGATTAGGGTAGAACTCGAAGGATTACTTCTTATTTTTAGAATCTCTCTTTTATGAGTATATAAAAGGGGTTCGTTAGTAAGGAAGGCTAGGAGATGAATAACGTTAAAACCGTGCGAAGAACAGAGGGAAGCCTAACCTTAGTGATAGATTGCTTCAATATTGTTAACGTTTTGAACTTATTTTTGTTCTGTATACCAAAACTTTCTAATAAAAATGTTTTAAAAAAAATGAAGTCTGGACAGCCCTGCTGTAAGATGTCCCTCAGTTCCTTGTTCTCAAATACTTGAACATGTCATAATTGTACTGGACTGTATATTATCTCTCATTACTGTAAGCCGCCTTGGGTCCTTTTCCAAGGAGAAAGGCGGGGTAGAAATACTCTAAAATAAGATAAAATAAAATAAAATAAAATAAAATAAAATAAAATAAAATAAAATAAATAAATAAATAAATAAATAAATAAATAAATAAATAGCTTGTACAAAATATAAAATGGGGTGTAGTGGCTCAGTGGGCTGGTTGCCACGCAGCGGAGTGAGCTTCCGTTGTTAACCCTAGCTCCTGCCAACCTAGCAGTTCAAAAGCATGTAAATGCAAGTAGATAAATAGGCACCACAGTAAAAAGTGGGAAGGTAAACAGTGTTCTGTGTACAGAAATGCATTCAGCCATGCCGGCCACACAGCCACAGACTGTACAATACCCTTTCATTTGGAAACAAAGATGAGCACCACCCCTTGAGTCAGACGTGACTAGCACACGTGTGTGTGGTGGTGGTGGTTGGGAAACTTTACCTTTTTATAAAATATTTGTAGCACCTGGGTTGTGCAACAGGATTTTGCCCACTATGTCAGTGAGCACTTTCTGTAGCTGTTTTGGGACAGTTAAATACGTTTACAAGGAAAGGAAAGGAAGCCGGACCTGCCAATAGCTAAAGTACTTAAGGACATTGTGATATTGTGACATTTTTATTGGTTGAACTGAGGTTGAAAGCTTCACCTCGGGTTACCTTTGCCGCTATTACGGGAGCCGAGAGTTGAAAGAACACGCCAAGGTTCAAAGGTACGGAGAAAAAGCTTTAATTCGCTGCAGCGAGGCGCCCAGCCGAATTTCAGTCGGAAAACTGGGGCATTGAACAAAGAAACTCTACAGTCTTTATAGAAAAACATTCTCCTAGCACCCCTCCTTTATCAGAATAAACAAGGATGCATCTGGGCGCCGTAAATCACCCGCGTACAACCAAGAAAACTTCAAAAGATACATAGTTATCACATCGTTACAAATCAATTATCAAGGGAAACACACACAGGATACTATTAATCTTGCCCTCTAGCGCCACCTGTCATGCAGTTCCCGGAACTCTCCGCTTTGCCGCCGAAAGCGTTTGACAGCTCTATCCATATATCGATGTTTCGACGGATGTCTGTCTTATCTCTCGCGGGGGCCCCTTTTACTGGTGGCCTTCCCACACAGAAAAGTGTTTGTCCGGTAATTTTATGGCCTGATATCTCATGACACAGGCTTGGGGGATAGTGTAGTGCTTTGTGTTACAGTTCAGTGAAGGGGAGAGAGGTGAATTAAGGGACACGGGGCCGAATTAAAGATAGAACCAAAGTACTGTCATTTTATCTACAATGACAGCTTATAAACTATAGACTGTATTAAAAACCACTTCTATCAAGGTGATAATTCTGCCCAGGTTGCACGGCCATAATGTAATCCCGGTGACTAAGTTCCAGCATCGACATTACTATGATTCTATCTGTTTATTAGACACATGGATCCCTCAGAACTTGGCACTTATTCCAAAGTTATTTTTACAACGACAATTTTCCAGATCATGTCTGGCATGCGAGGCCTAATCTTAGGGCAAAGCCATCTGTGCTGTTACTTGTCAATACTTCATCAGATAACTGTACTAGCAGTATGTATCATGCCCACAGTTTTAAGCAGATACTCACTGTAGTAGCAAGCTGTGGTTTATGTGTTTATATTGTATACATACATATGTATATATTTAATATTAATTCCATCTTATATGACGGAAAAATAAATCTTTAGAGCATTCTCCTTGTCAATTGTTTTGTGAGACTTAAGAACATAAGAACATAAGAAGAGCCATGCTGGATCAGGCCAAAGGCCCATCTAGTCCAGCTTCCTGTATCTCACAGCGGCCCCACCAGATGTGTTTGGGAGCGCATGAGACTAGATATCTGTCTCCTGATACCACTCCCCTGCATCTGGCCCTTGAAGTACCCCAATTTTAAGCCTGCAGATTACACATCTCCCTCATGGTTTGTAACCTGTGATGGACTTTTCCTCCAGGAATCTGTCCAATCCCCTTTTGAAGGCATCCAGGTCAGATGCCATCACCACATTGTGTGGCAGGGAGTTCCATAGACTTACAATGCGCTGGGTGAAAAAACATTTTCTTTTGTCAGTTCTTACTCTCCCAGCCCTCAATTTGAGTGTATGTCCCCTAGTTCTGGTATTTTGGGAGAGGGAGAAGAGCTTCCCTCTATCCACTTTACTCATACCCTGCATTATTTTGTATGTCTCAATCATATCCCCCCTCAATCGCCTTTTTTCCAGACTAAAGAGGCCCAAATGTTTTAGCCTTTCTTCATAACACATGTGTAACACTTGTAACACATTTGTAACACATAGACAAAAGACAGCTAATCATACTGATAGAGTATTTACTAGTGTTTTCCCGGAAGCAAAACACTTTTATAATCTTAAACACATTCACCAGAGAGTAAGCCCTGTTGGAATTGGTGAACTTCCTTTCAAAATAAGATACAAGGTTTAAAGAAATTGCTCACAGGCAAATTCTGGCATTCGAGAGTATATAGTTCTTGGTTTCACCTTCTCCATGGGTATCTAACCTGGACTTTATGATACTAAATTAGGATAGCCTTTTGTTGCAGATAGTACTATTAGCAGAGAGCTGTGAGATGTTACAGAACACCTGCAAAATCTGTAATATCTATCCCATATTCTGATGCTCCTCTTAGCAGCCAGAATCAAGGCAGGTCTATCCACCCACTTCCTGATCTGCACATGTTGCTGTTAAATGCCAGGTTGACACAAACTAAATTTGAATTAATATTTGATCTGATTGAAAACAAGGCTGACCTGGAATATACTGTATAACTGAAACCTGGGTAGGAGAAGAAGGGGAACTATCCCTTTCCCAGTTATTACCCATAAGTAATCTGATATAGCACCATGGCAGGTCAGAGAGGCAGGGTATTGTTGTTGCCCTAGTCAATAGAAACTCCATTAGTATGAGCGGGATCTGTGTCCTGTTAAGCCCAGGTCTAGGGTGTCTTTACCTCCTTCTAGACTACCAGGACAGAATGGGACTAATTAAATATGTCTATACTGCTATGTTGAGCCCCTGCCCCCAGACTTTTACTTTGGGGTACTTTAACATACATTTAGTGACACAACCAACTGGAGCATCTTTTGAGTTCAGGGATGCCATGGCTGCCACGAGCCTGTCTCAACATACTGTGGGGCCCATGCATGTTGCAGATCACATCCTTGATCTGGTGTTCATATTGGGGCAGGGATAGGATGGTTTAAGAGTGGTGAACCCTGAGTCCTCTCTCTTGTCATGGTCAGATCATCTCCTGCTGATATTTGGACTCTGCACAAATGAACCCCTCCACAGAGAAGAGAGGTCTACTACCACCACTAAGCCCTGAAGACCTATGGATCAAACAAGTTTCCAGAATATCCAATAAGGTTTCCTGCTGAGATGGTTGATGATCCTGTCAATGTGCTGGTAATCTAGCAGGACTCAGAGGTGAGTTGTGCTGAGACATGTGTGCCCTTAAACACCCTCTTTGATGGAGAGCCCACCCTACTCCATGACTTACAGAGAAGTTAAAGATGATAAATAAATTATGAAAAAGACTAAAGAGCAGATGGAGGAAAGCTTCCATGGAAATCCACCTAAGGGATTTATATCTGGAAGATATAAAATAAATTATAGACTACCGTTTTATTATGTTTGTCACGTTGTGTTTTTATTGCTTTATTTTATTGTTTGATGTGAAATACCCACTCTGTACATATAATCCAATAGATTTATACTGCACCATAGAACCTGTCTGAAAACACTGGATTTCTGACAACATACTCAGTTCAGAATGAAACTGAACATCCACAAATAACTTTGCACTGGTGGCTTTAATAGATTGGCAAAAATTAATAAAAGGCATGTCAGAAGTTCGCCAGACTAGCTGTCTCAGCAATGCTGAATACCAATAGTTTTTAGCATAATTTAAAAGAAACATATGAAATGCCTTTCTAAAATTCAAGTAAATACAGTAGTCCCCCCCCCCCCATTTTCAGCACCTTTTTTTGCTATACCTGTGGCAAAGTACAGCACTTTTTATCTGGGAACTTTAAAGTCTGGCCTGGTTTGTAGATCTTACCAGGTTTCCAGTTCTTAGATAAACAGGTGTCATTTAAGAAGCATTAGACTTAAGTGGTCCATAAATGTACAACTTTAGTTTTTTTCCTCAAATGCCCTTGCTATTAAATAAGATTCAATTACTGAAGAGCATGTTTCCATATTTTAAACAATTACTCAAAAGTCTCACCGAGTTCAATGGGGCTTACTTCAAAGTAACTACACATCAAATTATAACCTAATAGATTTCTCTGGCATTGCTAAAGGCCATCCAAAACAGGATGCTCAAAAGCACATTAGACTAAGATATATATCTTCAAAAAAGTACAGTAGAAACACTACAGATACATTGTAAGCCACCCAGAATAGATAAGAAGGACTGTGTTATAAAAAGGTGTTTGAGAAATGCATTTATACTAGACAGCCTAATAAACAAGTAAAGGGATAAAACTTTTACTTTACAGCTAGGTATTAATTAACAAAGTTTCTAACTTTTTTGTAACTTGACTTTTTTCCTCCCCTCTACCACCTCAAAGATAATGGTGGTGGTACTGTAGACTTAGAGCAACCTTGGAAAGCACACATGTTCTGAACGAATATGGGGGGGACAGAGGGGGGGGAGATTATAAAGCACTTTAAAGATTAACTGCTGACAATGATATGAACAGCAAGTGGGCTCTTGTCAAGACAATGTTTTTGTCTTCTTGATTCCCCCCCCCCCCCCCCTTTCGTTCGTTTTTGCCTCATATGCTAGCACAGACTAACAGGGCTCCCTCTTCTAAAAGTGCTTTTCTGAAATAAGTTGCCACACGCGTCTGCTTGGCAATACAAGACACGGATGTTGAGGAGCTTCTCTTTTTAAGTGACAATCCTCAGGTGTCTAGGCGTAAGGATATTATTTTCCTAGGATTTCTTGGTTTTCCGTACAAAGCGATGCAGTCCATTTCAAAGACAAAAGAGAACTCAAGGGGGGAAAAAAAAGCAATCTCCTTCGAGCCGGAATCGAACCAGCGACCTAAGGATTTCCACAGGCCTTTTATCCTCTACAGTCCTCCGCTCTACCAGCTGAGCTATCGAAGGGACCTACGGCGGAGCTTCCCTAGAGATGCATAAGCAGTAACAGGAGGCGTCAACTGTTCTGCTGGCGCATGCGCACAGTAGTCTAGGGCGAGTTCTCCAGACGGACGGAGAAAGCGGCGGCGCGCTTCCGATTGAAACTTTGGGGAGAAATTATAAATCCGAACAAGAGCGGCGAAGGCTCATTTCTGAAACACGGGGCGCAATGTTGAACCTATTACTTTCCTTAAGCACAGTTTCGAGGGGGGGGAGGGGAGAAGAGTCAGGATTGTTAAGTCCAGCTCTTGGGGTTTCCCATCCGTTGTTCTTTTCCTCCGCGGTTCTTGGCGCAGTGGTGCCATTTCTCCCTGCAAGGCGAGCCTTTGGGGTGTTGCAGGTTCTGCTGCTGAAAATGATGCCGTTCGTGCAAAAAAGGAAAGAAACCGCCTCCCTCGGAATCACTCGCACCCAACCCAAGTGTGCGTCTGTTAAAATTCTTACCAATAGGGGACTCTACGGAGGGGCCAGTGGCGCAATGGATAACGCGTCTGACTACGGATCAGAAGATTGTAGGTTCGACTCCTGCCTGGCTCGTGGGGGGGGGATTTATTTTTAAACAGTAATTAATTTCCAAAGCTGAAGTACAGTACCCAGTCCCTCCACTAATCTCCCATGCATCATCTTCCGTGAGGAATAGCTCTGGAGAGTTCAAAATTTTGCGCCTTTTATTATTTTTTTGCCACCTGCGAGCTGCCCTTGTCATGTCCTAAACCTAATACTGTACGGATTTTTCTTGCAAACAACAAGACCTTCGACGCAGTTTAACTTTTAGTAACTTTGAACCACTGAGGACGCTTATCACGGTTTAAAAAGTAGGATTTTTTAAAAGCTAATTGAAGCCTTGTTGGATGTCTTATGTCCTATGATACATTTTAGTTCGTAGATTATGTTAATAACATATTTCTTGGCATCCGGTGGCATCGCTCTTTTCAAAAGCTGATGTTATTTACAGTATTATGTAAAATGCATTGTTTTTATCTTTTGTCGTCAGAAAGAGACCTCTTGGTAGTGGAGCAGACTAAATTTTTTTGTAAATAAATAAAATGAATGTAAAAGAATACATTTTTTCAAGTTCAGCACATACGAAATCTTCCAAAAAGGTTGTCAACTCTCTCCTAACACCTTCTGAGCCGGCTTTAAAGGAAGTTTCATAAAATGTCTTTTTCAGCCAATCTGGAAAAGTTACTACCGAGCCAGGCAGGAGTCGAACCTACAATCTTCTGATCCGTAGTCAGACGCGTTATCCATTGCGCCACTGGCCCTGCACACAGAAAGGGCGATTGCGAACTCCTTCAAACATATACATGAAACATCAGTTCAGCTTAACTTGCCAGAGTCAGCAATAGTTTGCTTGGTTCCCCCGATCCAAGTTTTCCCTCACATTTGTTCACTATTTCTTTACATCCAACAGGTTTAGAGACGGCAGTATCAGAGCGACATCCCCCAGATAAAAGCCTTCACGTTGAATTTCCAACATGCGGCGTCAGCAATTGCATTCAAATCCCGTGAGGAGCAGCTCCCACTGCTTACATTACAACTCCGACGGACGGGGGAGGGATCTCCAGCGCCATCTTGTGAATTTAATACACCCCATTTAGCAAATGGTTGTATATAGTCTTTCCCTTCTGTGAGAGAAGGCGCCAGCGGGTCCCTTCGATAGCTCAGCTGGTAGAGCGGAGGACTGTAGGAGAGCTGTGTGCTGTAATCCTTAGGTCGCTGGTTCGATTCCGGCTCGAAGGAGACAGATTTTTTTTTTTTGCTAGTTCGCTCTTAATATTAAAGAGATCTTAAAGCTACACCGTCCTAGGTAGCACAGAAGCAGGAAGGAACTGAAAACGAGAAGGGTGAAATATGATACTGGTGCTTATTAACTTGTTTCAAAGACTGAATGCCAATATTGACATTGGAAACTGAAGGAGAAAGGGATACAAAGGGATAGTTTTTCAAGCTCAGTAGCTGTGTAGCTAGATGGAGTGGTATATAAATAAATAAATAAATAAATAAATAAATAAATAAATAAATAAATACTTTTGGTTCTGTCACCAGAAATGTGACCAATACAGCTTTCAGGGTTTTCCCTTGCTATATGGTCTTCCCATTCTTTCAAATAATTGAACCGGCTAATCATGTATGCATTTATTTGCATTTAAATGCCACAAAATTCACTGGGTTTCCTTTCAAGTAAGTGTACACAGGATTATAACTAAAATTATGCCCATAATCCTTAAAAAAATACATGTACTTGTTTGTGTGCTATTTTTCTGCTCTTGCATAATTCAACTTCAGTTACAAAGTAGCACACTAACCTTTAATATACATACTATTTTATTACAAAATAAATCTTAGCCAAGATAAACAGAAGATGATATATTATGCATCCTCACAGTAGTAGCCACTGGCTTAAATCTAATGGCTAGCTTCAACCAGAGGAGACCCACTGACCAATTAGTGAATCAATACTTATATAAGTCCCACTGATTCAGTGAGTGTATTCTAGTTGATACACATGGATTTTGTCCTTAGCCTACAGTCCTATTCCAATGGAAGTTTGACTCTAGGATTGGGGTGCACAAGTAAATATATATAGGAATGGACTAGCTGGTACTGTGAACACATGTCTCTTTCTGTGTAAAAGTTACTTTTCCTTGGCTGTGCAAATGCTGTGTATCAATTGTGACAAAAAAACACCCCTTCATTTCACTTCTCCTTTGAATTGCACGGGTTTGAACAGCACAGTTTTTATTATACTGTATACATATCTTTCCTCAAACAAACAAACAAGCTAAACTAAACTAAACAAACAAACAAAACCACGGTGCTGCTATTCAAATCCAGGAGTACCCGGTGAAAGATGGGTCTTAGGCTTACAAATACAGTGTGATGGCCCATAGCTTAGTCCAATGGTGGTGGCCCAGGTGGCACCTTCTCCTGTCATGGAGGCTCTGGTGCTGGAGTATTTTGGGAGACCGACACAGGCCAGGGATGGTGTATGTGTGGTAAACAACTGTTTATGCTTTGTATTTACATGTTTGGGGACATCAGACCTGAACATGAATTTTGAACTGCACAGGGGTCTTGCAGTCCAACCCCAGAGTTACTGAAGGGAGAAGTGCATTTTACTATAAATATCTAATTGAAGTTACTTTTATTATGAAGTTGCTTGTACATCAAAGGATAGTCTGATGCTCTGTCAGTACACCATACATGATCAGAACAAAAATACAAAGGCAGGCATTTCTACTGGAGAAGAAAAGTACAATCCTATTTTATTTACACTTCAGTGCATCTGACTACCTCATCTGACTAACAGCCATCAACTGCTACTTAAAACCAACTTCTAGCAGATTTGAAATTTGGTTAATTTGTTAATTAATGTCTAGCTCTTCCAAGGAGCTGAAAGAATAATGCAATAGGCAAAAATATCCCTTTAACCTGTACATTTTGTTTTATACATATATTTGTCAAAGGAACAAATAACAGCTAATTTTCCTAACTACGGAAGGGAAAAGTACTAAAGTGCTGTGGCTCTTAAAGAACTTTAAGTGCAAGGAACAGACATAATTCATATGAAACCCACAGATGGAAAAAGTGGCTTTCTTTAGCTACCAGTTCTATAACGCTTCAGCTAGCACAGCCACTGGCCAAGCAGCTTGGGGTATACTTGGGGTTGTAGAACCCAAAAGTTACTTTTCACATCTATGTTGAGGCCCGTATGGACTTGACATACCTGGCAATACCATACTAGAAAAAGTCCTCTGCAAGATTCCACTTCTATAATTCCTAGGATTAAAGAAGGAACTGTATTCAAATCACTGTTGTCTAAGATACAGATGAAGCTTAGTTATGTAAAAACCTAGGAACATTTTCACTCATGACACCAGAAGAGCTTTCTGCATACTTAGTGTTTCTAGCATGATTGTTAAACTAGTGTTGGCTGGAAAGCACACTCATTCTTAAAACGTCTCTTTATATTCCATTTCAAAAGCATTCAGATACATGCAAACAAACGGCACTTGAGGAGCTCAAAGGCGCTCTCACTGTGGAATCCAACCTGTGATACTTTCAAAGGTGGTCTACTCTCAACTGAATACAATGGGAGTTGCTGCTTCAATACATGTATATAGGGGAGCGTCACGTGTGAAAATGTTCCAACCATCTCTTGAAATCCAGAACTGTATTTGGTGACATTTAGCCAGGCTCCAAAAGCTCTTGTTTTATGAATCTGTGCGGTAGCTCCGATGACTATCTCCAATAAGTTGAGTTTTCTCAGTTGTGTTGGTCGGCTGAAGCACAATGGGAGTCTCCCCATCTAAAACAAAGGGGAAAAAACAGGTATTAAAGATCTGTTTGGTCCATTAAGCAATACATGGCACCATGCCTGTTAAAATGGCTAATTATCCAGCACGGGACAATCATGACTTAAATATTTATTTATTAGATTTATATTTTGAAGGTGAAATTTGAAATACTGTAGTCTTGTCTAGGAAATAATGGAGTTGAGTTGCTACCACATATCCAAGCACCTTTGTAGCCAAATGGAATATTGGACACTAGCTGCTCATTGTTTGATACAGTAAATGTCTACAGGGAGATTCTTTGGCAGTATGTGAAGTTCTGTAGTTTATGTACTAACCTGTGTAGCTCCTTCTCTCAAGGGGAAATTCACCACCTTGCTATCAACTTGGCTCCCTTCTTCTGTTTGCCTTAATTACCCCCAAATGGGCAAGGTGGGAGCACCCAAACTTTAAAAGAAGTCCAGAAGTCACTGCTGCCACAGGGTGTATATATACACCTGTCCTAAATACATCTTCCCTTGAGATTTAAAAAAGATTTGAATGTTTATGTCTAAGACATGAGCTTCAATTTCACATAAATTAAAATTTGGCTTTATTTGTTTCATCTCAGTTTCTTTGTTTGTTGGTTTAAATTCTGCATAAATGCATTAAACATAAATGCAAATAGGGAATGACCAATCCTTCCACCCAGGAAACAATCCTATGATAAAGAGACTGAACTTATACTACTCTGTATAGGGTCCACCGTTTTCAATCAAGTATATTGTTTCAGCCCTCATAAGTCTGTATTAGTTAAAATTCATATTCTTTCAACTGCTGTCTCAGCCGAAATGGCACCTCCCTCCCCAGAGTGGAGTTATTTGCTGTTACATGATGTAGATTGGGGTTGACATCTGATTTTCTGGAATAAATGATAAAAATGATATAATTTCCATCACATTTATGTAAATAGCTTGAGATTTGAATAGAGCTGCATAGTAGTTCCTCCTTCCGCCTTCCAGGTCTATTATCCTGGAATCAGTGCGGTGACGTCCTTATGGTGACATAGTCCACTGTTCTGCTAAGTCTTTCCATTTTTCCCTTTGAGTTCCTTTAATTTCTACCTAATATACAGAAGTCCAACAGTTACAGTTCTCCCCAGATACAGGATTGCCTCAGCTAGACTGCTGGGGGACCAGAGGGAGAACCATGCTGGCTTTTAATCCAGATGTCTACATCTGCTTCCCTAATGCTGTGAATGACACATGAGATGTCCTGGGACTCCTACTCCTGCCTACTGACTCAGGTGTTGTGGCTTGCACTACCCCACTGACTGTGTTGAAGAAGACACAATTGATGTCGCCAAAGGAAGGGCTGCTGTTTTGTCTATACAGTGGTACCTTGTATAAAGGAATTAATTTATTCCAAATGAAATTATGTTAAGCAATTTTCCTTTATACAAATTTCCCATAGGAATGCATTGAAAACAGAGTGGTCCCATTTTTATGTTTGTATAGGCGATTATGTTAAGCAAATTTCCCCTATCTCCAGAATTTTTTATGTTGTACAAATGTTATGTTATACAAGCTGTTTGTTATACAAGGGTCCACTGTACTGTATAAGGCATTGATATAAGGCCATGAATAAGGCCATGTGATAGACATGGGTATCACTTTTAAAGCATGGTGAAGTAGTAGCAAACCTTTATCTGTTCATCACCTAAAGATACCTCCTACTCCTTCGAGTGCCATGTCCTTGTAGAACGTTGTTGATCAGTAACCTGAACTGGTTCCTATCTAAGGCTGTTCAAAACAGAGCAGTGATTGGAAAACCTAAAGATACCTTCAACCTGCCATTTTATTGATTCATCTTAAAAAATAACTGCCCAAGCTCTGCAAAAGGCAAGAAATTAAAAAGGGTGGGGCAGAGCAAACAGATTAACGGGGACATTAACAAGCAATCACCTGCCAGGCTTTTAAAGTAATGTGTGAAGCAGGTAGGGAGGACTTCAATTAACACCTCTTTCAGTTTAGTATCCTTTCTCATGAGAAAGCAAGATTATTATTATTATTATTATTTGCAAAGTGGAGAGGGAATGATAAATAATACATCTCCATCTCCATTATAATAAGCACCTCTTTCCATGTCAGTCTTAATTTGCTCTTCCAGATCTTCAGGAGTCATGCAGAACTCTTGCTCTTCTTCTGTGGGTTTTGGCTTGCACTTTCCGCAACAGCAGTTAAAACAGCAGCACAGGCAGCAACAAAAGTAGCAGCCAGTCAAAAGGCCACAGAGCACAAACAGGCCCTGGGAGAAAGGAGAAGAGAGAGACAATCATGCCCACAGCCACCTCCCAGACTATGAAGGAAAGATAATGGTGTTTAAAAGTGAATTGCAGCCAGTTGAATTAGTTGGTTATTTTGAGAACAGAATGTTGGACTCAAGCAGAGCCTAGGGAATTTTTTTGCATGAAAATTTCCACAATTCCTCACCAGCCACATATTTTTTGGGGGGGGATTGCCATGGGGAGAAGTTTCTTAAGCTTTGAACACAAGGGACTTTGACCTGGCTCAACAGGATTTCTCTGATGGTAATTTCTGGAACTATGAAGGAAGATCTATAATACTGAGCTATCCAGAAGTTTATTTATTAATTTATTTTAGAACTCATTGTTTCTAAAAAAAAGGGGGGGTTGTACGTTTAACAAATTCAACAAATATAACTTTCCATTTATCGTGTATAGCTGGATCATTGCAGTTGGAAAAGCTGCATTTGTTAAACAACTGGTTATTCTATTTAAACTAACCTTTTCTTGTTTTGCTCAACCAAAGACTAGAAATAGCACTGGGAATAGCACATTAGGTGTGAGATGTGGCACATCTTTGTTGTGTTGCCTGAGGCCCAAAACATTGGGCCATTCTGACTGAGGTGCTAATGTTTGTACCATGTGCACCCACAAATGCCAAAACTGTGTGATCACATAATGATTCAAATGAGTAAGATTTCTGATGTCATCAGAATCTTCAGATCCCTTTTTATGCAGTTCCACCCTGTACCTTTTCTCTCCTCCACTCTCCAACTTCTCTCCTCTCACATTTTGTTTTCCCACCCCCTTCACAAGGCACCCAAGGTGTGCCACAAAGGTACATGATGTTATGTGTTACTATTGCTTACGCATACACAATGCCATATATAACCAGAATAGGGCTAAGATTGTACTGCAGTAACTGATTAGCTGGTTGTCACACTAAGAGGGCTTTTCACTTTGAGCAATGAGTCATTTTCATTTAGTCATTACTGAAGAGAAAGTCAAAATTAACCTGGAGCTCCAGCTTCAGACATAATTAATGGCTTGAGGCGATAAAAGAGCCATGCAACATATTTAATTATTAAATGAAAGGGACAACGATGCCTGCTTTATTAGGCATTTTCCTGAAGCGGTACATCATTATCATTTTGCCGTGCGTCAACCATTTCAAAAAAACTCTTTTGGATATGGAAACCGGTTCTAGGTTGCCTTATCTAGAATGAAGTTTTTATTCAGATTTTCTGAAAGCTGCAGTAGCAAGAGTGAAGGGGATCACAAATGAATGGTTCTGTTTCTTTTGGGTCTGATCCTGAGAAAGGATGGATTATTTGCATTTGAGTGCTTACCTTTGCCCACCAACTAGAAAGCATGAAGTACGTATTGACATTTTCTTCACCAAATTGTTCTGCAATGTACAATCCCAATGATCCATACTTGTCATATATGTTTCTTTTGGAGACATCAGTTAGTATTGCATGAGCATTGTTGATTTCTTTAAACTTTTCTACAGCCTCTGGGTTATCAGGGTTCTTGTCAGGGTGATATCTCAAAGCCAACTTCCTTAAATGGGCAAAGCAGAGATTGAGAAAACAGTGATT
Organism: Phrynocephalus guinanensis; assembly: GCA_037367245.1. Classification (NCBI taxonomy): domain Eukaryota; kingdom Metazoa; phylum Chordata; class Lepidosauria; order Squamata; family Agamidae; genus Phrynocephalus; species Phrynocephalus guinanensis. The sequence goes on from CM074739.1 coordinate 45,549,378, forward strand.
TCATTGAAGTACAGCAGATCAATTCCAGGAGCAGTACGTGCAGATTGCATAGATTAATTATGATGCATTTTTAGAAAATTGAACTGGACTAAAATTGATGTAGGTTGAATAGTTTTGGTTCAACATTATGTTTGAACTCTGTTTGTAAAGGTCCTTTTTGGAATTTGCACTTTCAGGACTTTACTATATTTTAAGTAAAGTAAACTAGTTTGTGCTACTTTACTTAAAATATAATAAAAATTCATATCTTTTTATTTTAAAAATAATTCATATCTCCTTTTATTTTAAATTCCAAAATTCTATTTGGTACATTTTCTCTGGGTGTGACTTGTAACTCATTATTTTTACCACTTTTTTTTTGACATTACAGTGGTCCTCTGCCCTTTTGCGGTTCATACACTGAGGTCCCACTATATCGCGGGACTGCAGTATATGAAAAAAGGCCCCCTAGGGCTGTGATGGCAAACCTTTTAGAGACTGAGTGCCCAAACTACAATTCAAAACCCACTAATTTTTTTTGCAAAGTGCCAATACAGTAATTTAACCTGTATACAGGTGGCTATGAAGGGGCAATGTCAGGTGCCCACAGAAAGGGTTCCGAGTCCCACCTTTGGCACCCGTGCCATAGGTTTGCCATCACTGCCCTAGAGTAAGGGAGAAAAGTCCTGTTTCAAGCCTCCCATACTTACCCCAGGACTGGAGCTGCCCTGACCAGGCCTGTGAGGGCCTTCCTGGGCCTTCTGGAGGCCCCAAAAGGGCCTCCCTGCGAACCGGATGTGACTTCTGGATTGCTGAAAACCATTTCTGAGGCCTCCAAGAGCCTTTCTAGGCCTGTCGGCCACAGAAATGATATTCGATTTACTGGGAGTCACTTCCTGTTCACAGGGAGGCCCTTTGGGGCCTCCAGAAGGCCCGGGAAGCCTCTCACAGGCCCGTTTGGGGTAGGACCATGCTGGGGGTAAGTAGAAGGCCCCCCCAGCTAGGCCCCCCCAGGCGTGACTTTTCCTGCATCCGCATATTGCGGATTTTCAATTATCGCGGGTCAGGTCAGGTCCCTAACCCCCGCGATAGGCGGGGGAATCACTGTACTTGTCATAATATGACTTGTTTGCTGTTTTTTAGTTCTTTTCCCACTGTAAAAAAGTTTATTGAAAAAATTAATATATAAAAATGGTTTAATATGGGGGAAGAAGGAATCATATTGAAATGTCCCAAGAAAACATTTTTAGCTCTACAAAAGCAAAATGGATACATACAGTGTGTTGCAGGTAATAATTCATTCATTTTCAGATGCTGCCTGTTGTATTACTGTACATATTTGGTAATGCAGCAGGCATTACTTGTTCATTTCTCTCTAAGGCCTTGAGCCTGTGCTGCTAAGTATCAACCTGACAGTAGCAGTACTGGGGCTTGATATATAAAAGCAGCAGAATTCTGGGCAAAAATCCAAATTTCTACTGGCCTTGCTACCTTTCACCATAACTCTATCCATGTAATCAATGTCAGAATAGAAATGGCTGAGAGTGGCCATGCACCAACATTTCCTTAAGATGTAATATGCAACTACAACTAAAAATAGGCATTGCAAAACTTGTATTCTGGTATTCTTATTTCTACTCTACAGCACTGAACTGTGACTTTAGCACAAGCTACTAAGCAGATTCCCAGTGTGGTAGGATTTCTACTATGGTTACTGAATAGAGTGACAGGCTAGGATTCTGCAGAATAGAATTCAAAACCCCACTTAGCCATGGAAACTCATTGGGGGAGTGGAACGGGTAAAAACACTCCTTAAATGTCTCACTTGCCTCAAATCCGTGTTAGGGTCACTATAAATCATATCCAACCTGACAGCACAGAACACACAAACTAAAAAGAGAAAGCATTTGAAATGTGGATGTACTGGGGGATGCTAAAAATTTCTTGGAATGAGATGTCCTGGTAACCATTGAAATGGTTGCCAATGCAGAAATGCTAAGTTGAACAAAGACAAAGAAGTCATACAATCTAGAAAGCTAGAAAATTTTGGTAATACAGTATAATAAGAAACAAAAAGCACATGCCTCCCTTCAACACAGGGGTTAGGGTACCAGACCTCAGTGTTGCTCAAATCCCATGCATAACTGTTATGCTCCTCAAAATCTAGCTACAAAGCTTAAGCAGTTAATTCACGTGTGCCTACCTCTCCCTGACTTGCATCAGTCTTCTGACATGCCCCAGGAACCTTCTCAGGTGCCACATGGAACCACCATGACAGGAGAGGGGGCCGGGTGAGGTGCCACTGTCCCACCTACAACAGAGCCCTAGGGAAACTCAAGACCCACCTTTCCTAGACCACTTCCTGGGGATGAATAGCAGCACAGAAATTGATTGATTGACTGAATTATTGATTGACTGATCAAAAAGAAAAAAACTATGGTCCCTAAAACCATGCAATCCATATACTGTATAACCAAAACCATGCTTTTCAGATCTGTGCAATTCAAAGGAGAAGTGTATCGACTGCCATGGTTGGCTATTTAAGGTAAGATAAATAGAAGTACAGTAGTAGTAATAAGGAAAAGAACGTCTTGGCTAGAAAACCTTAGAGTAGACATGGGCACGGAGTGGCGAAATTGTCGTTTCCGTTTTCGGTTATCGTTTCCGTTACGTAATGGAAACGGTAACAATAATTACGCCGCTCCAGCTCGAACCCGACCTGAAAAAAGAAAAATTGGGTCGGGTTTTTCGTTGTTGTTAATGGCATCGCGGCGATCGCACGATGCCAAGCAGCACAGAAAAAAGTTTTTTAAAGTAAAAAAAAAAAACCTGACTCCTGGCCAAAAAAGCAGGCGAAAATATGCCTGCCTGAGGACACCTACCAGAGGGGTGGTTTCGGGGGGGTCCCAGGCCTTCCCCCCTTGTCCTGGGCTGCTTGCACCAGGCTGGGGGGGGTCATCCTCGTCGTCTGTCTCGTTGCATGCCATGCGGTGGGTGGGGGATCCAAAATGGCGACCACAATTTTTCTTTTGAAATTGTGGTCAAAAAATACACCAAATCACCACAGAAACATGTGAAATTGATTTATTTTAAATGCCTGATTTTTAATAGTAGCAGCAGTGGGTTTTTTATAGCAATAAAACGTTGCATTGATTTTATTTTTTTTGTTTTTTATTTGTTTAGACCTGCCCATTTGGGCTGGGCATGGGATGGGACCATGCAATTTTTTTGAACCATTCCACCAATGGCATCGCCAGGTTTTTGACTGACACTTCTGGATGTCTCGGAGGGCATAAAAAGCTGAGGCACCTTCCAGAAATCGCAGTCGGGTGTATGGATGTGGTTGAGGGAGGAGGGCTGGCTTCTGGTGCTGGTGTGATCCGATCGAGATTGAGGAGGGAGGCTGGAGGCTTTAGGATTTAAGTTAGGCAGGCAGGGAGGGAATTGAATTTAGAAAATAATTTATTTGATTCCCTGCAGCTTTGTCTGCTGAAGGGAATAGCAGTTTATTATTTATTTCTTCTCTGGCAGTTTGTGAGGATTTTTTTCTGATATTGGATAAAGGGGGAGGTTCGACTGGGAGTGGGAGGTGTGGATTTATTTTAAAAATATATTATATACTACCATTTATTTTCTATTTTCCCAACTTCAATTTGCTTGCACACACACACATTTGGGGTGCAAGCCAAGAACAGAACCTCTATCCTAAGTGATATCCTAACTGCCCACTCGCCCGTCCGCCCGCGCTGCCACCCGCCTGCGGCCCGCGCCACCGCCCACCCGCTCGCCCACCCGCGCCTCCCCCTGCTGCTGTCGCTGCCCGTCCATGGACCCCCGCCAAAGCCGCCCGCCTGCACCTCCCCCTGCCGCCTGCCCCCCGCCCCGCCCGCCGCCTAGGGCGCAAAAACACCTAGCGCTAGCCCTGATTGCGGGACGCCCCTATGCTCTGGGGGAAGTCAAATTGTGCTAAATCGCAGTGGAAACGACAAACGACAAACGAAACCACAAATGTTTGAAAAATTTCACAACAAACGGAAACAACCCGAAACAGACCCGTTCCGACAAACGAAAACTCAAAACGTCATTTTTTCTGGTTGTGCCCATGTCTACCTTAGAGACCAGTTTGGATACAGCACAACTTCATTGTTTACAGCTGTCACATTCAGCATCAGAGCAGCTATGATTAGAGGAAACTAGAAGAAAATCAGGCACATATGGAATTTATCTTATTATTTCCTTCGTTCTTATTGCCCTTTCTTAAAAGCCTGGCATAATGTTACAATAAAGTGCAACTAGGTCGACAAAAGGATTGAAAATAATGTCAATGAGTTTTAATATGGTAAATTTGTACTGTATATAAGCCAGACCACATCAGAACTGTAAATACACGGGAAGATTATAGTGGACTGTTTTGGAAGAGGCTCATATGCTTAGAGCTTTCAGTAAAATCATCTACATAGAAATGACCAGAAAGCATATTAGAAACATATATAATATTTGTATTTCTAATTTTGGAAGAATACACAAATTCAACTCCCTGTTCCAAATACACATTTCTGTGGACATTTCTCCAATAATGAAGCACAAATTTTGGGGTCATGCAGGGTGATGAATGTAGTGGTGCTGGAGGTCCTTTACATGGCCTCTTGAGCTCCATAAGGAAAATAAATGATTATATTTTCATAGGTTTCAGAAAATATCTGTTGGTGATATTTCTGAAAATATCATTTTCTGGTAAGAAAATATTCTAGGAAGGTAAGCTTTCTTTGAATAAGTAGCTTCTCTGGACAGGTAATGTACAAGGTGCCCCCTAGTGGCTACCACAAATATGGGTGGAAGAACAGTTCTCAAAACGTTCTTGAGAGTCCCCTGATTCTGTTTCTAGAAACATTCTGGCAGTTGCTCACAATCAAAGTCAACTTGCGTAGATTACCTGCCGTATTTACTGATCAGTAGTAAATAGTAGACTTTAGTATGTACAGCTGAGCAACAGATTTGCTGTCATTATTAGACAACTCTGAAAATTAAATAGTAGTCATATTCGGGAAAGGGTGACAGCTCTCAGTATATAGTTAAAAACACAAATATGCTTGTATTTTAGTGGGGCTTATGCCTGAAGCCCTAGAAAAGAACACTGGTGGAAATCTGGTCATATATCTTGTTGGTTCCTGCTTGGTATCTCCAGCTTCTGTGAGCAACTAGACTAACATACCCACTGTTTGGGTGTGGAACCTGTGTTCCTTCAGTTGGTGCTGGACTGCAGTTCCTATCATCTGTCTCCATTGGCTGTGCTGTTTATGGCTGAAAGTGGAAAACAACAAGATCTGGAGGTCCACACATTTTCCACATTTCATTTATGGCTCCCTGTACCAGGGATCCAAGTGTGTCACTGATTTCGTAAGGCAAGTTCTCAAGCCAGAATTTGTTCTTGGTTTGGTAAACTTCACTTATGGGGGAGCCATGTGGATCCCTGCTTGAGGCAATATGGTTAATATCCATGTTTGGGTCATTCTAGTGATTCATATTAGTAAGAAGAGGAGTCAAATGTGAGCGAAGTGTCTGCATTATGTCTGTGAAGATTCTCAGTCATCCAGGTGAGTTTATCTGGAAGATGAGTCATGGCAACTGGTCTTCTTTTTCTTGAGAGATTGAAATGTTTCACTGCTCATACAAACAGCTTCGTCAGTCTGTGGAACGCTAGTGGCGAGTCCTCCATTTTTATAGTTCAAGTGTCTGCATTTTTGTCCTACTTCTCTGCATGTTGGCTATTGCATGAACTGATTCCCGGACTACACACGTTTCTGGGGTTTGGTGTTGCATGGCTGGACCAGCAGCCCATCCTAAACTCCATTCATGATAATCCGGAATTCTCCCAAAGTACTGGCTTATTGCTTTCTTTGAATCTGGGAGTTATGATGCTTGTCTGAGCACAAGATCAGAGACTGAGACAACATTTCCATAACGTGTCAATCAGCTTTCAAATGGATAATCTGAGAAGCACTCCTCCTGGTAAGCCTTCACTCATATCCATGGGATCCACACATGAATCACTTTTGCTTGCTCTCTGGGCCCATGCATATGCATGCGCCCTATTGATCTACTGTAACCCTGAGTCTAACCAAGTTCTTAACTGGAAATAAAGCTAACTTTTCATTTCACTGTCAAGTTGGTAACAAACAGGAAAAGAAAACTTGGGTCGCAGAACCACGTTGTTGACATTTAAACAACGTTGTTGACATTTAAACTGCCAAGTAGCAAGCTAACTAATAGCAACAGGAAATCTGAAGTCAGGTACTATAGGATTATTATAGTGCATTGCCAACTGGTTAGTACTGAAGCGGGTTTTTTAGATTCATGAAGCAAATTAGTATAAGTTAAAGAATCAGTTAAATGAAATCCAAGAGTCTGAGTCATCATTTTGTCTGGCAAGTATTTACAAATATTCCATTAAGTGTGAATCCCTCTGATATTTCCACTTTATTCAGAAGCAGCTTTTGCTTTTACTTGTAATTGCTAATAAGGATGGATAAAACACCACTGTCAGTTTTACCATAGATTGCTATGTAAATCATCACTATTCGTGTACAATGCAAAACAAAATCCAGTCCATTTTGCATTTGCCCATGACAACTCTTCCCTTCAGGGATTAGAGAAAGTTTGTCCTTGCTCTTGTTGTTTCCATATGAAAAATCATAGGATCATAAAACTGTAAAGTTGGAAGAGACCCAGTGGGGTCATCAAGTCCAACCCCCTTTCAAAGAAACCTCCATTAATTAGAATTACAGAATCCTAAACACCAGCAAGATAGGAAAGCAGTAGCAAGACAGGGAAGCAAAAATCTGTGGCCATGGTAGTCAAAGTGTGAGCAGCAGAGAAAGGGCCAAGCTTTTGCAGATTTACTTCTGCAGCTTCAGTGCACACAAATTCATAGGAAAAGGCACGAGAAGAACCCAAAAGCTCAGTAAAAGACTTATCTCAGAAGAGAGAGAGAGGTGCAGAAGAAGGTGACTAAAATGATTACTGGGCTGGGACATCTCCCTTATGAGGAAAGGCTAGAGTGTTTGGGGTTCTTTAGTCTGGGGAAAAAGCACCTGAGTGGGGACATAATGGAAGTTAGACATGGGCACGGAGCGGCGAAATTCTTGTTTCCATTTTCGGTTCTCATTATCGTTACGTAACAGGTAACGGTAACGAGAATTACTCCGCTCCAGCTCGAACCCGACCCGAAAAAGAAAAATTGGGTCTGATTTTTCGTTGTCGTTCATGGCATCGCGGCGATCGAGCGATGCCAAGCAGCACAGAAAAAAAGTTTTTTTTAAAAAAAACCAGATTCCCGGCCAAAAAAGCAGGCGAAAATATGCCTGCCTCAGTGAGGGCATCTACCAGAGAGGGGAGGTTTTTGGGGGGGGGGGTCCCCGGCCTCCCCCCCTCCTGTCCTGGGCTGCTGGTACCAGGCTGGGGGGGGGCATCCTCGTCGTCTCCATTTGCCATGTGGTGGGGGGGATGCAAAATGGCGACCGCAATATTTATTTTTAAACCGTGGTCCAAAAAGCCACCAAAGCACCACAGAAACATTTGAAAATTAGGTATTTTAAATGCCTGATTTTTTATAGTAGCAGCAGTGGGTTTTTCTTGCAATAAAACGTCTCCATTGATTTTATTTTATTTTATTTTTATTTTTATTTTTTTACACCTGCACATGCGCAATGATGGGCTGGCCATGGGATGGGACCATGCAAATTTTTGGACCCATTCCACCAATCGCATGGCCAGGTTTTGACTGAGACTTCTGGATGTGCCAGAGGGCATAAAAAGCCCACTAACCCTAACCCTAACCCTAACCCTAACCCATACGCCAGTACACTGTCCTTCTTAGTGGGTCAGAGGCACCCAGAGGTGCAGCCCACTAACCCACCCTAACCTTAACCGTAACCCTAAGCCTAGCCCTTACCCTAACCCCAACCCTAACCCAGATCCGTACGCAAGTACACTTCCCTTAGTGGGTCACAGAGGCACCCAGAGAGGTGCCTCCCAGCCAGAGCCCACTACCCCTACCCTTAACCTGTACGCCAGTACGCCAGTATGCTTTCCTTCTTAGTGAGTCAGAGGCACCCAGAGAGGTGCCTCTGCCACTTACCCCCCAACCCTAACATAATAATGTATGGTACGCGGCGGCTACGCGAAACGCTTCCCTTCCCTTCCCTTCCCTTCCCTTCCCTTCTTAGTGGGTCAGACGTCAGAGGCACCCAGAGAGGTGCCTCCAAGAGCCCACTTACCCCAACCCCAACCCTAACACAAACAACGAACGACAAACGGAAGCGACAATTTTTTGAAAATTTCTGTGACAAACGGAAACAACCCGAAATGGACCCGTCCCGACAAACGACAACTCGAAACGTCGTTTTTCCTGGTCGTGCCCATCTCTAATGGAAGCCAGATAAGGAAAAGTCCAAAGAAAGGCTGAAAAGAGGACAGAACATGAAAAAGGGAAAGTGCCAAAGAGGCCAGAAGGCAAAGGTGCACAACAAACATATGGTTTTTATGTATTATTGGTATTGATTTTATTTGCCTTCTTTCTGTGGTACTGTATAACTGGTACCTCAAGTTAAGAAATTAATCCGTACTGAATGCATTTTCTTACCTCAAAATTTTCTTATCTCAAAAAGCAGTTTCCCATAGGAATGCATTGGAAATGGATTTATTTGTTTCAGAGGCTAGAAAAGTGATAAAAAAAACCTCTTTTTTGTGCAAAACTCTTTCTAAAGTGCACTTTAAAGACATGTACAGTGTGCCTGTCTTTAAAATACAGTGGACTGTTGTTCAAATCATTTGATATGTGCTGTTTGAAACGTTTATTCTGGATCAGTCATGTCCCTGTACAGTAGGCATGTCTTTAAAGTGTACTTTATAAAGAGTTTTGCACAAAAAACTGGGCGTTTTTGTCTCTTTCCTAACCTCTGGAACAAATTTATCAATTTCCAATGCATTTCTATGGGAAATCACATTTTAAGATTTTTTTTTCATAACTTAAATTTTTCCAATACCCGTGGATTTCTATTCGTAACTTGAATTTTTCATAACTTGGGGTGATCATTACTCAAGGTACCATTACCATTGTATTTGATTTTTGTTGTACTATTTGTATACTTACTGCTTTTAGTTTTTAAATATTGTCTTCGATTAATGTAAATGGCCTTCGTTCTTTTTAAGGAGAAAAACAGGTAGAAATATTTCAAATAAAACAAAACCTGCAAGGATGCCATTCAGTGGCTTAAAAAGGTTACCATTAATCTTCTCATAACAGAAACAAGGCATGAGGGTGCTGTAAGGACTGCAGAGATCATACTGCATGTTGTGTCCTGCCAGTATAAAATGCAGAACAGGATGGCTTTAAATATTAGGGGGCCTTTGGGAGCAATAGAAGGGAATACTTTATTTTTGAGGGCTGAAGATGAGATGCATCACCTTCTCAGAAACCAGGACAGTCCTAGACCTATTCTGTTGTTTTATGTTTCTTTGAGTTCAGGTGTTATTTTATTCTGTTACAAGAGGTTCCATTGAAGAGAGTTTTTCTAACATAGAAAAGTTGGTATATATTTATTTCCGGTCACACTTCACAATCTCAAAGACCCTTCTGAAGGGGACACCATATTTGGTGGAGGGTGTGGGTATGGGTGTGGGTGTGGGTGTTTTGGCGGTGAGGATCCATTCAGACATAACAATAATTGAAATTTGCCAGGGTTTTCTTAGGTACAAAGTACTCAGAGGTGGTTTATCACTCTTTTCTTCTGGAGACACAGTGGGACTGTGCAGCTTGCCCTAGGCTGCAGAGGTTGCCTGTTCTCATTTAAACATTATGAATCCCATACCAGTCTCTATTTGGCCAGCAACTTGCAAAAACTGTAGACCACTACTGAGGAATGTGTGGCACTCCAAACAGTGTTGGATTAGCCAGAACTGCCGAAGGTGAGGAATGATGGGAGTTGCAGTCCAATAACAGCTGGAAGTCCACATGTTCCCTTTCTTCTGCTGTAGACAGAACAGTTTGGAAACTTGGGGTCTGTTTGTTTCAGCAATCCAGGTGAGTTTATCTGGAAGTTGAGTCATGGCCACTCGACTTCTTTTCTTGTGAGATTGAAATGTCTCTCTACTCATCCAAGCAGATTCGTCAGTCTGAAGAAAGTTAGTGGTGAGGCCTCCAATTTATAGTTCACATTGATTTCACATCACCCTGGTCTGACCAGACTTATTAGGTGGATGGTGGCCTGAATTGGCTTGTTAGGTGGATAATGGCCTGAATAGGCTTGTTGGATGTACAGTAGCCTGGGGTGCATGAAAGCCCTACCTATGCAACCTTTCCTAACACCCAAGAAGTATGGATTGTTAGCTGTGGCCTTCCTAGTGGAGGTGTGAAATGCTTCTGATTTGTCTGGGAATCAATGAAAGAGCAGCATGATAGGTGTCAGAAAGATTGTGCCTGAGTCACCCCCCCCCCCAAAAAAAAACACCAGCCAGTAAACAGGAGAATGGCCCAACAGGAGAGACAACAGCTCAAGACCAGAAACAGTGTTGCACCTTCATTTGAAGGACAAAGGACACTCATTCAAAGATGAGGATGTACACATATTAGACAGAAAAGATAGGTGGTTCGAGAGAAGGGTCAGGGAAGTCATTCACAGGTGTAGGGAAAACCCCTCTCTCAACAGAGGTTGGGGAATCAGGCACAATGTGTCTGGCACTTCTCATGCTGCCCTTTCATCAGTCCGCAGACAAATCAGAAGCATGTCACACCTGTAGAACCCGCTTGGATGAGTAGTGAAACGTTTCAATCTCACAAGAAGTCAATTTGCCTTGACTCAACTTCCAGGAGTAGTGGTGGTGAAAGGGGTCAAAAAGAAAGGACAATTGACAATAACATGTATGAAACTAAGAAACAAAAACTTTGATGATCTGCCTAGGAAAATCTTAAGGATTAGAAGTTTCATAAATACCTGTAGCATTTCTTGATTTCATCATGTGATGCACCTTTCTCAAGACCAAGGAGTTCATAAAGTGCTTCTCCTGATGTAGACAAACTACGCTGCCTTTGTTCAGCCATTTTATCAATGCATTTCCATAAACTCTAATATGTAAGAAAGGACATCAAGGAAAGTAATGGTTGCTAGTTTGCTACATATTAAGGTAAACAGGAAAACTTGAATACTCCTTGTATTTTTTTCCTTAAATGACTAACTTACCATATGAGGTTCTTAAATATGTACTCAACCATATGGTTCTTAAATATGTACTCAACTACAACAATACATGCCACTGTCCAGTTTTGAACTACAGTATTCTGTTTTTGCTGTTGCTCCACCTCTGGTTACTGACTAATCCCATTGCTAGGGAGTGAAGATGATATTCTTATGTATCCCTCCAAGCTTTGTGGCAATGTTTTGTGTCACTTTCTGGTTTCTTGTTAATAGAAATGGATAATCTTTCTAACTTCTGACCTTTGAGAAACACAGTTATACCAATTTTAAGCCTGAATGATTTTGAAGTGTCAACTGAATTTCCCACCTTATTTTTTCATTGCAGTTGTGATGTGCGCATATGTAGACATTGCATCATTTTATACTTGAAAAGTCAAGGTTAAACATATACATACATACAGTTACCAGGACAGCAGCTTCCTGTTATCTGAAATTTTAGGTCCAAACCTTGAGGACAGACCCTTGTGATGCCACAGTGGTGGCCATTTGGGTTGTCACAGGTGAGCAGGCAACAGTCGCAGGAAGGCTAGAGTTGCTTCTGAGCCAACTGGTGATGGAAATGAGCAGTACCTGAGTAAATGAGCTTGGAATCTAGGTAAAAACCGGCTTTCCCGATCATAATCCCAGTCACCCCAGATACAAAGAAAAAGGATATCTTTTGTTTAGAAGCTGGGCAGGAAGCAGAATGCATTCAGCAGCTACAGTGGCTGTCGCCATTGCTGCTGGGTGTGTTGTGAAGTGTTTCTGTTGATGGACTTCTTAAAGCCTTCTTTGGGTCTCCCAGTGGTGAAACTAATCTCAAACCAAACTGTTCCCAAGGCACAGGAAGTTTGATTTGTGAGTATGAGGTAGCTTTTCTCGTTGAGCATTTTTATCCACCCATTCCCAGATGGCACCAGATGGCACCATTCATTGTGCACCACTTCCTTATTAGTAATAATCATGCACCATCCATTTTGACCTATTTTGAGCCTTTCCTGGGTCTTCCAGGTAGAGTATATGCAGAAGTGGTCTACCCTTCCTTTCTTATTGGAGTGCCCTGGGATCGTGCAGCTTGCCCCAGGCCACATAGACTGGCTGTACTTGCAGGAGGCACCGTCGGGGATCAAACTCCCAACCTCTAGCTCTGCAGATAAATATCTAAGGCTGCTTTTACAGGACCTCTAAAGTCCTCTGTAAAATGCTTGCAGATGAGGTGCATAAAATTGCTTTCCCACCAGCAGCAGACTTTTTTTTTTAAAAGTACAACCACGCCCACTTAAGCGCGCCCCAGAGCATTTTACAAGTAACTGGTCTTGAGGAGGTAAAATCCTTGTTGCTATTCTGTGTTGCTGTTTTAAAGCATTGCATGCCTGGCCCTCCTCCGCTTTTTGTTTGTTTTTGTTAGGTCATCCCCTCCCCCTTTTAACAGACAGGAATCCTAACGGGCTGGAACAATTAGCTGCTGCAGATGGCAGGCAGAGGTGAGCCTGCATTTTTCTCTCTCTCCCTTCACCACAGAGAGAAGCAATAGAATCAGAGTGCAGGAGTTGGGAACACAGGAAGCAGAACAAAATCCACGTTGGGGGATCTGCATTTAAGGGCCTTTTCACACGACCCCTAAACTCTGCCGCAAATGGCTCCAAGCTCCGGAGCTTAAAATTGTTTCCCCACCAGCTCCGGAGTTTACAGATAATTAAGTGCGACCACGCCCATCTAAGCGCATCCCAGCGCACTTTTCAGGTACCTGCTCTCCGGAGGTGAAAATTCCTGATGCAGATAAACAGTAGTGACTGCCGGGCTCTCCTTTCTTCTGTTTGTTCCTTTTTTTGCCCCCCGCCCCTTTAAGAGATCTGAATGCAGTGCCGGGACGGCAGAATGGAGGTGAGCGGCATTCTTTTCTTCGTTTTTTTCTCCCTCCCCTCATGCAGCCAGCAGCCAGGAGTGCGAAGGGGGTGGGAACGCAGGAACAGCGACAAACCCCTAAGATCTCTGGTCCGAATTTAAGTGGCCAGCGGATCTTAGGCGTCATGTGAAAAGGCCCTAAGTTGCCAGCGGATTTTAGGGGTTGTGTAAAAGCAGCCTAAATCACTGAGCTATCTATCCACTCCCCTATCTATCACCAAAAGGACCAAAGAGGACTCCAACTTGCACATATCCTAATTTAAATCTGCATATGACTTATTTATTCATGCAGATGTAGATGTTAGAAATGATGTTTGTAACTGAAGCACAATTAAACTGCTTCTCAAGCTGAAGTTCCTAAGGATAGCTACCAGGTGCCTACTGAACCATCTAGCAGCTCAGTGTGGGTAGGTCACTTGAAATACCAAGGTTTTTGATTTCTCTGAATGATTCTCTTCAAATCGGGTTTGCATTAGACACACCTTCAGATGCAGGAGACCCTCAAAATATCTATTGTACTTTGACAAGGTGGTCTGTTCTAAAAGTGGAGGAATGACCTCCCAGAAACAGGGTATATGTTCACCCTACAGCCCAACATGAACATGTTCATATGTGTGTTGTGCTTGTGTGTCTGTGTGCCAATGTTCTGAAAAGACAACAGTGAGGTAAAGCACTTGCAGAGATAGTCAATTTCTGAATTCATGCAGGCCTATTATCATACTGTGAATGAATGATACATGGTATTATTAAACAATATGGAGCAAAATATATTTATACAATGGAAATGCAGGAATGTAAATTAACATCCAATTGTTGTATAAAATTAATCTGCTCTGTCATGCTTAGAAAAATGTGATCAAACATGAGATTAAAATCCATATAGAAGCAGTACACAAAATGCTCTTAAGAGCAATACCTCTATTGTTGCTTTGCAGTACATAAACAAAATATCTTTTCATGGTATAATACATTTTGACTACAAATAAAATAATATAAATCTAAAAAGAAAATACAAATATAAAGGGAAATTTTATAGAGGAATACCATTGTGGATGTCTCTGCATGAGGCTCTTGGGAAGCAAATCAATGTGAAATCAGGGAAATGGCTGACATATAGAGAACTATTATTAAAGACTGAAGAAGGCAGATTAAGATTAAAAACAAGAGAAGAATTAGCTCAGGAGGGAATTATATGACATTGGTTTCTTCCCTGGTCCCACGTTCCTTTAAAAGCAGTTTAAATTCCTAAATAAATCGTGCCCAAAAATGCTGTTCCCACGGCCACCGGGCTTTTTGAAAAAAAAAGAGAAAAGAAAACCCGGTAATGCCCCTTTAAGCGAGGTTTCTTTGACTTACCGAAGAAGGAGGGAATTTCTGCCTCGCTTAAAAATCCACCTTTTAAGGAGGCAGACGTCGTGGGACCACGCAGATGATCCGGGTTTCTCTCTCTTTTTTTTCTAAGAGCACCGACCGGCTGATCGGTGCTGCTTTTTAAAATTTCCCGGCAACTTCGGAGAAACAGGAAGTTCAATGGGTCCTCTAAGCATTAATTTCGCCCCCCCAGAAAGTGGCCCGTTTTTAAAAAATGCTAGCGCCACCTGCTGGCCAAGGGGGCTGAACTGCACTTTAAAATAGAAATAACCAGCTTTGGACATGTGAACTCCTGTCCCACATAATAAAAGCCGGACCTTCAGAATATCAGGATCAAAACCAGGTGAGACCGCAGCTATATATTATAGACAACTACTAGAAAGGGTGAGTATGGATAGTAAATTAACAGGATTTGACAAAGAGCCCTCAGATTTACATAAGGTAATTTGGGGAAAAGAGAAACACCAAATCTCAAAACTATATAAATTATTGTTAGAGAGAGAAATGGAGCAAGAGTTAATTAAGGAAAACATGATTAAATTAATGCAGAACATAGGGAAAACAATAGAGCATGATAACTGGTATAGAGCATGGAATGAAAACCAAAAATTAATTACAAGTACCAAGAGAATTATAGGAAAGCCTTATATAGATGGTATATAACTCCTGAGAAGCTAGCAAAAATAACTAAATCAAATAAAAATAAATGTTGGAGATGTAAAACAGAAAAGGGTTCACTATATCACGTGTGGTGGAACTGTAAGATAATTAAGAAATTTTGGAGAGAAATTGACTATATACTGACCAAGAACATGAAGATTAAAATAGAATTAAGACCAGAAATGTATTTGTTAAATATGATAACAGGAAAATCAAGACAAAAGACTAGAATATGTTTATATATTTTAGGTGCTGCTAGGAATCAAATAGCAAGAGAATGGAAAAGCGAAGAAGAACCGTGGGTTGATGACTGTTTAATAAAATTACAAGAATATATTTTATGGGATAAACTGACAAAATCAATTCAAACAAATTTGAACAAAATTCAAACAAAATTTGAAAATCAGTGGGGTGATATAAAGAAGTACAGTGGAACCTTGACTTACGTCATTAATCCGTTCCAGTGGTCTAGACTTAAGTCAAACATGACTTAAGTCAAACGAACGTTTCCCATAGAAAGTAATGGAAAAGCAGATTAATCTGTTCCAGATGATGAAAAAGACCCCCCGAAAACAGCAATTTAACACAAATTTGACTGGGATAGGAGATTCCTTCTGGGGATGTAAATGAAATGTCTCTTCAAAGAGAGGAGGAGGCAGTGGAATTATAGTCCACAAGTTACATGCCTCCACTTTTTAATGTTCATAACAACAATGTCTAACAATTAAGTTTTACTGATTTTTAACCTGACATTCCAAGTTCTGAACAACTCTATGCTTACCATTAGAGTCCCACAACTTTACAGCTCCCCAACTAAAATGCTTCCATTGTGGACCAGACTTCTGCAGGCAGATTTTTTACAAGACTGAGCCGACTGTCTAACCAGCGAGGCCAGCCCCGAGCTCCCAGCCCTTCTTCTCCTCCAGCAGCAGCGGCGGCTTCGGTGAGGCTGAGGACCAGCTCCAGGTGCTCTGAGCTGGCCTCACTGAAGCCACCGCTGCTGGAGGAGGGGAAAAAGGCAGGAGCAGTTTGGAGGCGGCAGCCGCGATGCTGGGTTGTGGCTGCCGCCCAATTCCGGTGCCTTGCGCTGGGGCTCCAAGATGTAAGTCAAAGCCTGCGACTCAAACAGGCCCCTTCTTGCTGCAAGTCAAATATGATGCAAGTCAAACAGTATGTAAGTCAAGGTTCCACTGTACTTAGAAGTAAGATGGGGAAAATAAACTAACATCAGAAATCAATAGAATGTTATAGAATGTTGTTATAATAAGCATAAGAATAACTCTCAGTTATGTACCGCATACAGTATATGATGCATTATATAGTGATTTATGCTTTTTATTAAAAAGGAATTGTAAATGTTAGGAATGTAAAAGAAAAAGACTAAGCAAAAGTATTATTATATGAGTGAGGAAAAAAATGAAAATTAAAACAAAGGAAGTTAAGTAGAAGCAAATCTTTCCCTGAAAACAGGAAATAGATTGAACTTTATGTTGTAAAGTACTGACTTTTAAAAAACGTACTAATAAACTTTATTTAAAAAAATAATATGAATATGTAACCAATATACTTCATATATGAAACAACAAAAATAGGAGCATGGGAAACCTTACCTGATCCAAATATGGGAGGGATTGTCAGATGGATAGCTGTCTTGATTCTGAGCCATTCATTTGGTTTATTCAGATACCAATTATGCACATATACTTTGTCTTCTGACTACTGATACTCTATGAAGACCATTTCTAACATTTCATACATATATAAGCTATTGTGGATATTTCTGTACTGTCTCTGCTTAGCAGGCAAAATGTATTATATCACATATTTGTATTGGTTGCCTATCTCACTGCAAAGCAAGTTATACATGTAATATGTTTTAGAGTTGCCCACCTAACTCATGTACTGTATATGATTGCCATATTCTTTCAATAACTGTGTTTTACTCCAATTTTGGCCATTTCCCCCAGATTCTACTCATTTCCATGTGTCCTGTCACCCATCCTGGAAACAGTTTGTTTTCCTTCCAACTCTTTCCTGCCTTGCATCTGTGACACTGATGAGCACCTATCTCCGAGATAGCACTGTGCTGCCAAAGTGTTAAGAGAAAAGCAGTGGGTAGGGGGAGTTTCAAAAAGCCAAGGGCAAAATATTGTGGCACCTGAAGAACTAACAAATTTGTTTCTGTTCAAGCTTTTGTGGCTCAAAATCCACTTCTTCAGGCATCTCCTCCGCCCTATGATTTTGTCAACTTGCTGTAACATATTAGCCTGGCTACTGCTATGGAAACAGTGACATCACAAGTGCCTGCCTCAAGAGAGGATGACAATATATTGAATGGAGTTTACTCCTTTGTATATATCAGTAGGATTTTACAAGTTGCATAGTTTCAACAGCAGTATAAAATGCAATACAATGCTCGCATTATAATTTTGCATTTCATTACAAAACAGATATTCTCATCTAAAACAAATTAGGCCATTTCCTTACAGGTGGAATACATTCACATCCCATGTTTATCATTTTGTGGAATAAACTTTGACAGGTGCAAATATTTTAAAGAGAAACATGAACATCAAATTCCCAGAAGGAGACAGACACAACATTGTTCTCACTTAATTCCTATCTTTTCATTAAACAAATGACAACACAAAATGAACCTTTGAAGTAATTGTGGGGGAAACTTACCACTTTCTAAAATGGAGTCCAGGATGTTCTGTGGAAACTCACTGCATTACCTTTGCAAGTGAATACCTTGATGATATTTATAAAAGCTTATTTATCCCAGAAGAACGAGGGATGAAAAAGGAAGGCAAAGTAAACGGAAGATAATGCCTCTGAGATCTGTTCTTCTCTGGAAAGAAGCTATTGTTCTTCTCCCTTCCTTCGCATCGTGGATTAAACAGGTCAGTAGGGTCTGGTTACTTTTTGTTACTCTAGTAGATCATTGGTTTTCCCTTCAGAAGGTCCATGAAAAGAGGAATAAAACATTAATGAACGTGAGGGTTGCCATAGCATGATAGCTGATGACGCCAAAAAGTGCATCACATCCCAATTTTGTTATATTTCATTCTTGGAGCTACTCTGTCTGCCTCTTAATAAATTCACTAGACTGATTTAAGCATTAGCAATTTTTCCTTTTTGTTGAACATTAATAATATCCTCTTATGTTTAACAGGCTGGCAAAGAAACTGAGTAAAGAACTTGAACTTTCTCTGCAGAAGAGTAGGGAGATGCTAAAAGAAATTAATTTAATGCAGTTGTAGTTTGAAAAAAGTAGCTGTTCTATTCTGGCCATTTTAAAGTCCTCCCTTACATGGATGGTGTTCACATACTATCCTAAATTGGACAAACACACTCCAGATTATAAAGGTCTTTATGAAGTTCAGATTGGTATGCAACAGCATCCATTCATGGGAAGTCAGGCATGGATCTCAAGAATGGTAAAGCCAAGTCCAGAAGCATCCTCAAATGATAAGTCTTATTCTTCCATGATATTGCTGCACTATCCACAATAGACTGAGGACATGGTTACATTGTTTAAATAAATTGAGAGGTGGGTCACGAGTAGAGATGGGCACGACTTAGCGATATTTCCGTTTCCGTTTCCGTTACTCGGTTCCGTTACTCTACGGAAACGGTAACGGGAATTACTCCCCCAGACTTCGAGCTCGAACCGACGAACGAACAATTTTGGTCTGATTTGTCGTGCTCGTTCCTTGCATCGCGAGATCGCGCGATGCCACACGCGGCACAGAAAAAAAGTTTTTAAAAGTTAAAAAAACCCGGTTCCCGGCCAAAAAGCAGGCGGGAAAATGCCTGCCGTGCCTCAGGGCACCTACCAGAGGGGTTGTTTCTGGAGGTCCCCGGCCTCCCCCCTCATCCCCCGTCCTGGGCTGCTCTGGTGGGACTCGCCGCAGGCTCGCAGCCAGCAAAAAGCCCAGTCTCGCCGCCGGCCGCCGCAATTAAAGCGCAAGCAAGCGGCACGGACGGCACAGGAAAAAACTTTTAAACTCTCCCCCCACCCATTCCCGGGCCAAAAAGCAGGCGGGAAAATGCCTGCCGTGCCTCAGGGCACCTACCAGAGGGATTGTTTCTGGAGGTCCCCGGCCTCCCCCCTCATCCCCCGTCCTGGGCTGCTCTGGTGGGACTCGCCGCAGGCTCGCAGCCAGCAAAAAGCCCAGTCTCGCCGCCGGCCGCCGCAATTAAAGCGCAAGCAAGCGGCACGGACGGCACAGGAAAAAACTTTTAAACTCTCCCCCCACCCATTCCCGGGCCAAAAAAGCAGGCGGATAAAAATGCCTGCTTGACTAAGGGCGCAGGGCACCTACCGGAGGGGTGGTTTCTGGAGGGGGGGGGTCCCGCCTCCCCCCCGTCCTGGGCAGCCGGACTCGCGAGTCGCCATCGCCATGCCATGCGGTGCGGGCGGGGGATCCAAAATGGGGCGGCAAACGCAATATTGTTTTTGAAATCGTGGTCCAAAAACACACAAGCACAACAGAAACACGCGAAAATTTATAAACTGCCAGATTTTTCACAGTAGCAGTGGGTTTTTTCTTGCAACAAAATGTCTCTCCTCTCCTCCTCTGTCCTCCATTGATTTTATTTTATTTTATTTTATTTACACCTGCGCAATGATGGGCTGGCCAAGTGGCCAGCCATGTGGGAGTGGACAACCATGCAAATTTTTGGAGCCATCCCACCAGTCGCATGGCCACTTGGCCATGGAGACTTCTGGGATGTGCCAAAAAGCCCCCTAAAACCTGCCCTAGCCCTAACCCTAACCCTTGACTCCGTACCCATACGTCACAGACTGTCGTCTTAGTGGGTCAGAGAGGCACCCAGAGGTGCACCCACTAGCCCACCGTAACCTTACCCGTCACTAGCCTAACCCTAGCTCTTGCACTAAGCCACCTTAAAGCCAGATCTACTTGCTTGCATTGCACTACACGCAGCAAGTACAATTCCCTTCTGTGTGAGACATGGTGGTGCGGGAGCCTTGTGAAGGGAAGGTATGACCCTATCACTCTCACACTGGTCTCACGTCTGCATATTATGTTATGCAATATCCATATGGCTATTGCATAGCATTTTGCAGCAGCAGCAGGTGAGGAAGGGAGACCCCCATGTAGAGGGGTCTCTCTTGGAGCCTGCTTCCCCTTCCTAGTGGCAGGAGGCACCCACGGGTGCCTCCAGGAGCCCACTTTCCCTTCATAGCGGGCCAGAGGAGGCACCCACCCCACAGAGGTGCCTCCAGGAGCCCGCTCCCCCCCCCAAAAAACCAGTACTAACGACAACAAAAAAACGAAAAAACGAACCGACTAATTTTTGCGAATTTTCGCGAAAACCGGAAACGACCCGAAATGGGCCCGACTAACGACAACTCGAAAAATTTTTTTTTCAAGTCGTGCCCATCTCTAGTCACGAGTTTTGAAGTTGATTAAAAATGATGTGGTAGTCACATGATTTTTGAGTCAGTGATGTTATCTTCGGAATGCATTTAATCTGCTTTTAAACTGTGTTCTACAGTATATGAGTTGAAGAGGCTTTGGAAATTGTTGCATTTTAAGCTTTGTTCTGTGCCCACCTACTCTCATGCTGGCTGCCCCTCACAGCTACTGCCTACTTTTGCTGTGATCTATCTATCTATCTATCTATCTATCTATCTATCTATCTATCTATCTATCTATCTATCTATCTATCTATCTATCTATCTATCTATCTATCTATCTATCTATCTATCTATCTATCCAGGGCCGGTGCTAGGTTTTTTTGTGCCCTAGGTGAGGGGTGGGGGTGGGGTGAGGGGTGGAGGGCGGTGGGTGGGGCGGGGTGGTGGGTGGGCAGGGTGGTGGTGGGCGGGTGGCGGGGGCGGCGGATGGTGGGGGACGGCGACGGGCGCGAGGGTGGGCGGCAATGGGCGCGGACGGCGATGGGTGGCTGGCGGGCGGTGGGGGGACGGGCGGCGGTAGCCAGCGGCGGTGGGCGGCGGTGGGGGGGGCGTCAGGCTGTCCAGCACCCTCTCTCCATTTTGGCGCCCTAGGCAACTGCCTAGTTCGCCTTAATGGAAGTGCAGGCCCTCTATCTATCTATCTATCTATCTATCTATCTATCTATCTATCTATCTATCTATCTATCTATCTATCTATCTATCTATCTATCTATCTATCTATCTATCTATCTATCTTTCTTTCCTTCTTTCTTTCATCTGGCATAGTGCTGGTGCAGTATGACAGATGGAAAAATATTAAAATGGATTGAACTGGAAGTTTTCCTTGCAGCCTGACATATGACTGGGACACACACATACAAAAAGAGGAGGTGAAGAAGAGTGAGCAAGAGAACTGGCAGCTACTGTTGGCAGAGGGAAACCTCATTAGTCAGTGACAGGAAACTGACCAGAGAAATTGACAGGATCTGCAGCTTCCAAAAGACAGAGCACCTTCTCCCACCCAACCTTATCCCTGATCTGACTGCAAGGCTTCTTTGCAACCTGCAACCTTGATCCAATCATCCATTACTTGACAGACCTCAAAAGCACCATTTACACCAATATTGATATATGCCAAAATGATTCAAATTAAATTGATTTCACCTGCAGTTTAAAATAAATAACAAATATTGCACTGAGTGAAACATCTTGCTTTCCAATGAAAAAAGCACATTTCCCGGGGGAGGGGGAAATCTGCACTTCCCTGTGTATTGTGTAAGATACAGTTTTCAAAACCAATTTCAAACATGCTAAATCCAATTGAAAAACAGACTTGTATTCAGTGTGCAACCATACCCTATATTTCTATGCCAGTTTTTCCTGTCTCCCAACTGACAGTACCACTGTGTTATCTGGATGCAGTAAGCTATTTGTCAGCCTCCATTACCCAGTCAGTCACTGACGCCAGGCACTAATCTGGAATATTTATATGTACTATTGTTAATAAATGAAAATATTAAAAAAGGTTTCATATCATCTACATATACGGTAGCTAACAAATTCCTGTATGTTAAAGAGTTTCCAGAGCTGTTGTGAGTTTTTCAGGTTGTTTGGCCATGTTCTGGAAGTTTTTCTTTCTGCTCTGAAAATACTGCACTTTTGAGTTCAATTGCCCTTGTAAGAAATTAGGGCATGATCGTGCCGCCCTTTAAGCAGACATGTAAGTCCAGTAGACCCTATTACTCTTTCACACTTGCAAAAGAAAATCCTTTGCCTTTTCACCTTGGTTGCTGCAAGGGAATCTAGGACTTCAAAAGCTATCATTTATAAAAGAAAAATACCACAGTTATTTAAAATACTATAATTTGCTCCCAAGCAGATGGTAGGAAAAATAATTATGATTTCCATGAAGCACCTGGAGAGTAAGATTTTTTTTGTCCCACTTTTAAAGGAAATTAAGTTTAGACTTAGCTTGGGTGGGCCACAGCTTTTAAATAACAAAATTCTGTAAGCCGACAGCTCCCTCTGGTGTCATAATACAGCACATTATTTGCATCTGATGTAAATCAACAGCTCTTTGCAGCCTAGTGTTCAGTGGAGCAAAGAGGAGTATTTTCTCTTGTCTTTTTGGAAAGGCACAGATACACACAACCTATATACAGAAAGAGCTAAGCCACCTAAAAATCCAGGACAATGCAAATTTGTGTCTGAATCAGGGATCAAGAAGTAGAGGCAAATAAGGTGTTTTGAGATAGATTGGAACAGAATACTGTACAGTATCTCGTATTTAGCTTAAAGTTTGAACAGCTTCTCAGATCTCTCTTTCCCACAAACTCTTCTGGAGTCTTTTTTATGTCATTTCAAAAATTGTAAAAATTAGTTGACCACTATAGATAATATATTCTGATAGACCATGTATCCAAAGCCTGAATTAGCAAATGAAACATTACTCTTTAATCCAGGAACTGACCTCTGTTATAAGGAAAATCTTCTGTTTCATAGTGGAACCCAGATTTTGTTTATAAAATCAACAAGATGGCATTTACCCACATTTAACTCCAGTTCATCATTATAAAACAGTGTCTGTGGATACTCTAGCTGTTCACTAACAATCCAAATTCTCTGGAGTAAATGTTACCAAATTCTCTCTCTCCTTCCCATGATCTGATTCCAATGAAGATGTTCTGTGCCTGTTAGGAATAGATTAGATGAGGGGCCTAAGAAATTGAAATTCAATCCAGAAAAGAAAGAGGTGCTCCCAATCAACCACAAGAAAAATCATGATGTGTAGGGCTCAAGACCTTACTGGGGTTACACTCCCCATGAAAAATCAGGTTCACAGCTTGGGTGTGCTCCTGGGTTCAGCCCCAAATTTAGAGTCATAAGTCTCAGTGGTGGCCAGAAAGTCTTTTGCATACTAAGGCTGGTGCACCAGGTTGCTGGAGATGTTTGATCTGATCACTAGTAAGATCTTGTTGGGATTGCTACAACACAATCTATATGACGCTGCTTTTGAAGACTGCTCTGGGAATTCATGTGATTCAGAAGGCTGTAGCCCGATGGCTGCCTGGCACTGGTTACAGGGACCACCACGTAAAACACACTTTTTACAACAGCACCGCTGGCTGCTAGTCTGCTGCTCAAGTAAAAGTGCTAGTTACTACCCACTAAAGCCCCATATGTCTTTAATCCTGGCTATTTGGAGGATTGTATCACCCCATATAAGCCAAAAAGACTTTTAAAATCCTCAGGGTAGGCCCTTCTCTTGGGTCTGCCACCTTCCCAAGCTCATTTGACTAAGACATGAGGGAGGCACTGCCCTGAGAAGTCAGGTTGTTTCCCTACCTCTGATCTTTCTATAAATAGGAAAATATCTTCTTTTTTTGGCAGACCTTTAAGTGATAAGTGATATTTTGGGAACACTCTTATTTTTAAAAATTTATATATTTTTTAAATTTAAAAAATTATTATTTTTTATATTGATCAATGTTTAGCAGCTGTTTTTTGCTATTATTTTTGCTATTTAGTTTTGTGTGGTACCTTTAAGTTATTGTACAATTTTAGTTGTTTTGAGCTGCCTTAGATTCCCTGTGGGGAGAAAGATAGCTAACAAACAACAACAACAACAACAACAACAACAACAACAACAACAACAACAACAACAATGCAAATACGAGCTGATAGCTGGCATAATAAAGCGCTGCATGGGCAGTTCCTCGAAAAAAATCAAAGGAAAAGTAGATGAGGAAAAGACCTGGTTATGGCTCACTAATGGAACCCTGAAAAAAGAGACAGAAGCCCTGATTTTTGCAGCTCAAGAACAAGCTATTAGAACAAATGCAGTTAAGGCCAGAATAGAAAAATCAGCTGAGTCCCCCACATGTAGACTCTGCAAAGAGGCGGATGAAACTATCAACCATATATTGAGTTGTTGCAAGAAAATTGCTCAGACTGATTACAAACAGCGTCGTAATGTAGTTGCTCAAATGGTCCACTGGAATTTGTGTCAGAACTATCATCTGCCCGTAGCAAAGAACTGGTGGGACCATACGCCTGAAAAAGTGACTGAAAATGAGCATGCAAAATTACTTTGGGACTTCCGAATACAGACTGACAGGGTTTTGGAGCATAATACCCCAGATATTGTGATTGTGGAGAAGAAAAAAGTGTGGATCATTGATGTTGCTATACCAGGAGATAGTAGAGTAACTGAGAAACAACTTGAAAAAATTACCCGATATCAGGATCTGAAAATTGAACTTCAGAGACTCTGGCATAAACCGGTACAGGTGGTCCCAGTGGTAATCGGCACGCTGGGTGCGGTGCCTAAAGAGCTGAGCAAATATTTAGAAGAAATTGGAGTTGACAAAGTCACCATCAGTCAGATGCAGAAAGCCACCTTACTGGGATCTGCTCGCATAATTTGCCGATACATCACTGAGTCCTAAATGCTTGGGAAGCGTTCGACTAGTGATTGTTGTTGTTGTTGTTGTTGTTGTTGTTGTTGTTGTTGTTGTTGTTGTTGTTGAGTCGTTCAGTCGTGTCCGACTCTTTGTGACCCCATGGACCAGAGCTCGCCAGGCCTTCCTATCCTCCACTGCCTCCCGGAGTTTTGTCAAATTCATTTTGGTTGCATTGATGACACCGTCCAACCATCTCATTCTCTGTCGTCCTCTTTTCCTTTTGCCTTCGATTTTCCCCAGCATCAGGGACTTTTCCAGGGAGTCCTCTCTTCTCATGAGGTGGCCAAAGTACTGGAGCCTCAGCTTCAAAATCTGTCCTTCCAGTGAACATTCCGGGTTGATTTCTTTCAGAATGGATAGGTTTGATCTCCTTGCAGTCCAGGGGACTCTCAAGACTCTCCTCCAGCACCACAGCTCAAAAGCATCAATTCTGCAGCGATCAGCCTTCTTTATAGTCCAGCTCTCACTTCCATACATCACTACTGGAAAAACCATAGCTTTAACCATCCTGACCTTAGTTGGCAAAGTGATGTCTCTGCTCTTTAGGATGCTATCTAGGTTTGCCATTGCTTTCCTCCCAAGAAGCAGGCGTCTTTTTATTTCGTTGCTGCAGTCACCATCTGCAGTGATCAAGGACGACTAGTGATTGGTAATATAAAATCCAGCGTAGATAGCTGTGTGGTTAATAATAATAATAATAATAATAATAATAATAATAATAATAATAATAATAATAATAATAATAATAATAATAATAATAATAATAATAATAATAATAATAATAATGGGTGTGGTGCGTAAAGAGCTAAGCAAGTGTTTAGAAGAAACTGGAGTTGACAAAGTCACCATGAGTCAGCTGTAGAAAGCCACCTTACTGGGATCTGCTCGCATAATTCGCAAATACATCACATAGTCCTAAATGCTTGGGAAGCGTTTGACTAGTGATTTGTAATGCAAAATCCAGTGTAATTATCTTGTCTGCTGTGTGATAATTTAATAATAAATAAATAAATAAATAAATAAATAAATAAATAAATAAATAAATAAATAAATAAATAAATAAATAAATAGTTTTGGAACTCCTGCATCATTAATTTCCTGAAAGAGATAAACAAATTTATGCAGAAAAAAAGTCTCAAGTTGAATAGCAATTCCTTTCTAAACAGTGCCTTTCTCAAGATGTTGATTCAGGAAGGGGGAGGGTCTTGAAGGACCAAAGGGAGAAGTGCACATCTGACAGAGACAGCAGAAGGGAGCAGGAGAATGAGCCTCACCAAGAAGGAAAGCTGAGTGCTTGTTGTGGGAGGTGGCAATGAGTGATGAGCGATGGCATCCAAGGCCACCTGTGCATGTTGCCCTCTCCTGCCAAGGAAAGGCAGAGAGGGAGGAGGAGGCTGCATGCCTCTTGCCAAACACCATGTATGCATGAGTCAGGAGCTTTTTCAGCTATGGCGTCTCAGTGGTGTCACCAGGAGCTAAATCGGAATACAAGGTGCTATTGTCAGGCATCTCCCTCAGGACCTTGGCTCCAATGAGGGTACCTCACAGACCAACACAACAGAAGCTGAAATTGCTGGCTCTGTATAAAGCTGTCTTTTCTGGAACACAGTATAACCTTGGCTGCCACTTCCTGTCAAGTGCCATTGCTGCCACTAACACTCAGATTTCCCCCACCCCTCCAAGTAATCAGTCTTCTTCCGTTATCCCTTTGTCCTCATCTTGTAGGGAAAGAGGTGGTGCTTTGTCTCCCATACCCAGGCCTGTACAGATGGCTCCCCTGTGGTGGTAATAGTGGGAGGACCAGCACATTTGCTGCCTTTCCCCTGGGCCACCACATGAGGTTACTGTCTCAACCAATCTCACAGCAAAGCCAGCCCTTAGAGGGCAAATGACTGGAACTATTTGTAGCTCTCTGAGGTATAATTGTTAAATGACATGCTGTATTAAAAATATAACATGAACCTAAGTCACAGTGTCTATATTACTCCAAAATAAGGATATGTGGGTGGGGGTGGCTTAAGCCTTCCACATATAATTCTTCCCTTCTTTAAATCAACCCCCCTCAACTGCCTTGCACCAATGAGGAGGACTCAAAAAGCAAGAGCAATGGTGCCCATGACTGCTGCATGGACAGCAGCAAATTTAAGGGAAGAAACTAGATGTGGAGGACTAGCAGGTTTATACATCCTGTAAATGTCTAGATTGGACCCAGGCATGTCACATGCTACATATTTCAAGTAGTATGTACTTTAGACCTAAGAACCAACCAGTTGTGGTCGATAAATCGGGTACTGTTTTGCAAGGAAAATCCTCTCAACTGTAGTACCAACTGTTCAGATGCAAAGACAAAACAAAAACATATTGATTTCCTATTCCATTCCAAGGACCAGCAGGTCTGCCTCTATTCTGCAGTATAGGAGCTTGTCAAGGAAGAGGTTTAGGTCAGGAAAACAACACAGGATGAAAAGGTTAAGCACCTTCTCGCGCTGTGTCACTGCTCCAGTTCAACTCCATGTTTTTAAGTGAAATGGAATACACTGGGATATATAGTCATGGGTATCCTGCATGATGTATAGTTTGGCTTCACTGGCTCAGACAGAATCCCCGAGAAGGACAGTCTTAGGTATGTAATCTGAGCACTTAAATTGTCTTAATAGGGTAAATGCCTAAGAAGCACTGGCTGCAGAGTTCTGCATTTCTTGCTACACCGTACATAAGAACATAAGAACAGCCTTGCTGGAACAAGCCACAGCCCATCCAGTCCAGCATTCTGTCTCACACAGTGGCTCACCATTTGCTTCAGGATAGAGATGGGCACGAAATGATTTTTTGTTCCATTATTCGTTATTCATTTTGTTACGTAATGAAACGAATAACGAATCTGGCGGGGAAATTGGAATGAACTGAACTGAACCAAGAAAATTAGGTTCGTTACGTTTTGTTTTCATTAATGGCAGTGCACGGTGAAAAGAGCTGTTTTAAATGTTAAAAAACATCCTGAATATCCGTAAAAACCCAGCGATAATTATTTATTCTGCCTGATAATACCTACCAGGGGGGTTTGGGGTCCTTAAAACGTGCATTTATGTCTTTTCTCCGATTGCTGTATTTTTTTCCTTTAAGGGGAGTTAGGGGACATCAACCCAAAATGGCTGCCAGATGCCTAATATTGATTTATTGGGTATAAAACACCCTGGACAGCCATAAAAACACAGCGATAATTATTTATTCTGCCTGATGATACCTAGCGGGGGGGTTGTGGTCTTTAAAACGTGCATTTATATCTTTTCTCCGATCGCTGTATGTTTTTTCCTTTAAGGGGAGTTAGGGGACATCAACCCAAAATGGCTTCCAGATGCCTAATATTGATTTCTTGGGTATTAAAATGCCCTGGACATCCATAAAAACACAGATAATTATTTATTCTGCCTGATAATACCTACCAGGGGGGGGTTGGGGTCCTGAAAACGTTTGTTTTTGTCTTTCTCCCATCACAATGTATTTTTCTTTTCCCTTTAAGGATGACAAAACATAGATGCCAGCCACAAAATGGATGCAAGCCATGTTATGGGATCATGTAAATTCTTGGACAACTTCAACCAATAGCATGCCCAGTTTGCAGACTGGGCAGGTCTGTCAGCCACAGAGGGCATAAAAAGCTCTGGCAGCCCCCATCCTCCTTGCAGTCTGTTGTGGGAGTTAGGTTGGGGTGGGACTCTGCGACTCATTATTTTCACTTTAGGCCAGCCAGCCAGGCATGTGTTTCTGTGTTCCTGCTGGCTGCAGCCTGGCTCTTAGGGGAGAGAAAGAAGAGATTTCTCTCTAGCGTCAGCCTTGCAGCCTGCCTGCGTGCGTACTGCGTACCTCTCGGTAAATACCCTCCCCTGCCCCGCAGTCACTCTGCGGCTACCTTGCGCCCTGGGCAATGTCCGCCACTGCCTTGCAGCCTCCCTGTGTACCTCGTCTATACTGTGTCTCTGCCAGCATCAATTTTTTTTAGTGTTTTCCCTCTGGTCTGGAGCGTTAGGGGACACCCCCACGTGGAAATACTTTAAAAATCGTGCTAAGTGGGTAAAAATGAATAACGAATTAACAAACCAACAAAATGAATTTTTGTGTGAAAATTCATGAAAAACGAAAACGAACCAAACTGAGACCCTCAACAAAACAAAACAAAACGTCATTTTTTTCAATTTATGCCCATCTCTACTTCAGGCCATTCCCAAGCAGATGTATTCAACTGCTTAAGATTCCCTGCAAATGGTATTGAGAGATATCCTGCCTCTCTCTCCAACCCGGAGGTTGTCCTTAGGCATCCATAATGATAGCCATTGATACCCTTGTTTTCCATGAACTTGTCCAATCCTTTCTTAAGGCTGTCAAGGCTGACAGCTGTCACCACTTCTTCTGGTAGGGAGTTCCACAGACCAGTGTTCCTCTAGTTTGTTTGAGATCTAGCTCCCAAAAGTTTCATGGAGTGCCCCCTAGTTCCAGTGTTGTGCAATAGGGAAAACAGTTTTTTCTTATCTACTTTGTCTATACCATGCATGATTTTATAAACTTCAATCAGGTCACCTCTTAGGCACTGTTGTTCAAGAGTGAAGAGGTCCAACCGTTGCAGCCTCAGATGGTAAGGAAGTTGTTCCAGTCCCCTAATCATTCTGGGTGCCCCACTCTGCACTTTTTCTATTTCCATTTTCCAGTTCCTCCTGGAGGTATGGTGACCAGAACTGTACACAACACTCCAGATGGGGCCTCACCATAGATTTATAAAGATTTATAAAGAGGCAAAATGACACTTGCTGACTTATTTTCTATACCAGTGTTGGCAAACCTATGGCACAGGTGCCAAAGGTGGCACTCGGAGCCCTTTCTGTGGGCACCCGATATGGCCCCTTCACAGCCACCTGTAAACAGGGTAAATGGCTGTATTGGCACTTTGCAAAAAATTAGTGGGTTTTGAATCGCAACTTGGGCACTCGGTCTCTAAAAGGTTCACCATCACTGGTCTATATAACTCTAACTTGATCATAAATATTACATTCAAAGCAGAGAGAGACAAGTCACATACGTACTACATCAGGCATGTCCAAAGTCAGGCCCGGGGCCCAAATGCAGCCAGTTTACAAATTTCAAGCGGCCCGCAGCCTCTTCTCTCTGCTGGCTCAGACTGTCATGCATCCTCATCAGCTAGCCCTTCCCCATACTGGATGGAGGCATGAGCTTGCAGTTTTATGTTTTGCCTGCCCTCCCTGCCTCTGTCCACCCCCACTCCCCCAGCCACCTGCCCAGCTTACCTGCCCCTGGCTCCGTTGCTGCAGTGTCCTCCCTTCCTCCTTGCATGTTATAGAGATTTGTCCAAAGTTCGGCCAGGGGGCCAAATGCATCTGAATGGTCAGTCTCCATACATTTTCACCTCGCCAAATCTGGCCCTCATTGCAAAAAGTTTGGACACCCCTGTACTACATCTTTTACTCTTTATATGTATTTTCCCATTTGTCTTCCAGTTTGAATTAAATATCCAAGGTTTTGAGTCAGACTTAAAAGACATTAGAGCCATCACAGTCAGATCCTATTTGTGCGAGATTTTTTTGGTAATTGGAGACTTCCTTTCTGTGTCCCATGGTTTCCTCAGCTTCCATGCATGGAAAAGGATTTTCTGCAAATTAGATAAGCTATGGAAGAGAAAGTCTTCAGTTATTGAAAAAAAGCTTCCCCTGATGATGATATCTGTCATGGTTCTCTGGTCAAGCAGTACTCTCCTCAGAACACGGCTTATCTTTTATTGCAGGAAACTGCTGTTATGACTCCATTAATCAATAAAAATAACCTAAGTACTGACTTGTTCGTGGGGGCAATGACTTAGGCTTGATCGATAAATACACACAGTTAGAGAATTATAAAGATACCGGTGGCTGATATTTAGTCAGTAGTTTGACATTCTACACAGATCAGCGTCCTGATTAAGAATTAGAAGCAAGGATTCAGTTGCAGTTGCTGAAGAACAAAGAAAATTTGGACAGCGATCGAGTACTAGAAAAATGCCTACATTTATCACAGAACCATTTTATTGGATTTTGTGGTGGAAGGAGACCCTTTCTACCTAACCAGATCTCTAGCTAGAAATGTGATGAGAAGGCAGGCATGTATTTCAGAGCAGCTGGAGCCTAATATTAGGTTGCAGGTTGTCAAATACGTTCAAAGTGACTTAACTTTGTTATGTGGGCAGGTAGCATTCTTTTTGCTTGCTTTCGCACAAAGCTCTCTATAGAGAAGAAATGGAGACCTAGGATTTTCAAACTTTATATCAAGGGCAAGCCCTGTAATATTCTGTAGGGGAATAATTTGTATCTGATAATTAGCCCAAACTCATGTAGAGCTTGGGATAGTTTTATTTTTAAAGACACCAGCTCCCAAGACACACTCCTCCACCAGAGGTAAGGGAAAATGTCTGTGTGTCTTATAAAGTGAATACAGTGGTCCCTGCTACATATATATCACAGATTTTCATTTAGAGAGAAGTTATCTGCACGGAGCCTCTCCCATCCCCTGCTGCAGTCTGGATTCCGCAGTTCTAATCACCTTGTTTGCAAAGTGGCTTCCTCCAGAGAGCTGCTCCCCACCCTCCCCTTCTGCAGCCTGGATCCTCCAGTCACAAATCACTTCATTTGCAAAGAGGTTTTCCCCACAGAGCCTCTGCCCTCCCCTTTTGTAGCTTATATTCTACAGTCTCAATCACCTCATTTGCAGGCCTCCCCTTTTGCAGCCTGGATTCCCCAGTCCTAATCACCTCATTTATAACCTTCCCCTTTTGCAGCTTGGATTCCACAGTCAAAAATCACCTCCTTTGCAAGGAGGTCTACTCCACGGAGCCTTCCCCCACACATGCATGCTAGTTGTGTCCAACTCTAGGGGAGGTGCTCAACTCCGTATTCAAGACGAAAAGCCGGTGTTGTGCAAGTCCGTGGCCATGTGGCCGGCATGGCTGCAAGGAAACACTGTTTTACCTTCCTGCATTTTTATGGTGGTATCTATTTATCTACTTGCTTTTACATGCTTTCAAACTGCTAGGTTGGGAGGAGCTGGGGGTTAACAGCGGGAGCCCACTTCGCTGCATGGCACCCGGGATTCAATCCACTGAGCTGCTGATTTTATAGCCAACAGTTTCCAGTGCTCTGGCCCGCTGAGCGTAGGTATCCCTATATTTTATGGTAAATGGAAATGAGCTTTTATTTCATGTCAAATTTACTTTTAAGTGGATTCAAAACATGTGTTAAGCTAATTATGCAAGAGGTGGCTGACTTCTGAAGGCATGATAAATTAGGCATGTGACAACAGCATGGGGAATAGGGAACAAGTAAATCAGCTTTATCCCATACTGCCTTGGTTTGAATTATAATCATCTTTCCACATGCCCCCACTTATTCCAATATACTGTATAATATTTGGGACTACGGTACTTGAAACTTCTCAATTTACCAACCTCAAACAAGGCCTCTTGTGCAAAGGTCATAATAAATTCAAAGAAGTAGGCATGTTTGTTGCAGCAAAAACAACATAGAATTTTGGTGATTTATTAAAGACTTAAGACTTACTTGGTAGAAAACTTTGTGGTTTGTTGTAAGTAAGTTCTTTGGATGCTCAAGATTAAGGAAGGTTTATATCTTCAGTTGAAGTACTAACAATGGCAACAAAAGAAGCCATTCTCTTCTAAAAATGTTACCATTGAGGATTTAATGGGCAAAGATAAAAGTACCTACCGTACCTGCGTTTTTCCAAAGCAACCTGTCTGCGTTTTTGAGAGACAGAGATTAGGACAGGCTCAATATATCTGCTCCCTCCACTGATTAAGGTGCTTGTGTCCTCTTCAGTTGCTGCAAGAATCCAACTGGACTGGCAGCCTAAGAAAATTACAGCATTTTGATGTACTGTACTCTGGTTCTCAGAATCCATCAGCCAGTGTGCACAGGTCTGCTTTCTAGGTTGTGTGGGGGCATGGGGCACTCAAATATATCAGGCAGATGAGAATTCATTTTGCCTACCTGCAGTATGCCTGCCAACAGATACACAATGTGGGATAGCCTGTGTGTTGTTGTGAATAGTGTGATAGACTAGGTGGTTTGAAGCTGTGCTCAGCCATGGAAATTCAAATGGAGTATAGACTTACCTGGAAAGCCAAGTTAGAGTCCTAAGCTGTTGGAACATTAACATTGGGAAGTGAACACTGGCAATGTACAGCCACCTTACATTTATCACACAACTGTTCACCCTTCCAGCCATCACATAGGGGTAGTACCACCTCACCACAGCTGGAAAAATTGGCTGGAGAAACAGGCAGTAGCACTTCCTGCAGAGCCCAGAGAAAAATGGAGGAACATTTTTCCAGTCCCTGTCATCCACTGAATGGCCACTGTTTCCACTGGGGATGGTATGGGGAGCCTTCTCCAGGCAGGAACTTCCTTCTGTTAGCTGAATGGGTGAAGGGCAGGATGCTGGTAGTCCCAGCATCACCTGGGCCCCTCCCCATATTGTTTTCAAATTGAGGCTGGCCTTTCCACTTGCCTTACAAAGGAAGCAAAAGGAAAGAAAGATAAGAGAGGCAAGTGGATGCAATTAGGAAGTCCATGGCAAAAATGCTCATATTTCTTTCAGTTCAGTTTCTTTTTTGGGAGGTGCCTCTTTGTTTTTGCATTTCTTCCTATACTGATATGTTTGCTGACACAAAAAGGAAAGCCCCCTTTGGGTAATTTCTTTCTTACTTTCCCATTCATATTTAGAGAACTCCAAAAGCCCCAAGAACCCTTTAAAATGTCAAGACAACACAGAATTGATATACTATACACAACAAAAGAAAGGCAAGGAAGGAACCAGCCAGCCAGGTACTGAGCAATGCTGGCTCCATAGTAAGATACACTTAGGATGACAGACTTAGGTCAGGTTTACACATAATATTTTTACATGCACTGTATTTTTTCTTTCTTTCATTATATGTCACTGAGTTAATTTTGACTGAAAAAGACTCATGCACAAAACAGGCAGATTTCAAAACAAAGATATCACAGAGATAGTTGTTGTGAGTTTTTTGGGCTGTTTAGCTGAGTTCTGGAAGTTTTTCTTCCTGATGTTTTGCCAGACTCTGTGGCTGGCATCTTCAGAGGGCAAGGAGCTCATGGAACTAGGAGTTCTCTCTGTGCTCTGAGTTATAAAGTGAGTGAGACTGAGTCATAAACTGGGTTATAAAGTGAGTCTCACTCACTTTATAATCCGAAGCACAGAGAGAACTCCTAGTTCCCTGAGCTCCTTGCCCTCTGAAGATGAAAAATGTCTTGCTAAAATCAGTGCCTATGATTGGCAGCTACTGAATTTCTTTGTGAGCATAGTTTGTTTTCCTTTTGTACAGAAACAGCTCTCTGTTTTTGGGTACTCCAGGCTGGAGGGAAGAAGGGGCTGGCAGGGTGCTTAATCCTTAGCTGCAGACACAGCGTTGGGTTTGCTCACGCCTGACTAGCAAGCTGTGGGCTGTTCGCCTTGTGGATCCTTCCTGCAGATTCCCTGAGGCACGTGGAAGCCTCAAACTTTGGTTTCTTGGTGGCAGCGGAACTCCACATGTCATCTCTTAAACATTGACATGACAACAAAATGTCTGGCAAAATGTCAGGAAGCAAAACTTCCAGAACATGGCCAAACAGCCTGAAAAACTCGCAGTCGCAACAACTATCAGATCCAGGCCATAAAAGCCTTTGAAAATACATATCACAGAGAATCTTTGTAAGTTGATACAGTATATAGCATCACTGAGTAACTTTTTAAAACTCTTTAATTTTTCATGACTAGCTTATATAAGTCTCATACAAATCATGTTTAAACATTTACTTAAAGGAAATGGTCACTGGAATGACAGTGACATCATTTATACTGATGATAGTGGCGTTATTTATAGTGTATATAAATTCAGGAAATTTGGGATCTCATTTATATCTTCTGTGAGCTACTTAGTTCGTATATTTTCTGTCCATCGAAAACATGTCAATAACTCAATATTATGTGAAAAAGGTTGCTATAACCAAGTTGGAACCATTTACTTTTAATACAAGACAAATCCCCACAGCCAAAATTATAACCTTGAAGAAGTGGGATTTTCTTCCATGAAATCTTTCAATGTGTTTGATTTTTATTGGTCCAATAAGAGTTATCCCCCCCAAGCTTGCATAATTCCAAATGTATGCATTTAGAAGAAAGACCTATTAAAATAAATTACATATATTTTAATGTTAAGTCTTTAAGATTGTTGTCTTAGCCAAGGTCAAGCTGTGAATTTTGTTTCCCTGTGACAATTCAGTTTTGGATCCCTCAGGTCTAAGTCTAGCACACTAACCACTATACTGTGCTGGTCCTCACAATGTACAGTATCTTTCCCCCCATCTTTCTCTCTCCAGGATGTCAAACTCAGCATGCCAAATGAGAATGGCTAACCCTTCTTTTGCATCAACATATGCCCTTGCAAGAAAGGCACCACATAGAATGAAATAACAAAAAATAAACCAAAAATAAAGAGGCTACATCAGCTTCAGTACATTTGATACAAAATACAGCTAATTAAAATTTAAAATGCTAGTATTTGTTAAAAAGTGGTAATCTCCAGAGCACAGCATTAGACAATATTTTTTAAAACAGACATTAAAGAATAAAACCATCACACCAAGTATCAGGGAAAAATTACAGTAATGTCTAGCAGCATCAGTCACAAAACACAACCAGGTAAGATCAAGTCAATGAAATCTCTATAAAAGGTAAAATTCAGGCATCGTTACTATATCTTCTTATAAAAGCCACCATAGCTTTTGCAGAAAGAGCTGTCAACTCTTGATTTTCAAGAACAGATACATACAATTCAAGCACATGTCCTGAAACTAAAATCAATGAGTTGATTAATTTTTTTCTGTAAAAGGAACATTACAATTTTATTTTTTCACCATATCCACATATTGACATATACAATTTTGCAATATACTTTTCCTAAAATGTCCCTGACATAGTACTAAAGGGAAAACATTAAGCTGTGTACTTACAGAGACCTTCTATATTTAGAAATTGTTAAATCTTGGAAATAGTGTCCTAGTGTATTTTCTTGTTTAATCACCATCTGTTCCCAACATCACTAGCCATGTTGTCAGCCATCTACATAAAGACTTGATTTCTTATCTTCTTTGTTCCCAACAGTTAATCACTTACCAGATAATGTATATTGTTTGTTTGTTTGTTTGTTTTCATTTGTATACCATTCTTCTGTCAGAGGACACCACAGACAACTATATATGCAAGAATGCTACAATCAAATAACACAAAATCTAAATCAAATCAAAAATTCATGTTACCATATAACATACAAGCTGCCTAGATGCCCTAAGCACATCCGATTTCACCTGATTTCAGAAGCTAAGCAGCGTCGGCCCTGGTTAGTACTTGGATGGGAGGCCACCAGGGAATACCAGGTGCTGTAGGCGCCTAGAGTAGGTACTGGCAAGCCACTCCAGTATTCCTGCCAAGAAAACTCCATGGGCATGGGGTCATGAAGAGTCGTTCACGACTGTAACAACACAACACACATACATATAACATACGCAAGTGGTGGTGGAACAGCGGTTTACTAACATCTCAAAGCAATTTTACCTTAAGTTGTGGAGTTACAGAAAGACACTGTGAGGAAGCATGGACAGCATGGTCACAAAGCACCATAAAACAATCCTAGAAGTCCAGCCCAGTCTTTCCCCAGAGAGAGGATTTTAGGAGCGAAGCATCTATCGCTGTCTGATTAACCAAGCTGGTCTAGCCCTCCAGAGTGGGAAAATTCAAAGTTTCAGGAAAATCCAGTTTTGTCTGGAAAGAAAAACTAGCCACTCAGGGAAATATTTTAGACACACACTCCTGGGCATTCTTTGAACAAACCTCCTACATGCCGGTGTAAATATTTGGAAGTTGAGTCATGGCAAATGGACTTCTTGAGAGATTGAAATGTTTCGCTGCTCCTCCAAACAGCTGCATCAGTCTGAAAAAAGGTAGTTGTGAGTCCTCCATTTTATAGATCAGTTTGACCTCTTGTTACCCTGGTCTGAAATAGGCTCATAAGATGAAAAATGGCCTGAATAGGCTCATTAGGTATGGACTCATGAATGGCTTCCCTGACCCCTCTCTCAAACCACCTCTCTTCTCTGTCTAACATGTGTACATCCTCATCTTTGAATGAGTGTCCTTTGTCCTTCAAGTGGAGGTGTACTGGTGATTCTGGTCCTGAGCTGTTCCCCCTCCTATGTTGGACCATCCTTCTGTTTAATGGCTGCTTAGTTTCTGCAATGTAGAGGTCTGCACACTCCTCACTGCATTGGATTGCATATACTATATTTCTCCTTTTGTGTTTTGGTATTGGGTCCTTTGGGTGGACAAGTCTCTGCCTTAGTGTGTTTGTGGGCTTGAAATATACAGGGATGTGTTGTTTGACAAAAATCTTTTTAAGCTTTTCAGACACTCCAGCCATGTAGGGAATGACCAGTTTCTTCCATCGGGTCTGGGTCTCAGGCTGATCCCTTGTTCTTCTGAGCCTTATGCTTTGCTGAAGGCCCGCTTTGGATATCCACAGGATTTAAGCGCTGTCTTCAGGTGCCTGTCTTCCTTCTTCTTGGCTTTTGTGGGGGTAGGGATGCTCCCTACTCTGTGGTTTAGGATCCTGATAACTCCTAATTTGTGTTGTAATGGATGGTGGGACTCAAACAGTAAGGAGTGATCGGTGTGGGTGGGTTTCCTGTAAACTTCTACTCCCAGACCACAGTTGGGTCTGATGATGACTTCACATTCCAGGAAAGCCAGCCCGTTGTCTTGGGTGTCTTCCCTAGTGAACTTAATATTAGGGTCCACCACATTGATGTGATCTGTAAAGGCCTATACTTCCTGAGTCTTGATTTTCACGCAGGTATCAGCTACATACCCAAACCAGTGGGATGGTGTTGTCCCCTTAATCCCTTCCCTTCCTCATCTGATCCATTGGCTGATAACAGGAAGCAAGTTCTGGACAACAAAAGACTCCCATCTGGATCTCTGATTTGCATCTGTTAATGTTTTCCTAACTCAGACCCAGGCATCCCCCTCCTGAGGACATCATTCAGCTGTAGGACCTTTTTTGAATGTACTGTTTCCCATCCTTTGTGTACATATCACCCCATTGTTTTCCTCCCTCCTACCTTTGTGTACAAATCTTATCCTGACTCCCATTAATGTGCAGCAGACCCTACCTTTGCCTTCTCAAGATGGGGTTCTGTCATCTTCTTTGTGTGTATGCGTGTGTTGTGTCGGTACACTCATGACTGACTCTCCGTGACCTCATTTCCATGGAGTTTTCTTGGCAGGAATACTGGAGTGGCTTTCCAGTTCCTACTCCAGGCGCCTACAGCACCTGGTATTCCCTGGTGGTCGCCCATCCAAGTACTAGCCAGGTCTGACCCTGCTTAGCTTCCAAAATCAGGCTAGATCAGATGGGCTTAGGGCATATAGGCAGCTGTCAGCTTCTTTATTTGGATCCAAATAAACGGGCGCCACTGGGCTATATTTTATTGGCCTAGGCAGATCTGGTGTACCTTTTCCTGGGGGCTACCTCCAAGGGCTCAAGAACATTACCTACTGAATCCATGTAGAGATGTCATACTTTGCAGGGGCTCAGAATCCCAGAGCACAGCATTATTACTTTCTTTGTACAAAATTGTAGAAGCACAGCCTCTCTTAATCAACTCATTCCAAATGGTTGGTCATTCTTTGGCCAGCACCTTGACAATAGTTTTGCGATAATAAATGTAGAATTATATGCCTCCTACCACCATGATGCTCTTATAACATTGAAGGCAAAATATGGCCTGGTAACTGTTGTTGGACTACAACTCCCATTAGTCCCCCTCAGTGTAGGTGGTACCAGAGCTGGGAGTTGTAGTCAACAGCATTTGGAGGGACACGTCTTGCCTACACAAGCTCCAACAATATGAGGTGTCTCATAACATAGAATATTCACAAACTGAATCATAATTTTAACTTACAGGCCACACCATATATCACAGCAGATGCAGGGTGACAAGTACAGACAAGGAGGGGAATGGAATTGAAGGAACGTGGAGTAGGCTTTGTCAGTTGAAGCAGTTTTTCTCTCTCTATCAAAGTGCTCTCAGATTGCAAAGAAAAATAATCAGGAGCTCACTTTCTCAAACACGCAGCAGCCCGCCTTCAGTTGTGAAATTTTGGCTTTGTGTTATACAGTACTGCTTTTTGTGGCTGCTCCACCTGCATATTTGAGTTGGCAGCAGAAGCAGGAAGAGGATGCAAGTTCCATGGGTTTGGCACTTTTGAAGCTTTCTGTTGCTTTTGTTTCTTCCAGGAAGACTGCCACCCCTCACCCCACTGCACACATATACAGTACAATGTCAATGCATTTGGCACTTTTATACACTCCTAACAGTATGGCAGTTGTCTCAACGTGCTGTTATTCTATGGTGTAGGGCTAGGCTGTACATGAGAAGGTAGCATAATCAGGTGATCAGAGATAACTAGAGTCTATTTAGCAAAAACAGGACTTTGCCAGAAGTGTCACTTCCTGTTGAGTGGAAAAGGCCCATTCCATTGATCTTGGACTTCTGGTCACTGTATACATACCTACACCTCTGTCAAGTGGGACCTCCCCAAGCTGAAACTGCTCCAAACAGCTTCCTCTGTGCTGTCTTACACTCCCTTAGACAGGAGGAATCAAATGTTCCTCTTCTGAATATAAATTTGTAAAAAATATATATAATAGAATCTATAGAACAGAGTTCCTAGTATGCCCAGACAAGTTATTTAGCTGATGCTTCGTCTTAAGATATTTCATAGAATAATGTATGTTCTAAGGTATAACATGATGGTGATTCAATATTACATTTCAGTCTCATTAAAAATCCACAATTCATGGTGCTACTGATAGATCCCAAAGTTTAGTGTGGATTAAAAAGTTATGATTTCAAAACATAGATTTTAAAATCTTAAATGTTAAAATGATTATTTTAAAAAGCACAATTTTATCTTAAAATATGTTAAAATATCACATTATGGAATAGAGATTATAATTTCTAACTCAATATTATCTAACCATGTATTCAGGTAATATTTTTTAAAAATATAAATAGTAACCAATAGCTCTTGGGTTTATGGGTCTCAATATAAATACTGGAATCTTACTGTTTCTCTCTCAGATATTCAGTTTGTTATCCCATCAAGAACCTAGCATCAGAAGATGCTACAGTGCTTAGACTAGGTTATCATCTCCAGAGAGACACATATTTACACTAGTATACGGAGATAACAGACCTGATCGGCCCTATTTTAGAACTAAAGTTACTCTTGGAGTGCCTTTCCAACTCTCAACATGATATAAGGTGGAAAATTTTTGGAAGGCCCAATGTCTCCAGAATTGCTTTCAATAGTACCCCTGAATGGTGCTGATTCTTTCACTGTGCCAATCTTAGCTAACGTTCTCTGTAACTCTGTGTTGAGACAGTTAAACCTTTATGCTACTTTCTCTGAAACAGCATGTTTTCAAACATAGGATGTGTCAGCAAATTAATAATTATTGAAGATGCAGTCATTCTGGGCAGGAAGATTGTGAAAAGTATGGGTTAAGGTTATAAAAACTATAAATGTAGGTTTTCATGTGAAAAAAATCCATGACTAAATCATTTTTTAAAGAAGTGATTTAAATTTTGATTTAAATCAATTTTATGTAAGTCAAAGCTACATTTACATAGTTGTTTAGGGTAAATAGAAGGCAAGGGAAAGTCGGAAATACATGCAATGATTCATTTACCAGGTTGAGTGGTCTTGTTATATTGCACAATTCCCCATCTAGATATAGTGCAACATAATTAATTTTAATAGATCTCAAACTCTGATACTTTAAATAATTACTTTTAAAAACAAAACAAGGAAAAAACCCCATAGGGAAGTGTTGGATTTATAGCAAAAGATGAAATATTTGCTGTGGCATTCCTTCGCTGAAAGAGACACATATACACCCCTTCTCTTTTATGTTTTGTATTATTTATGACTGCATAATACTTAAGTTAGTGTTTTAAGCTTTCAATTTGTAGGATCCTCTATACCAGGGGTCCTCAACCTAAGGCCCCGGGGGCGGATGCGGCCCCCCAAGGTCCTGAATCCGGCCCCCAGGACCAATTGAAACCCCCCCACCTACCCCCTGCTTTGCAAGCAAGCCAATGATCATGGCCAATCGTGGGGGGCTCCGCCCACTTGTCCCTCTCTCCCCTCTTTGTTCTATGTCAGCTTTTTTTGGGGGGGGGACTGTTTTCCGGCCCCCAGTGGTGTGAAAACTTTGAGGACCCCTGCTCTATACTGAAGGCCCCTAGACCTTGGGGGCAATGTAGCAAAAGTTAAAAGTTTTGTAAGTTTTTTATATCCAGGCACAGAACATTAAACTAACCATTTAGGATGATTCAGTGTAACATTTTGCCAGTAGGCTCTGACTTTCTACAACACTATGTTCTGCAGTCTTCTTGAAAGCTCTATTAAGGTCACTTGTAAGTTGGTTCCAGGTGGTGACAATCACACACACATAGAGGTCTCATGAAACTATTGCCAGTAGTTTTTTTTTTTAAAAAAAGTCTATTATAAATTCATAACAAAATATAACTTGTTGAATCTAGATATTTGCCATAAAACCATCAACATCTTCTTTCCATATTCAAAGATTTCACCCTTGATATCTGAGGTGACTATTCCAGTATTCTATAAAGTTTATACAGGACTACATTATATTATGTTGATGATGGGCTCAGGTAATTCTAAACCAAAGATATGGTGAAAGCTCATGTTTTATTTCTCTTCAGTCTAGTAGGCTAATACGTATATCTAAACAATACCTAATAGCGAAAGTGGTACTCATTTTAACGCTGCTGTTCACAAATCTTGAGATATATGTTAGTTCATTGTATTTATAATAGCTGCATACATGTCCAGAAAAGACAAATTGGTAACAGACAACATTGTTGTAAGGTAAAATGAGTATTTGTGTGCTTCTAGGGTTTGTTTATAGTGGATTCTCTCAATCTGATTTAGGACCATTTAACTTACCATATTTAATGATCTCTGTGTAGATGTGCCTCCCTCATCCTCATCACATGAGCTGTCTGAGCTGATATAACGCCTTAAAGTACTTCTCTTGGCTTCGGGGCAATCTAGGTTGGCCTTCTGCAAATGCCTTTTCAGTCTAGCCCTCTGCTTCTCTGTCTTTGGGGTTTCTCCTCTTTGGGGAGACTCCAGAGATTCTGCTTGCACGCCGCTGCAATTCACCATCTCCCTCTCAGAGCATCTTTCTTCTCAGAGACTGAGGAACCGGAAAATGCTGCAGAAGCCTCAGGACAACCCAGGCCCCTTATAAAGTGGTTCAGGCATGCACACACGCAACAGGACATGCCCGGGCAACACACTCAGCAGTTAGGTGAACCCCTCTCCTATTGGACAGACAGCCTAGGGGAGAAATACCCCCACCAATTACCAAACAGTGATGCAATTGCCTACCACACATATACACGCATGCTCACACAAGCCACAGACAGGGCATGCCCGGGCATGCCACTGGAAGGGGGTGGGGGTGATGGGGTGCCCCCTACAGGGTCACAGGACCCCCCAAAGGGGAGGAACACCCCCAGAGGCCCACAAGATGGACAAACTTCCAGTTACAGGACCACAAGATGGTAGAACTTCCGGGGTCAAAGGTCTAAGGCGGCGGGACTTCCGCTAAGGAGGCGGGACATGCGCTAAAGGGGGCGGAGCTTAAGTTTGATGGGTACAACTGACATAAACTAGGTACATCTACTACTAACATTAGAAGATAACATTAAAGCTAAAAAGAGCACACACAGTTAAAAGAAAAAATCCATTATGAGGAATGGAAATTAACATGGAAAACACAGGTGTTCTTATGAAACCAGTCAATGCAATCATGCATGTTAATCTATCTAAAGGCACATAATAG
Organism: Phrynocephalus guinanensis; assembly: GCA_037367245.1. Lineage (NCBI taxonomy): Eukaryota > Metazoa > Chordata > Lepidosauria > Squamata > Agamidae > Phrynocephalus > Phrynocephalus guinanensis. The sequence continues at coordinate 45,592,470 of CM074739.1, forward strand.
GTAGTCTATCATTCAGAGAAAGCTTGCCTGAAGAGGAAGGTCTTTGCCTGCTTCTGGAAAGACAGCAGAGATGGGGCAGTCTTGATCTCCAGTGGGAGGGAGTTCCAAAGTCTGGCAGCAGCAACAGAGAAGGCCCATTTATGTGTTCTTTTGAGATGCACCTGTGAAAGTGGCGGGAGACAAAGGCCTCTCCTGATGACCTCAGCCAGTTCATACTGCAAGATTTAATCTTTGAGGTAGCTTGGATCTAGGCTGTTTAGTGCTTTGTAGGTTAAGGTCAGCACCTTGAATTGTGCCCAACAGCTGATTGGCAGTCAGTGGATGTGCTTTAATAGGGGTGTAATGTGATCTCTATATCCCACCCTAGTTAGCGGTCTGGCTGCTGCATTTTGGACCTGTTGAAGTTTCCAGAGACTTTCCATCGGCATCCCCACATACAGTGCATTACAATAGTTTAGCCAGGACATTACTACGACATGTGTCTCAGTGGCCAGAGTAGGCTTCTCAAGAAACGGGCATACTAGTTTTAATTGTGCAAATGCACTCCTAGCCACAGCTGTGACCTGGGCACAGCTGTGACCTGAGTCCGGGAGCACCTCCAAACTACATACCTCTTTTTTTTTTTCCAATTGGGGGGGGGGTAATCCCATCCAGTACAGGTTGCATCCCAATCCCTTCTTCTGTCTTTCAACTGACCAGAAGCACCTATGTCTTGTTTGGGTTTAATTTCTGCTTGTTCCTTCCCATCCAGTTCATTACTGAAGCTAAGCACTGATCCAAAATTGAAATCGCTTCCTGTATGTGCGTGTGTTGATTTTTTTTTCCAGGGGAGGCGAGAAACAAGACTGTTGATGCTGTTGATAAGGTTGCTTAAGACAAAATTTAAGAATGGTTTGCTTACAGCTGGCAAGCAACCAACATGGCTGGCCTAGTGCAAAGCTGTGATTTGATCGCTTTCCAACCTAGGGCTAATGAGGGGGAGAAACCGAACAGCTGACAGACTTTGAAGCTAATTTATAGAAGTTTTTTTTTTGAAGTTAGAATTCCAAGATCCCGTGCATTTTGAAAGGGGGGAATGCTTACCATCCAATGATTAACTGTCCTCCTATGTGATTTCAGAGGCAACCCACTGCAGGTAAGACATGGGATGCATGCAGAGCTTGGCTCAGCACAGCTCTTCTCTGGCTTGCTGCCCAGCACAAGCTTGCCTAGCCTGCAAGCCAACAACAGTCTAAGGTCATCCCAGAGGCATCTTATTTGTGCTTTGTTAGTTTTGTAAGCACAATCCTACTTAGAGAATATCCTCAAGTATTAAAGGAAATCTCGATCTTGAGAAAGGACTATGCAGTGCAATGTGTATTCAAGCAGGATGAGATTATTGTAATGGCATTTGAAAAGCTGCCGCCTGATGTCACAATCCAATACAAATTTACTTGGGAATAAACCCCAAATAAGCACTTCAGGGATACTTCAGTGTGTTGCAGCGGACATAATAACAGAGTAGACTCAAGAGAGGGTTTTGAATCTCTTACTCAGCCATGGGGGTAGCATCGGAAATACTCCTTAAATCCCACACTTATCTTGAATATGGTGCTAGGATAGCGCATTTCGGTTCTCAAAAACAGACCGACTTTTTAATAAGTCGACACTGGATTACACGTTAAAGAAACTAAGTTAAAAAGAGGATTCCAAACAGGTTTGCTTTATCCCCGCAAATTTTAGAGGCGAGAGGAGGGGTGGGGGAAGTATCTATCGCTTTTCTTCTCTCTCTCCAGTTGTTGAGGTTGTGTGAAATCTCGAGGGGGGGTTGGGTGGGAATCGCAAAACGCACCGTCCGAGGTTCTGGACACGCTGTGGTCGAGAAGAGAGAGCTCGGAGGCGGAATTGCAACTTTCCTTAGTCAAGGAAGAAAAGGGGGGGAAAGGAAAGGTGTGTGCATGTGCGTGTGTGCGCGCGCGCGTGTGTGTGTGTGTGGGGGAGAACTGGGACCATGATGTCACGACGCACGGCTCCGTCGCATCTCCAGGCCCGCACGGACCCGCCCATGACCCATCCTTCGCTCGTTGTGCCCTCCTTTTGGGGGACGGGGGACGCGGTGCTTCTGCCGGCGGTGGGTGGGTGGAGGTGGTGGGCTGGGGTTCGTGGCTTCGTTGGTCCGCAGCGCTGGGTCTCCCGGTGGGCGCCGTCGTTGCAGCCGCCCCGCTTACCCTCCCTCCCCTCTTCTCCCCTGTTCTTCCCCTCCTCCTCCGCTTCCGGCATTATCTCCATCTCCTCCTCCACTACCTTCTTCAGCACCAGCGCTACCGAGCACCCCCAGCGACGGCTTTCTCTCTCTCTCTCTCTCGTAGCTCCTCCCCTTTCTCGCGTACCCGCGCGCGGGGGCGCGCCTCGTGCCGGACAATAGCGGCACTGCCGCAGCCGAGTTGTGTCTCACCCAAATCTGCCCGACGCCGACGCCGCGGTTCTTCGAGGAGCCACCTGGGCCCCGCGCGCGGGGAGGCACGCCCGCCGTCCCGGCTCCGGAGCTGACCGGGGTGGGTGGGGTGGGCGATCCAGGCGGGACTGGCCGCCGCGGCGGCTGCTGCTGCTGCTGCTGCTGCTTGCTGTTCTTACCAGCGGTCCTCCTCCTCCTCCTCCTCCTCGTTCTCCTCCTCGTCCTCTGCCGCCGCCGCCGCGGCGCCTCGTCTCCTTCCTTCTCGACCGTTGCTTCCCTCTTTGCAGCCTTTGCCTGCGACCGCACCGGCGCGCCGGCGGAGCCTTCCACCGCAGCCCGCGCAGAGCCACCCCTCCGGGAGGAGGAGGAGAGGGGGGGGAAAGGCCCGCGGAGTTTCCTCGCCCGGGAGGAGGCAGGTGGGGACGGGGTGGGCCTCGCCTCGCCTCGCCTCGCCTCCTTTCCGTCGCCGGGCCTGCGTTGGGTGAGCGCCCCAGAAAGGCGACGAGGTGGCGGCGGCGGCGGCGGGGGTGCCGCCTCCGTTTCAATGGAAGTATGCTACCAGCTGCCGGTGCTGCCGTTGGACAGGCCGGTCCCGCAGCACGTCCTCAGCCGCCGGGGGGCCATCAGCTTCAGCTCCAGCTCCGCGCTCTTCGGCTGCCCCAACCCCAGGCAGCTCTCCCAGGTGAGGGGCAACTCCCCTCCCCCATCCACGACCCCCTGCCCCGCCAGCGCTAGGGACGGGGCCGGGAGGGCGGCGAAGGGCTTCGAAACCCCGGGTGGTGGTGGTGGTGGTGGTGCGCCGCAGACTCGTCCAAGGCACGAGAAAGCATGCCTTGCCTGCCTGGGTGGTTTGGTCGCAGTGCCTTTCAGGTGCAAGGGATTCATTTGGAGGCTCTGGGTTGCATTTGGTTCGTCTTGCTTCGCGACTTGTAGGGAAATCAGAACAGTTGGTCGTGGTGCGTTGTCGTTGTCAAAACATCCTGCCGTACAGTGCTGCCTCAACCGTCTTTTATGAAAGACTTCAAGGGAGAGGGCCTCTGTTGCGCTATTGGCAGAACACGTGCATTTTTAATTTTGCTGACTGTGATAATACCTTTTAGATCTCCAATGATCTGTCCTGCTCAGGGTACTTACTATAGGGTCGTCTAGGACATAATACAGCCAAAGTGAAGTGTGTGTGTCTCTGTGTGTGGTGTCCTTACAGTCTTGACCGACCCTTCCAGACTCCACGTCTATGGAGTACTGTACTTCTAATCTTTGAATGGGAAAGTTAAGTCACTGTATAGTGGTGGCTTGGTTTTATTCATCACGTTCAAACGGTTTGTGGAAATATTGTTTTCCCCTTACAGAACCAATTAGGTTACATATGTGTTTCAGCCATCAGCCTTTTAAAGGGATGGTGTAGATTTGTGTTAGAATTTCAAAATAGGTTTCATACTTTTGATCCAGTTCATATCAAAGATTCCAGTGGAAATCGTAACAGAAGCAAATCTTATGTAGGTGAAATGTGGGAAAGTACTGTAGATTTTGTTGCCATTTTTTGTGCTTTTACAGAAGTTTTCACATTGAGTTGCCCATCTGTTCATGTTCTGAAGTACTGTCCACTGAGATTGTGACAGATCTTTCAATTTTAAAGTTTTTACTCATTATAAATAATGTGACATTTGGTTTAATTATAATATTTCTTGTTTCCTAAATTGGACAAACTGCAGTTTTTATTCAGGAATCTTAATGTGGTGATATGTTTTTCCTTGTTGGATAGACATTTTGGACAACAAATGGTAAAAAATCCTGTGTTGTTTAATTGCACATCTGAAGCTGTTAAAGGATTTGTGTTGGTGAGGAATCTTAATTTTGACAACTTATGTCTTTGAAATGGTGCCTCAGTGTTTTAACAATTGTAGTAAGGGCCAGCTGCACCTTGCAGCATGCACCCTACAAGTTTAACAGCCCTAACATCTTTTTAGGTAACCTGTTTTGAGATGAAGAAACAATGCAAGGAGGATATGTTTAACTTTTGGCATGCCAGTCATGTTTATTGCTACCTCTGCAAGGTTCCCCCATCAATGGGAATCAAAATGCAGATAGCAAAGGTGTTACCATGTTAATGTGTTTTAGCATGTAGAACAAAGACAAAAGTATTGTGATACTTTTAAGACTAACAGATTTACTTCATTCTGAGTTTTCATGGATTACTGTACAAAGTAGAGATTTCAGTCTATGAAAATTCATATTGAAAATTCTTTTACTTTTAAAGGTACCAGAATATCCGTCATTCTTTTTGTTACAGGTAGTGCAGATCTATATTTTATGCTTGAGTAGTATGACGTCCTGCTTTGTGAATTTAAAAAAAGCAGATTGGAGAAGGTGTTCTTGTCCATTATTAAATTAGTGGCTTTGAAGAAAGCCACAGAGTAAATACAGGAGGACCCCCATATCTGCGGGGGATCGGCTCTGGGCCAACCCGTGGATTCTGAAATTTGTGGGTAAGAGCGAACAGAGGTGACAGAGGTAGTAGGGTGCTAGGGGCAAAAGCTTCTTTCCCCTGACACCTGCAAAATACTGGGCAGTGCGAAGGACCACCGATATGCCCAGTGGGCAGTGGTTTGGTGCCAGGGGTGAAAGCCATGCTGCATGGCTTTTGATGAGGTTGACAGAGTGGAAGAAGCCCAAATGCTCCTTGGACAGGCACTGCTCAAAGGCCCCACACAGGCAACAATGGCAATAGAGTTGCAGGGTCCACCCAGGGTGCTTCTTGCACGGAACACTCAGTGCCACCAACTGAGGGGCGAGAGCTGATGAGGTTTCCTCAGGAGTCATGTCCCAGGGAGGCTTGGTGGCCAGGGTGGCCCTGAACAACTTTCCCACCTCAGCCAGGGTGGTGTTCACAGGCAAAGTGACCACCTCTGTCGGAATGAAGCGGGCTGAGCTTGTGACACAGTGGGCACAACAGGGTGATGGGGTCGCCATTCCACAGGGCCAGGCCTGACACCAGCCCACTTTCCTAGGGGGGTCCTGGGGGTGTTGAGGTGGCTGTGGGTAGGAGGCAGGCTTTGTGGTGCTCCAGGACAGACTGAGGCATTTAACCACACAAGGCTGGCAGAAGTTGTGCGAATAGACCAGCAGCATCACTGGCTCTTCAAAGAGTGACAGACAAACAGTGCAAGTCAGGCTCGCCTCACTGGTGCATGCGCATGCCGTGTGTGTGTGTGGTGGCTCGAGACAGTGTCAGGCAAAATGCTCAGTAGTTCTTAAGTCTCCTTGAGTCCTAAAAAGCCAACATCTGCTTTTGCCCCCAGCATGAACCCACTTCCGCTGGGCAGGTTGGTGCACCAGGCAGCTGGAGAGAGTGCCTTCACTCCACTCGGTCTGCCACGCTGCTTCAACTTCGGGTGGACTGGGCACAACGAAGGTGCTCTCTTCTGCCACCTGGTCCGCCGACTTGCCCAGTGGGAGTGGTGGGTGCTGAACCCCACCCCCACCGCCTACTGATTGCGAGCTGTGAATAACTGAATCTGTGGATTGTAAATCAGTCGATACCGGGGGTGTGTGTAGGCCAAAATGGGGTGGATTTTTCAATTGTAACATCAGAGTTTGTTTCCATATGCGCTGAGACTGTGCTTGAACACTTACTTGGCCCTAGTGGCTGAAATCTAGTAGTAAATTGCAACTAGAGTAAGGCTATTGAATCAATGGTGATTTGATGACTCAGTACTTGTATGCATTCCATTGATTCAATGGACCTACTCTAGTTGCGACTTACTGTTGTATTTTAGTCGCTGTTATTTGGTTCTCTTAAACTTTCAGCCTTAAACTGTTTGGTCACAACCCATGGCCTGCTTTGTTTTTAAATTTAATATATTTTATGTGCCATTTCTTCACTTAACAATTCTTTCCAGGGCAGTTCACATGAGTACAGAAAATATGCAATAAAACATGCCAGGGCTGAATAAAGCACATCATGATTGGCAAAGAAGGTTCTTAAGTGATAGTTCCCTGAGCCTACCAGTAATATGTATATGAACCTCCCTGAATTATGGGACATTAACTGATGCCCCAGTTCCAGGTACCATTGATCTTAGCATGATCAAATCCTTAGTATGATTTGTTTAATATTGGGGTGCTTTATTACAACTAAGGTAAGTGACATTGGCTAAAATCCAATAGTAAGTCAACTAAAGTAGACACATTCAATCAGTGGAACTTACATAAATATTGATTTACTTAATCTCCAGTGGGCCTACTCTGGTTGTGACTTACAATTGGATTTCAGCTATTGATGAACTTTTAGCCCATGTCTATCTTTACACTTTAACCACATAATCTTGCCTCCTCGGACCATCTGAGCCAGCCGGCACTAACTCTTGCTGGGCCCCCTGAAGACCGGTGAGTGCCTGCAAGTGTGCTCCACAGCCCTTCCAGGCTGAAATCCACCTGCGTCTCTCTTCTGGGCTGGTGGCAGAAGTTCAGAAGGGAGAATCAGCAGAGTCAAGAGGGGAGGGGCTGTGTGAGAGCACATTTACCTGTGAGGCCTCCTGAACTGGCTGGAACTCCAGCATTAACATCTTGCCTCCTCGGACCATCTGAGCCAGCTGGACTAACCCTTTCTGGGCCTCCTCAAGTCCTGTCAGTGTGCTTCACTGCCTTTTTTTAAGTTTAAGATGCAGTGCAGACTTGAGGGGGAGGGAGAGGTGGGCTGATGGGGTCAAATTGGTGGATGCTTTTGTTTTTGTTTTTTGTTTGTTAGTGTTTGTTTTTTCTTGCCATCAGGTGTAGGCGGTAGGGACCCACAATGGAACTGAGGGAACAGGAAAGGAGGAGGGCAATGGAGGGGCAGCCATTGAAATTGTGCTGGGTAGGTGAAGGTATGGTGGTAGGAGTGGAACATGCCCACGTAGGAGAAGAGAGGTTAGATATCTTATATCTATCCCCTCTTCTGGTCCCACTCCTAGCCAGAAGGAATCAGGTGACCATGTCAATGAGCCCACGAGCCACACGGTGCTGTTGTTGAATGTCAGGTCAGTACAAAATAAGACTGCCCTCATCCATGATGTTATTCTGGATGAGGGTGCTGACCTGGCATGCATTACTGAGACCTGGGTGGGAGAGGAAGGTGGAGTTCCCCTTTCCCAGCTATGCCCACCTGGGTACTCAGTCCAGCACCAGTGTCGCCCGGTGAGCCGGGGAGGTGGAGTTGCTATAGTCTATAGGAGTTCTGTCTCCTTGGCCAGGCTTCCTGTCTCATTGGGAAAAGGTCTGGAGGGCCTGTATTGTGTGTTGGGCTCACGAGACAAATTAGGGATTCTGTTGGTGTACCGCCCACCCTGCTGCGTACCAACAGTCTCCCTGCCTGAGTTGACAGAAGTGGTCTCAGACCTGGTGTTGAAGACCCCCAGACTGTTGGTACTGGGGGATCTCAACATCCATGCCGAGGCTACCTTAACTGGAGCAGCTCAGGACTTCATGGCCGCCATGACAACCATGGGGCTGTCTCAAGATGTCATCGGCCCAACACACCAGAAGGGCCATACTCTGGACCTAGTCTTCTCAACGGGACTGGGGGATGGTGGTTCGGATGTGGAGGGGTTGGCTTTGACCCCATTGTCATGGTCAGACAACTTCCTGGTCAAGTTTAGGTATTAGTTACTCCAACCCTCTGCAAGGGTGGGGGATCCATTAAGATGATCTGCCCTCAGAGACTAATGGATCTGGATGGTTTCCTCAAAGCTCTGGGGGATTATCCAGCTGACATGGTCGGCGCTCCTGTTGAAGCTCAGGTCACCTTATGGAATAGGGAGATGACCCGGGCAGTTGACATGATCGCACCTAAGTGCCTTCTCCCCATCCGCAGAGCCCAGACGGCTACTTGTTATACATCTGAGTTGCGGGCAATGAAGAGGGAGGGGAGACGTCTGGAGCGCAAGTGGAGAAAATATCCCAGTGAGTCTGATCAAACATGGCTTAGAACCCACTGTTGGGCCTATTCCATGGCTATACGGTTGGCGAAAAGGCAATATTTCGCCAACCGTATTGCTTCCTCAGAGTACCGTCCAGTTGAGCTGTTTTGGGTGGTCCGGGAACTTCTTCAGCCAGGAGATAGGGTGGAGGCCCGGGACCATTCGGGCCACGCTGTGATGAGTTTGCTGTCCACTTTGAGGGAAAAATTGCTCAGATTCACAGTGAACTGGACTCCACTATTGGTACAGAATCAAGAGATGTGTCCAGTGTGCCGTGCTTAGGTCCAGTGTTATTGGATGAATTTCAATTGTTGAGACCCGAGGATGTGGACAGGGTGCTTGGATCTGTCCGTTCCATCACCAATCTTCTCGACCCTTGCCCTTCTTGGCTAATTGAAAGATCTGCCAGGGGGGTTCGTACCTGGGTCCAGGAAGCTGTAAATGCCTCTTTAAGAGAGGGAGTGGTCCCTGCCGCCTTGAAAGAGGCAGTAATTAGACCACTCCTAAAAAAAACCTAACCTGGACCCAGGGCTGGTGGTTAACTACCAACCAGTAGTGAACCTCCCTTATTTGGGCAAGGTGTTGGAGCAGGTGTTGGCTGGACAGCTCCAGGTGGATGAAACAGATTTTCTGGATCCATTTCAATCTGGTTTCAGGCCGGGTTTTGGAACAGAGACTACCTTGGTTGCCCTTTGCTGGGAGAGAGACAGGGGGAGTGCAACCTTGTTGATACTCCTGCACCTCTCAGCAGCCTTCGACACCATCGACCATGGTGTCCTTCTGGATAGGCTGGCCAGGTTGGGAGTTGTAGGCACTGTCTTGCAGCGGTTCTGCTCCTTCCTGGCTGACCATGTCCAGAAGGTGGTGCTGGGGGATAGTAGCTCTGCCCCGTGGCATTTACATCATGGGGTTCCACAGGGCTCAATACTATCCCCCATGCTGTTTAACAACTACATGGAACCGCTGGGAGAGGTCATCAGGAGGTTTGGGCTGAGGAGTCAGCAATATGCTGATGATACTCAGCTCTACCTCTCGTTCACCACCAATCCAGGTGAGGCGGTTTCTGTTTTGAACTCGTGTCTGGACAAGATAATGGACTGGATGAGGGTTAATAAATTGAAACTCAATCCAGACAAGATGGAAGTGCTGTTAATGGATGCTTCGCCAGACAGGCTAGAGGGCCACTTCCCTGTCCTGGACGGGGTTGCACTCCCCCTAAGGGACAGGGTCCGTGGCTTGGGGGTGCTCCTGGACCCCGGTCTAACTCTGGAAGCCCAGGTGGAGTGGTGGCCAGGGGTGCCTTTCTCCAGCTGCGGAAAATATATCAGCTGCGCCCCTACCTAGATGAATGGAGCCTCATGACAGTTATGCATGCACTGGTAACATCCCGTATTGATTACTGCAATGAGCTTTACGTGGGGCTGCCTTTGAAGACGGTCCGGCGATTGCAACTGGTTCAGAATCGTGCTGCGCAGCTGGTGAGTGGTAGGGCCACCAAGGAACACATCACGCCGATTCTGTATAACCTTCATTGGTTACCAGTTGCTGCCCGAGCCCAATTCAAAGTGCTTGTTTTGACATATAAAGCCCAAAACGGCTTAGGACCTAGATACCTGAAAGACCGCCTCCTTCCATATGAACCTACCTGGCAATTAAGATCTAGTCAGGGAGCCCTCCTGAAAGAGCCATCCCTTAAGGAGGTGAAAGGGATGGCTTGCAGGAATAGGGCTTTTTCAGCAACTGCCCCCAGACTATGGAATGCCCTCCCAAGTGAGACTTGCCTGGTGCTGACGTTGATAACATTTCGGCGCCAGGTAAAAACCTTCCTGTTCCAGAAGTTTTTAAACTAATGATTGTGGGTCCTGATGGCAATTTTAGTGTTGTGTTTTTAATATATCGTATTTATCATATTTACATTTTTATTGTTTTAATTTTATTGTAATTTTGACGTTTTAATTATCTATTTTGATTGTGAGCTGCTCAGAGACCTTTGGGTAGTGGGCAGCATACAAGCTATATAAATAAATAAATAAAGGAAATCATGAGCCTAGTCATTGCTAATGGTAATGTTGGTGTGATGTGCCAATTTGAATTGCAGTTTCCTGAATAACTTTCCCAAAGGTGAAGGGTGAAATATTTTAGTTGCTGTTTGGGATGATTGTTATATTTTATAGACATCATTGAGGGTTACCTAGTTGGATTTCAGGTCTTTCTGTTTCTTTTGTAAACAGGTGAGTAAGTCCCTCTTGCAGTAAAGTTTAAATTGTTTGTCTTTTATTTTGTCATTTTATACTGAAACACTGAGACTAAATTGCAACAACAACAAAAATTAAATGGTACATGTATACAGTACGACCACCATATCTGTGGGGGGATCAGTTTTGGGACCTCCCACGGATAGCAAAATCTATGGATAAGAGCAAACACTCTTATCCGAGTATAACAGTGGCAGCAGGGGTGGTGGGGTGCCAGGGTGAAAGCTTTCGCCCCCAACACCCCCCAAGTGATTGTTAGTGTGGCGGTGGCAGCAGCAGCAAGGAGAGCTCAGCATCGGTTAGCTTTCTTTTGTTTTCTTCCATCCTCACCCCTGCCAGCCAGCTGTGCTCTTCACCGCCAGCTTTGCAGCTGCTATTTGTGACAGCAGCCTGCTTTACGGCCACTCTTTGCGACAGTAGCCAGCTTTGTGACTATTGAATTATTTTTAAAATATTTCCCCCCTCAATCCGCAGATAAGTGAATCAGCGGTTAATTATTCAGCGGATAAGGGGGTCATACTGTATATATAAAACTAAAACAGGTTCTTTAAAATTAATGTTTAAAAGTCTTTAATATGTCTTAGTACTGTATATTCATTAGGAAATCTCATTGCATGTACAGTCACAATTTTTAAAAAGCAAGTAATTTGAAGGAAATTGGAATGTGAGGAAGAGCATATTGCAGATTTTTAGCTAGTGTTTATTTTGTCATTGCATTAGCATAGCTTTTCAGCTAAAGAGTTTTCAGATGGTATTTAAGAATTGCTTAAAATCTTCATTTCTCTACAATTGCCAGGAAATTAGAATTTTATTTCAGTAGTTTCACTTCTTATTTTTAAGCATATTTAGTCTTTCAATATACTTCAAATGCTTGTCAGTTCACGTGATACAAGTAGCATAAGTTTTTCTAGTTTTCATTGTTAAGAATTTCTTCCCTTCACCTCACCAGAGATGTTCTTCATTAGCAGCTCTTTTGGGAGCCTATGGTGAAGGTGGATTGTTTTCAACAAATTAAATAAATAATAAATTCAGAAACCTTATCTGTTTGCTAGTATTTTGCCATTTAGAACAAAAGAGTGATGCCAGTCAGCTTTCATATTACAGTGGAGCCTTGTATAACAAACGGCTTGTATAACATAAAATCTGTACAACATAAAAAATTCCAGAGATAGGGGAAATTTGCTTAACAGAATCGTCTATGGGGCAAATCCGTACAACATAAAAATGGTCGCGATTAGGGATTACTCTGTTTTCAATGCATTCCTATGGGAAATTTGTACAAAGGAAAATTTGCTTAACATAATTTCATTTGGAACGAATTAATTCCTTTATACAAGGTACCACTGTACTTGAAAGTCAAGAGGTTTAAATTGTGTGTGATTGTCAGTTCTGCATTTTAAGAATGGATTGAACAAATTTATCAGAAAAATTGAGAACTGTCGTGTTGATATATGAATTATACATATGCTTGTTCCAGATGGTGTGGGTCAAGGTCTAGTCTTTTAAAAAGTGGACTGCTTAGATATGTATCCATTAATAATAGGCATCAAGAATAGTTTCAACCCCCTCACAGCTGTGGTAAAGTAGAAGTGGGATGATATTAATAGGAAAAAAAGGAGGGCATAATTTTTTTCTCTCCTAGTCACTGTGCTTCCACAGATAGACTTACTTTGATAGGCAGTGTACCCAGGAGAAATGTTTTTCTTGGAGTATGCTAAGAAAAGGTGAAGAAGCTAAAAGTAAACCAAGGGCAAAACCAAAATTAAACAAACATGGGGAAGGACGAATAAAGAAACCATAATGTATATGCAAAAATATATTGAAATCTATATAAATCCATATAAACAACAGTAATTGATTGCTTATGTATGTTCGCGTATATGACTAATTCAAACCTAACTTAAGCCCCGCACTCACTATCCTTACACCGGATCAAATATTTGTCACCATCAAAGACCAGGTACAAGAAAACTGCTGTTTGGTCGCGCTAAAGTGGGCGGGGTCGCACTTAATTGTCTGCAAAGTCCGGAGCTGGTGGGTAAACATTTTTAAGGTCCGGACCTTGCAGCCATTTGCGGCGGAGCTTAGGGTCGTGTATAAACGCCCTTAGCTGAATACAGTAGTTTCAAATGTCTAATACTAAACAATATGTACCAACAAAGAACCCAATTATCCACACATTTGAGCACTGAATTTGACAGCGAACATCCTGATTGTCCTATGGTAATCAACATTGTGACACCATTTTATGAATTTCACAATGGTCAAAAATATTGGATGAAGTAAGAGATTGAACCCAAAGAGTGGCATGGCAACTTCAGACAAATAGTTCAGGTTTCTGCCAAGAAGTATCAGGAGAGGTACTTCTACAAATAAAACAGGGCTGACTGATAATGAATTATCTTGTAGAAAAGGAAAGAAACAGTTTTTGAAACTAAGACATTTTTACCAGCCACATATGGCATCAAAAATTGTGAAATGAAGAATTTACCTATTGGCTGCTATTGAAACATACACAGAGAAAACTCACTAGAAAGGCATGCAGGTTTATGGTTTTAAAGCTATTTTGTGAATTCTCTGGGTGTTTTTTGGTGGGTGTAAATGGGACTGTGCAGAAGGATAACAAAGAAAAATAGAAGAATAATGAATAAAGATCTAAGTCGGTTAAGGTGGTATACAGTCGTCCCCTGCCATTTCATGGTTCATATACTGCAGTACCGGTATATCGCGGGACCACAGTATATGAAATGCAAGCCCCCTGGGGCAAGCTGTTTAGGCCCATTTGAGGCCTCTTGCACTTTCCCCAGGCCTGGCACTGCCCCGTATAGGCCACCGACAGGCTTCCCGGGTCTGTCGGAGGCCCCACAAGTGGTTTCCGGCAAATCAGAAGTGACTTCTGGAAAACCGGAAGTGACTTCCAGGTCACCGGAAACCACTTCTGGGGCCTTCAACAGGCCTGGAATCCCATTGGAGGCCCGTTCGGGGCAGCACCAGACCTCAGGTAAGTGTAGGAGGCCCCAAATAGGCCCCCCAGTCCTGACCCAACCCAGTAGCCACATATCATGGCTTTTCCATTATCGTGGGTCGGATCAGGTCCCTAACCCCTGCAATAGGTGGGGGATTGCTGTAGTACAGTGGGAGACAAATACAGTGCCCAAATAATGCTGAATGATGTTGTTGAGTACTGTATAGTTGCTTCTGATTTATGTCAACCCAGCAAATTAGTGACTTCCAAACATCTGTTGTTAGCAGCTCTAGTCAAACAGTGTTGAATACAAAAATGTCATAATTAAGGTTCAAAAAGAGCAGAAACAGGTCATAATCTTGGATCCATTGAAATTGCTTTGATAGTACCTTGCATCATAAACTGATTTATGTTATGTATTGTTATTCTGCTTGGGCACTGTACATGTTTATTTCCTTTTTCTAAGAGTTAGCTTGCATCTTCACACGCTGTTTGATTCTTGATAAATGTATCCTATAATATCAAAAGTAATAAAGGCTTTCTCTTTCATTTGTGGCTGTTTTGATGTGCAGGTAAAGGCAGTGATTTAGAGCAGTGTTTTTCAACTTGGTGCCTTCCAAATAATTTGGAGTATAACTCCTATAGTCCCTTGACCATTAGTCACACTGGCTATGATTGGTAGAGCTGAAAATATCTGCAGGGTACAAGGTTGGGGAAGACTGACCTAGTTCATAAGAACCATTGACATTTTTATTCTAAACTGTAATGATGTTACAGTACCACTGTGCCTGCACTTATTCTGGAGATATCAATGTGAAATGTTTCTGTAACACATCAGAAGTCTTTTTCCTGATGGATTTGACAGTGTTATCTGGAATGTACAGTTGTGGATCAGTAGATATGCTTTATAATTAAAGTAGCTGAGTTGAAGTAATAATTTTGCTAGTTTTTTCTTGAATTGCAAACATTTACTTAAGATCCCAGTAGATTAAGCATTGGAAAATACTGGGTATTCTAATTTTTAGTGATGTAAAAAAAAGTCCCTGGATGGATATAAAATTATTCCAGGGTCATGCAATGCAGGAAAGAAGTGGAATTAGTTCCTTCTGCTACAGTCTTTTTGATGTGACTTCAAGGTCTGTGTTTGCAAAATATTGGTTAGAATGATTAGTTGTTTGACTTTCAGTTTGGAAGCTTGCCATTTTTTAAAGTTAGGGATTTGGTTTTTAAATGTGAAGCTATCCATAAAGATAGTTTGCTGGTTCTTCAGCTTTTGATTGGGACAAAGCCAGAAAGAAAGCAGTGTCAAATAATATATGTGTAGTATAGAATTAGTATTTTCTGATCTTTAAGAGATCTCAGTAAGTTGGTGTTTCTCCCATGAAAATTTCCAAGTATTGACAGTGGCATAGTGTTGTATCTATGCTGATTTAGTGATTAAACAAAATCTAATTATGGTTAGTTCCCATTAATGCCTCTACACATGACCTGTAACTCTATACCATAGAGTTAGGATGGGAAGGACTGAGGGAGTATATGTGGGAAGAAGATAGAGCCAGAAGGTTTGTGCTAACCTGTAGGGTTTTCTTAGTTACTTGATCAGAATTGAGGAGTGTCTGAATTTAGGAGTGATATCAGATTTGCTTAGAAAAGTTCTAGATTATCTGGGTTGTCTCATCCACATCTTCTCCATTTATCACTGTAAACATTCCACCTCTGAATTTTTCAAGTTTCAGAACATCTTGCTGACTGCTTTGTAGAATATGAGTAATGAGGTGTTTGAGTTGGTGATACTGGAGAACAAAAGTTTACTGATCTTTTTTCTATATAATATAGTATAATATATAATATAATATAGCTGAGCCTCGTGGCGCAGTGGTTAAATGCCTGTACTGCAAGTAAAACTGTGCTCACGACCTGGGTTCAATCCCCGGTAGCAGGCTCAAGGTTCACTCAGCCTTCCATCCTTCCGAGGTCGGTAAAATGAGTACCCAGCTTGCTGGGGGGGCAATGTGTAGCCTGCACTCTGTAATTAAAATTGTAAACCGCCCAGAGACTACTTGTAGTAGTATGGGGTGGTATATAAGCAGAACACTATATAATAAAATAGAAATCTGATGCTGAATTACTGGGGAATTACCATTAATTTGTACAGAATATTTGGTAGGGCTATCTCTAATAGTGAGCTTCCAGAAATATGAACACTGATGAGCCTGGCTTAGCTTGGTCAAATTAGGAACACACTACAGTATATTATTTTCTGAACATAGCTGCAGCTAGTTTAAACAGGTGTCCTGTGGGCTGAAAGGACATTGTAGAAGTGAATTTCATGCAGTGTTAAAAAGATACTTTAAAAGTGTTTCAGTGGGTTGTTCAGGGTGACAGAGTCTCACTTCATCATATAAATAGTAATCAGCTGAATGTGTATACTGGACATGTAATGGCTTTTGTAAACAATGACTGCAGGTGTATTAATTTGAATAAGCTTTTATTCTAAATTGTTATATATTTTTATCTACTGTTCAAAACAGCTTCTCTATAGAAAAACATTTCACTTCCCATGCTAGTAGGAATGTTTACTTTACCGATAATTAAAAAACACAAGGTTGCATATCATGGTCTCTCTTTGATGGTTTAAAAATAAATATTTTTGTCTTCTGTATTTTTAGAGATGATTAAGCAAGATTCCTAAACTGATTTCCAGTAGATCAAAGTAGTTAGAATAGGTGGGATTTAGTGAAAATATAAATGAGGCTTATGGAAGTTGCTTCCATTCTAGCAAAATAAAAACAATTTTAATTTTCCAGTTTGTCATGCTTTTAGAGAGTCTTTAATATAGATCCCAACTAATATCATGTGTAATGTGTTGTTAAGTCAAAGATAATTTATTTTATTTGTTACTTTTTTATGCTTTTCTTCCAGTAGTGGGACTTGTGGTGGCTCAGTTTATAGTTGCCTGAGCAGGGTTTTAAAGAAGAGTGAGATATTTAAAGATTTGTTTTACTGATGCTGGCCCTGATGAGTTACCACGGGAAAGCAGGAATTTGAACCTAGGTCTCTGGAGTTGATCTCAATGTTCACTGCACCATACTTTGTATCTTGCCTGTACCATACCAAATTGATATTGAATTATCTCTGGTATTCTTGTTAGTATCCTATCAGGATCGTCTCTGGAGTCCTTGAGAAGGCTCTTTGTAAACTTTCCATCACAAATTATCCAGGATGAGTGATTTCTTTTAGGAATCCTCAACCCCTTTCTCTACACAGATTTATCAATCTCCCCATGTGTCAGATTACCAATTTTAGGCTGTTTGTAATTTATATGAACCCTTGTCTTGGCTTTGTAACTGATTTGATTATTCATGACATAGGAACTTGAGGCCCAGGTGCAGATGCTAGTATGGATATTGTTCGCGAGAGCCATTTTATTCTTAGGTGATAAGTATTTTATTGTTGAGGTAGTGGGATAATTCATAATCAATTAGAACATTAAATTTCAGGGAAATATTAAAATACCTTGTGTATTTGTCTCACTAGAGGTTTGATTCTTAATGAGCTAGCTCCTTAATGTCATTGGAGTCTATTTTGTCAGGAACTTGTTCTTTCTTTCTTAGATAATTTAAAACATGTACAGTATTATGAAAATAGGGCCTTCAGGTGCTTTTTAGAGGCGTCTTGGAAACTAGTAAAACAGGAGGTTTTGGAAGATTCTGTATTTTCATTCTGCGCTTATGCTAAATAACATTTCATCTGAGCAGCCCTGGTTAAACGGATGAAAGACTTAATTTGTGCTTCTTGAAATTATTTTGGTGTTTAAAACTTGTCAGGTGTTATATGTACGTCTACATTATTCTGCTATTCTCAGATGTCTTCAGGATTATACTTTTAGCCATTGTGAAAATTATCTACTCACACATCTCTCTTTCTAGTTTTTAGTGTGCATTGTATTAAAGAATTATTAAAACTTTCTAGAACCCCTTTTGGAGTGAAGGCACCATCTTAAGGATAGTGCTTTACAGTTGAAATTGTTGTGAGCCTGCAGGTGACAGTTGTTCTTAATTTCTTTTCCAGCAAAACAACTGAAGTAGAGATGGGCACGACTTGAAAAAAAATTTTTCCGAGTTGTCGTTAGTCAGGCCGGTCCCGTTTCGGGTCGTTTCCATTTTTCGCGAAAATTCGCAAAAATTAGTCGGTTTGTTTTTTCTTTTTTTGTTGTCGTTAGTACTGGTTTTTTTGGGGGGGGAGCGGGCTCCTGGAGGCACCTCTCTGGGGTGGGTGCCTCCTCTGGCCCGCTATAAGGGAAAGTGGGCTCCTGGAGGCACCCGTGGGTGCCTCCTATCCTAACCCACTAGGAAGGGGAAGCAGGCTCCAAGAGACCCCTCAACATGGGGGTCTCCCCTCCTCACCTGCTGCTGCTGCAAAATGCTATGCAATAGCCATATGGATATTGCATAACATAATGTGCAGACTGTGACTGTGAAGACTAGTGGATGGCACTGAACCCAGAGCCATAGTGAGATGCCTAACTAAGGCTCTCGCACCACCATGTCTCACACAGAAGGGAATTGTACTTGCTGCGTGTAGTGCAATGCAAGCAAGTACATCTGGCTTTAAGGTGGGTTAGTGCAAGGGCTAGGGTTAGGCTACTGACGGGTAAGGTTACGGTGGGCTAGTGGGTTGCACCTCTGGGTGCCTCTCTGACCCACTAAGAAGACAGTCTGTGACGTATGGGTACGGAGTCAAGGGTTAGGGTTAGGGTTAGGGGGGCTAGGGCAGGTTTTAGGGGGCTTTTTGGCACATCCCAGAAGTCTCCATGGCCAAGTGGCCATGCGACTGGTGGGATGGCTCCAAAAATTTGCATGGTCGTCCACTCCCACATGGCTGGCCACTCGGCCAGCCCATCATTGTGCAGGTGTAAAAAAAATAAAAAAATAAAATCAATGGAGGACAGAGGAGGAGAGGAGAGACATTTTGTTGCAAGAAAAAACCCACTGCTTCTGTGAAAAATCTGGCAGTTTATAAATTTTCGCGTGTTTCTGTTGTGCTTGTGTGTTTTTGGACCACGATTTCAAAAACAATATTGCGTTCGCCGCCCCATTTTTGGATCCCCCGCCCCACCGCATGGCATGGCGAAATGGCGACTCGAGTCCGGCTGCCCAGGACGGGGGGGAGGCGGGACCCCCCCTCCAGAAACCACCCCTCCGGTAGGTGCCCTGCGCCCTTAGTCAAGCAGGCATTTTTCCGCCTGCTTTTTTGGCCCGGGAATGGGTGGGGGGAGAGTTTTAAAAGTTTTTTCCTGTGCCGTCCGTGCCGCTTGCTTGCGCTTTAATTGCGGCGGCCGGCGAGACTGGGCTTTTTGCTGGCTGGCTGCGAGCCTGCGGCGAGTGGCGCGAGTCCCACCAGAGCAGCCCAGGACGGGGGATGGGGGGGAGGCCGGGGACCTCCAGAAACAACCCCTCTGGTAGGTGCCCTGAGGCACGGCAGGCATTTTTCCGCCTGCTTTTCGGCCGGGAACCGGGTTTTTTTAACTTTTAAAAACTTTTTTTCTGTGCTGCGTGGCATCGCACGATCGCGCGATGCAAGGAACGAGCACAACAAATCAGACCAAAATTGTTCGTTCGTCGGTTCGAGCTCGAAGTCTGGCGGAGTAATTCCCGTTACCGTTTCCGTAGAGTAACGGAACCGAGTAACGGAAACGGAAACGGGAATACCGCTAAGTCGTGCCCATCTCTAAACTGAAGGGAGTGTCTGTATAATTCAGTAAAGTTAAACTCTTTCATAATGTTGCACTGCGTGTTGAAATTTACTGTGTGTTGGGGAGGGGGTGGAAATGCTGCTATTTTGGCAACAGTCCTCCATCTCATGGGGAGAAGGAGGATAGTGTGATGTGGGAGAAGAAATGTGCTATTTCTTTATCACAGGTTTTCAGTGGGCAAATTAAGCACATGGTTTAACTACCAATTGAATAGTATAAAATGCTTAGTGTACTTTTTTGAGCAAATATTCTAATTTAGTGAAAATAATTGTATGAATTATATGCTTGTATTGTTTGGTATTTTATTCACTTTTATTTTGAGATTGCTGGTTCTACTTTTGTTAATAGACCGTGCTCCAAGATAGCTGTCAAAAAAGATATATGTTTAGGTTAAGATTGACACCAATATTAAAGAATTCGATGCTGTCATGTCATATATGGGAGCAAGGAAGGGTGAGAGTTCCAATCAAAATAATATTTCTTGTGATTTTAGTCTTCCTTAGCTATGGAAGCTTACTGGGGTGTGGAATTGGTAAAAACATTCCTTAAATATCTCACTTACCTTAAAAACGCCTATTAGGGTTGCTATAAGGGTTTTGACTGGATAGCACGTATAATGACAGGTTGACTCTGTCATGTTCGCAATTGACATTTGCTTGAATATACTGTACTATGTTCTGTACATTTTTTCTTCTAATTTGGTAAACAAGTACAGTATCTAGAAGAATAGGCAGGTGTTTTTGTTTTGTTTTTTGCTTGATACAGGAGTTGCTGTCTTTCATTGAGAAAGTTGTGTCACCGTTTCATTGTGCTTCCACATACTGTAGTTCAATTTCTACTATGCTGCTATATTCACAATAGGTTCTTCAAGTAATAGAAGTATGTATTCCCTATGTATTCCATCTAGTATCATTGATGTTCATAGCGCTTTTGGGAGTACAATAGGATTTCTGTGTCTGCAGAACCAGTATCCACAGTTTGATTTGTCTGTGGTTCTTGCTGCAGCAGTCCATCCTGCAGTGAATCCTTTCCCTGTCTCATTCTCTTCAGTGCAGTGGTTCCCAACCTTGGGTCCCTCTTGTACAAAAACTCCCAGAAGCCTTCACCTCTAGATGTGCAGAGTAGGAATTTTGGGAAATCTAGTCCAAGAACCTTTGGAGACCTAAGGTTGGGAACCACTGCTTTAATGGTTTTGCTACTCTCTGCAGTTTTATGCATCTGTGGAGGGAGAACTTGGAACCTTTCCACTACAGATACTGTACTGGGTTATGTTGTATCATGTTATAATAACGGAACTGGAAAAGATGCAGGAGAGAGCGGCAAAAATGATTACTGGGCTGGGGGACCTCCCGTATGAGGAAAGGCTATAGCATCTGGGGCTCTTTAGTCTGGAAAAAAGGCGCCTGAGGGGGGAATATGATTGAGATGTACAAAAGTATGCAGGGCATGAGTAAAGTGGATAGAGGGACACTTTTCTCCCTCTCACAAAATGCCAGAACTAGGGGACATCCACTTAAACTGAGGGTTTGGGAGAGTGGGAACAGACAAAAGAAAATACTTCTTCACCTAGTGTGTTGTTAGTCTGTGGAACTCCCTGCCACAGGGTGTGGTGATGGCATCTGGCCTGGATGCCTTCTTCAAAAGGGGATTGGACAGATTCCTGGAGAAGTCCATCACAGGTTACAACTCATGATGGAGATGTGTGATCTCCAGGCTTAAAACCAGGCTACGTCAAGGGCCAGATGCAGGGGAGTGGTATCAGGAGACAGATATCTAGTCTCGTGCACTCCCAGGCATTTGTTGGGGCCACTGTGAGATACAGGAAACTGGACCAGGTGGGCCCTTGGCCTGATCCAACGTGGCTTTTCTTATATTAATTTTTATGTTACCTTTGTTGTATTGATTGATGTACAATGTCCAGAGTAGCCCAGTAGCTAGAAGGGCAGTACTGTATATAAATCAGAGTGAGTTAGTAAGTGAATTGGCTGTTAAGTAAGGAGCTTATGGCTTGTGGCAAATTCTCATGTGATTTGACATATATAGTATCAGTGTCGTAGCTGGGGAGGGGCCAAGGTGGGATAGCCATCCCTGGGTGCAGCATCTGACTGGGGGGGGGCAAATTGATGTACTGCCACATCTGCATTTCAAGTGGGGAGGACGAGGCTGACCCACTTTCCCAGTGTTGAGGAGGGCAATCGGGCACGGGGTGGGACAGGGCGAGGTGGTGACCAAGGAGAGCACCATAAGTAGTCCTGAAGCTAATTGAAATGGATCTAGATAATCCATTGCCTCCAGGAACTCCTAGAGCTGCAGAGTCATCACATACGCCAGTATTTTGTTCAGCAATGGAACATTTCACACGGGCTGGTAATTATTCATGACATGGGATTCAGTAGCTTTTAAGTGCACTGGGATCCTGAAGGTCAAGGGCGCAACACACACATTGTGACTCTCATCTGTCCAAGGGTTTGTCCACTGCAAAAAATTGGTTCTGGAATGGATTAGTTGTTCTTTATTAATTGAGAGCTTTTTTAGATAGCACTCTGATGTTAGGTTTCTGCAATTATGTAACTGTGTGTTTATTTCTGCGGACATCTTTATTGTAAACTGCAGAAGAGGAAAGTGTCTTGTATATTTCTAGAGGTCAGTCGACCATACTCTTCCTATGTGAAAATGATTACTGATAGTATTAATGAGAAGGGCTGATTCCTCGTAACCAGTAAATTTTGTGTAGCTAAAATACAAGTCTTGCAGTACATGGGGATTATGAATGACTGTAATCGGACTGCATTCTTAGTGTTTATAGTTCACTGTTAACTTCTTCCATCCATTTTCCAAGTTAAGTTATCAGAAGCATTATTATTGCTGCTGTTATGCTTAATATTAAATTAAAGAATGCTGAAACTGGCTTCCAAAGATTGGTTGGAAGAATATGCAGAGTTTCATGATTGCATAGCCTGACAGATGTACAGCTGAATTGCAAGTCTGATTTATTTCAAAGTGAGAATGACAGTCCTTCATACACAGGGCATTATGAAGGAACTGGAGAGTTAAGGAATACAGTTTAGTCTGATTAATGAAATTATATGCTTCATGTCTGTGTATTGGGTTGTGTTCTTTGATGTACTATCTGAACATAAAAGGTACCTGCAATCCCTGTCACCACTTGAGCCTTTAAAGGCAGTTCCAGATTAAAGCACCTCTGACCACTAGGGTGGGTAAAAATCAATGATATGTTTTTTAAAAATGATTTTAAAATATATCATAAATTTAATTTACATTGTGATTTGAATCAATTTAATTTAAATTAAATCAGTCCTGTAGGCCACCAAGCAAATTTCTCATGGGGACTGCAACTTTGTGTTAGTAATGATACCGTTTTCAACCACAGTGGGTTTAGCATAGGAAAGAAATGTGGTGTCCAGTGAAATAAATGTGGCACTCCTTAATGCAGCCTCTCTCTTAATTGTGTTTGCAACTTTTTCTTCATATAACTCTTCATTACTTCACATAAGTTGAGAAGCAACACAAGTGAAAAAAATGGCACTTGTTTAGCAAAATTACTCTGGTATTTTTGACATGAAATAATAATCTATGAGGGACACAGGTTTTCATAAATTTGTTCTCCATTGCTCATGTCCTCTGATTTCTTTACTTGTTTGTATATTGTCATATGAAGAAAATTTGTAAAGACTTATCTGACTTAGGAAAAGCATCCTTGATTGGAATAAGACATTTATAATGAAGACTGTGAAAAAAATTACCCTTTTTGTTTCTGTCATGGTCTATCCTTGGTTCTTTGATGACATGATTGGTGAGTTGTAAGATATGAAAGGCTGAGAACCACCTACTTAGCTTCAATTAGAGATTAAGAATAGCGTTAGAAAAGCAGGAATAAAATGTTCTCTTTTTTTTCATTTCCAGAGACGTGGAGCAATTTCCTATGACAGTTCTGATCAAACTGCACTGTACATTCGCATGCTAGGTAAGTGCAGTCATATTCAAACACCAATATCTCTGTGTGGTCATCTCCTGTTGAGTAGATGACATGCATTTAATGTACATTAATTCTTTCAGGTTTTTATCCCTTGCTCTTCCACTGCTTTCAGTGACATATTTTGCTTGTTGATGTACAGACTTCTAATTTAAAATTTGTTCAGCATAAGTTTAAGAGACAACAGCTATGGTAACTGAGAAGATTATAGATTCCTTGGTAGCCCAGACCTAACTAGGAAGACTTGGAGTGATTAGAGGAATATTCAGGTTTATAATAAATCATACAATTTTATATATATGAAGTATGCAATATAAACAAAGGCTACAGTACGTTATATATTAGTGATTAGGGCTGTGAATGATATGCACAAATGTTTTTACATTTGTTTCCTTTTATTTTGTTCCCCTTCTCTCTGTGGGTGCTTGTTTCATTTTCATTTTTTTTGTATGTATGAATCCTTTTGTTTTGCACAAAAGGGGATGCCTCAATTGGGCTGTTTCATTTCAGGTTTCCCTTTCTTGTTTCCTGGCAAGGAAAATCATAAAGAACCTATAAAACCTCTTTACGAACTACTGAGAAAAACCACACAGAGGAAGACAACAGAGAATCAGTTAATTCCCAAAGTGCCCAACTGTGCATGACAAAGAAATATAATTAAAAGACCAATAAAATATAGAACTTCAATAGAATAAATACAGAATAAATTAACTGAATAACATTTTTTAAATGATCAGAGAGGGAAGTCATTGCTCCCACATGGGAAAAATCAGCAGCATTTTAAAAAAAGCCATAGCCTCCTCTCCCCAAAAAACAGAAAAAACAAGTAAGCAAATACTAGAGGCAAAAATTGCAATGAAAGCCCTTTATTTATTTATTTTGAACATTTTTACCCTACCTTTCTCCTTGGGAAAGGACCCTAGGTGGCTTACAATAATGAGGGACAATGTACGGTCCAGAACATTTAAGACATATTCAAGCTAAGAACAGGGAATTAGAAAAGGCATCTTACAACATTAAAAGGTAACATTAAAGCTACAAAGAGCCCTTCCCAAACATAAACTGAGGAAATGTGGGGAAAATTCCCATTCTCTTAGCTCTGGTCTTCATTTTGTCGAGTCATGAGACCAGTACCAATAAAAAATAATCCAAGAAAAGAAAGGACATCCCCTCATGAAAAAATCCCCAAAGAAATTGAGGGGAGGTGATATAATCCCAAGGAGGCATGCTGGCAAAGAATCCTGGTCAGCCTGGGCCTCCTCCTAGTGAGTTCACTAGTGAGCAATTTGCAGCCTTTTTTCGATCCAAAATAGAGGCCATCCGTTCCGATCTAGACTCCGGTTGCACTAATCCTTGGTCTCCTTGTCAGGTTGAATTTGGGCCTGTGTTACCAGCGGAGGCCTCCAGGTCTATGGCTCACTGCCGGCCGGCGGCCTCTCCTTTCGACCCTTGCCCACCTTGGCTTATTAAATCTGCTGGAGGGAACATGCCGGAATGGACTTCTTCCATCGCCACCGCTTCTTTCCGGGAGGGAATGTTTCCTTCTCGATTGAAAGAGACGCTGGTAAAGCCCACTTTAAAGAAGCCCAGCTTGGCATTGGACGATCTTGCCAACTATCGCCCGATTGCCATTGTTCCCTTCCTGGGCAAGGTTGTTGAGAGGGTGGCTGCCATCTGGCTTTAGTCGTACCTGGAGGAAAACCATATTCTGGATCCATTCCAGTCCGGGTTCAGGCCGTTTTGTGGGACGGAGACCTGTTCGCTCTGCAGGATGACCTCCTCAGGGAGGCTGACAGGGGGTGTTCCTCCCTGTTAGTCCTCCTTGATTTGTCAGTGGCCTTTGATACCGTCGACCACCGTATCCTGCTGGACCGGCTTGCCAAGGCGGGAATCGGGCGCTCAGCACTTTGCTGCTTCCGATCCTTTCTCGACAGCCGGACTCAGCGGGTTCAGCAGGGGGATGATTTGTCGGCCCCTTGGACGCTTCCATGTGGGGTGTCCCAGGGGCTGGCAATCTCCCCCTTGCTGTTCAACATCTATATGAGGCCGGTGGCTGAGGTCATTAGGAGATTTAGAGTTCGCTGTCATCAGTACACTGATGATAAGCAGCTTTATCTCCTTTTCTACCTCGGCAGAGGAGGCAGTACACTCCCTCGATCTTTGCCTGGAGGCGGTCTTGGAATGGACCAGATCCAACAGGCTGAAGTTGAACCCGGAGAAGACCGAGGTTCTGTTCTCCGGGGTTCTAGGTACAATGGCCCCCTCCCTAGTGTGGGGGGAGTTTCCCTCCAGCCTACGGACAGGGCTAGGAATACTGGGCGTGGTCTTGGATTTGGCCCTCTCCCTGGAAGCCTAGGTGATGGCCGTCTCCAAGGCCACTTTTTTCCATCTCCGCAGGATCGCCCAGATCTGTCCGTACCTCGATGAGTCCTCCTTGAGGACAGTTGTGCAGGCCCTTGTGATCTCGAGGATTGATTACTGCAACACGCTCTACGTGGGGTTGCCCTTGACCCTTGTCCGGAGACTCCAGCGGGTGCAGAATGCAGCAGCCAGACTGGTGGTGGGTGCTCGTAGATACGATCACATCACCCCAGTTCTGGCTCGCCTGCATTGGCTACCTGTTGCTCTCCAAAGAAGGTTCAAGGTCCTGGTTTTGGTTTTCAAAACCGTCCACGGCTTGGGTCCTAAATACCTGTCAGAGCGTATCGTCCAGAGGTCAACTGAGGCCAGGCCCACCCGAATATCGCAGGCGCGCTCACTTAGGGTGGCCACTTCTAGTGAGGCGCGGAGGTCGGTCACGCGCAGCCGCGCCTTCTCTGTTGTGGGCCCCATGTTGTGGAACCATCTACCAAGTGAGCTGAACCTTGCACAGTCCCTGCCCGCCTTCAAAAAGGCTTTGAAAACTATGCTTTTCAAGGAGGCATATGGCGACCTTTAATTTAATTTTCCATTTCATTTTAATCTGTTTATTTTGCTTTCCGTTTTTTTTTGTTCTTCCCCGTACATCCTTGCCCCATCTTGCCGAGGGTATTTCCCCTCTTTTTCGATCATACTGTTTTTTACCTTGAGGTTTTTATCTTGTAAACCGCCTAGAGTTCCTGTAGGAAGATAGTGCGGTATATAAATGAAATAAATAAATAAATAATAAATGCTGCCTAGTAGCATGAAAAATCATCCAAAGAAGTGGAAGGAAAAATCTTCCAAAAAATAAGAAAAAAAATGGAAATAAGGAAAGGATACAAAATAGATATGCAGACAGGCAGTAGAAGCCTCTGAAGGAAAAAAAACCTTCACTCCTCACTGGGTTCCAGGCCCGTTTAGAGATTCAGAATACCACTCACAGACCAGTCATTATGTTTGCCTACTAGTAGTTCCTTTTGGCCAGGCAAGGTCTGTTAGCAATATCACTTCTGTCCTTATTAGATGAAGAATTTATCATGTAATGTGACAAAGGGTGAAAGAGAGGTTACATACAATGGGTGAACAAAAACAGTTAAAAGAAAGAGGGAAACAGGAAAGAACAGGAAATGTTGTGTACCCATTTTATTAATATGAATAGTTCATTTTTAGAATATCTTTTAGGTATTAATGAAGGAACATGAAAATGAAATAAAGACCCTCTTTGCGTGTGCATTTACCCCCTTTCTTGTAAACACTAAAGGCCCACCTCTGTGACCTCTTTTTGCTATCAACAGAGATCACTCTGTTGATAACATTTTTAGTAAAATACTACTGGATTTCTGTTTTAGCCATTAGAGCTATTTTGTCTTTTACTGTTGTGCTAAATTGCTGTTTTGGAAATGAAAGTGCCATATGACAAAGAGATTGGCTAATGAAAAAAAAACTGTGGATAAATCCAGCTATAAATATCTGTTTCTGTACCGATGTTTAATTCAAATGCACAGTAGTTGTAGAAGATGCTTGATACACACAAAATTAAGAATTTGTTTTGTTTAAAACTTAGTCTCAGTGACTCATATGAGCAGATATCTGTATAGGAAAGAATTTCAGTGTACTTTCTAAACTAAACATCATCTGTTACGGATTTTGAGATAGCGTGACTGCAACAGGAAAAGATGAGTAGGAGGTGTTTCAGGTATAAGTTATTCAGCTTGCTTTCCATAAACTTTATCTAAACATTATGGAGGAACCTGACTTCATCAGAATCTGATTCATATGTAATCTCTGTTCTCTGTGCATATAAAGTTATAGTAGCTTACTTAAGTGATCATTTTCTATGTGTTCTCATTTAACATCAGGGGCTATTAAGACAAAATCCTCAGCTGTCAGTGCTGAGCTGTTAGCAGTGCTCAACAGTAGTTGGTGGTCAGTGATCAAATTGTAAAGATCTCATTTGTTTCCTATGATCCTGGTCCAGTCGCTAAACATGTCCATCTTAATGACTGTGATGTTGTATATAGCAAATTAGACGTAATTAGAAGTAGGGAGAGGATAGAAACAATTGATCATAGTTGTGAATGTGCCACTGTTTTCCTTCCCACAGTATATATTATTATTCTTGTATTTGTATCGAAGCTGCTGGATAGCTCAGAGTTTAGGCATCTGGGTTGGGAGTTTAATTTCGTACTATGTATCCTTGACAGGTGCAGGATGTGATGATGCGTAGGGTTGCTTCCAATTCTGCAGTTCTAAGACTATGATTGTTATGTTTGCGTTAATTTGCTTGCAGAGATATATTCATCTTTGCCATTCAAAGGTATACTTAAAAAATCTCTTAAATGACATGGAAACATGAATTTCCCCCCTCTTTCCCCCAAGTAAGGAAACATTAACTGCTTCAAGTAGCTTGTTGCCATACTGCATTAACTGATCTTCCTGCTCACTTTTCTTTAAAATAAATATTAGGGTGTCAGCTTACTTCCTCATATTGGTTCCTTAGTACAGTGGTACCTCAACTTATGAATTTAATCCGTTCTGAATGTATGCTCTTAAGTCAAACTACTCTTAAAGTTGGGGTATCTATCTAAAAAATTGAAAAAATAAGTTAAAAAATATTTGTAATTCGAGCAGACCATATCTAAAATTTGTAAGGTGGCAGTTAAAACGGCAACAGTTTTCACTCTTAAGTCGAGTTGCTCTTAAGTCAAATTGCTCTTAAGTCAGGGTACCACTGTATTTTGCAGAGGTAGGAAAAACAGCTCATTTCCACACTGTACTTACATAAGGGATTTACAGGGGTGCCTCGAGTTACGATTAATCTGTTCTTCATGACACTTCATATTTTAAAATTTTCATAACTCAAAATCGAATGGGGCTCAGTGCACTCTGAAAATTGAAGTGTTCTACAAAATTTTCATGTCTCGAGGCATCCCATAGGAAATTTACGTATCCTGGGTGTTTCGTGGAAGACTTCCATTCCCATAGTGCATTGTGTCCCTTAGTATCTTGAGTTTTTTGCAACTAGGGACATTTGTAACTCAAGGCACCAATGTATAAACCTCTTCTTAAAGGCCAAAGTGACATATACAGTGGTACCTTGGCTTACAAGCATAGTCCATTCCAGAAAGATGCTCGTAAACTAATATACTTGTATATCAAACCAAATTCCCCCATAGGAAATAATGGAAACTTTGATGATTTGCTCTGGGCTCCCAGTTGAAATAAGAGGTTGGCAGCCGCAGCTGCTAGGAGCCTGTAGGTGGGAGCCAGCTTTCAGCTACGGAGTCAAACCAGGTAGGTTTTATACCACACACAGGGTCCTGTGCTTCGAGCCCCCCTCCCCAACACAGTTCTCGTTTGTGCAGGCAAAGTTCATTTGGCAGTGGACAACCTCGGGGATCATGGGCAAAAAAAAAAAAAAAAAGGCACAGGAGCCCTGACTGTGGCAAGATCCCCCAAAGGCATCAGGGTGTCATTGGATCAAGGGAGGCGGGCGGGCAGTACGAGTGTGGCATCCCTTCCCTGATGCTCAGGAGCGCAGATGGGGCCAGCAGCCAGGGCAGGGCCCTTCGGAAGTGCAGATGGGCAGCCTGGAGGCGAACGGCATTGTCCCACTGCTTCTTTCCACCCCTGTGGCAGGCTGCTGGACCTGGAACCCCCGCCTGTCCTCATCTTCCTTGGCACGCTGTCTTTCACCCCATGTGGATGGCAGCAGCAGTTGGACTCCAAACTCCGTCAGGTAGCACCGGCAGCTGTCCCTTCTCCTGCCATGTCCAGCTTCTGGTGAACCTGTCTGGTAACTTGGAGCTGTCCCTTGGTCACCAGAGGGCAGGACAGAGAGGGGGAAAGAATCCCTTCCACCTCAACACAGACCAGGACCAGGACCTGGCTCAGGCTCCTGGAGCAAGGAAGATGAAGTGGTTCCAACCTGTCTCCTGGAGCAAGGGAGCCACAGTGACCCCGACCTGGCAGCTGGAAACCAATGGCCCCAACCTGGCTTCTGGAGCAGGGAAGAGGTAGCTGCCATAACCCAGTTCCTGCAGCAGCCCCGACTTAGCAGCCCAAAACTGGTGGCCCCGACCCAACGAGGGGGTGAGCGGTGGTGGTGGAGGGATGATGGCAAAACTTACACAGTACTATCTGTCTGTCTGAAAGCATCAGAGCCATTAAAGCATTGTTACTTCAGAAACAGACTGGCTGACCCTGACTATAAGATACTAGAGTCAGTGGTATTATATGCCACCAAGAACTAAGAAGATTGTGTTCCCACCATTCTACTCACTTAGCAAGTTATTCAGAAAGATAAGGATAGTCAAAAGATGGTGCCCAGACAAGATTTTTGTTTTGCTTTTTGCTAAAGGATGCATCAGCTGCCTAGATGCCCTAAACACATCCAAACTCACCTGATTTTGGAAGCTAAGCAGGATCGGCCCTGGTTGGTACTTGGATGGGAGACCACCAGGGAATACCAGGGGCTGTAGGCGCCTGGAGTAGGAACTTGCAAACCACTCCAGTATTCCTGCCAAGAAAACTCCATGGACATGGAGTCACGAAGAGTCATCATGACTGTAACGACACAACACACTGTTTCTTTCAGGGAGAGTCAAGGTCTTATCTAATATCCAAGTTTTCAAATTTCAAAACTTGTAACAGCTTTGAGGAGAAAGTGTAAAGAAAGTAGATGATCAGTGTCAGCCTTCCAGTTGTAATTGATGGGAAGTTTGAGCAATTTTGCTGACAAAATTAAATTAGGCCACCAGGTATGTGAAAGCTTTAGCAGCTCCTGGTCCTCACAATTGTTGCCAAGCAAACTTTCCAGCATACCAGATACCCCTGCTAGTCACTATTCTGCAGACAGTGATGGTTGACAAATATTTTCAGTACCGCTGGGTAAGTCTGAGGGTGGATCTTTACTTGTTGGCCATGCTTCCAGTGTTGCTTTTTACCCCTTATACAAAAGAGCAGAGCAGAAAGGAGATGGTTTATAAATGGTTCACCTTCATCGAACTTGTCATCTCTGCCCCCAGGATTGTGTTGCCCTTTGCTCTCTAGAAATTCTGTCGTGGTTCCCTTAAAGCAGGGCTGTTCAACTTTGAACAGGCCAAAGTCTACTTTTTCCGGCCCAAAGGGCCTGAGGGCTACTACACTAAAACCTCTACTTACGAATTTTATCTGTTCCGAGCATGTGCTCATAACTAAAAACTTTTGTAAGTACAGCAGCAGTTTCCCATAGGAATGCATTGAAAACCAATTAATCTGTTCTGGAGGGGACAGATTTCAATGCACCATGGCCCTTTAACTGCCCCACTCAGCTGAGACAGTGGGCTGGCAGACCCAGAACTTTGCTGGGACAGTGGTGATCCTTGGGATGGGGGAGGGAGCGGTGGAGAACTTATCCCCTCACTTTTTTTATTGATGGCTGGCAGACTACTTTTGAACCCTTTGCGGGCTACCAGTAGCCCACGGTCTACCTGTTGGGCAGGCCTGCCTTAAAGAGTACTTGGTTCTTGCTCCTTGTCCTAATCACAAAATGGACTTGCCAGAATGCATAGGCTAGCTGTCTAATAATTAAGAGAGAGAATACATAGCACCAAATATGCCTTTAAAATTCATGATTGAAGTTCCTATCGTAGATTGCACACTTCCTCTAGTAAATTCAGTATTTCAAATGTTTGAGTGTTTGGCCCTTATTAGGGAAGACCTATCTTCCCCAAAGCTGTAACACTTATGTAAGTAGATCAAGTCTTCCTAGGTGTCTTTATTCAGTATCATCTTTTTCTTGGAGCCTTTTGTAATTGAAATCTGGAATTAAGTTATTGTGAGGGTTCATTAAATTCAATTAAAGGTTCATTTGTATATTGAAGATTCATGCGAGGACTTTTGCAAAAATCAAATAAATTTTTATTAAACAATTCACCACCAGTGTTCTTATTTTCTTCACTCTCGAGACTTACAACATTAGGAGTTAAAACAGGTAAACTTCCCGTTTCGGAACCAACATGAATATCAACCTTTTCTTCATTAACAAAAGGATTGTGCTTGCTTCTTAAACTTTGGGTTAATATTCTTTCCCCAGTCCTCCATGAGGTCTCTGGAAAGTAGGAGGGAGAGCTCGTAAGGGATGCTCCCATCCCCACCCAGGAATCCATCCTGGTGGGTTTGATCGAAAACCTAGCCCTCCATGAATCGGGTCTTCTCCCAAAGTTAAACCGACTTGGAGGATATGCGAGAGGCAGACAGGTTTTTGCCTCCTCCCTTCTTTCTCCCTCCGTCTGAGTACCCCTCTCCTTACAAACCGTTACCCTCTTAACTGCCACACCGTCGCGAGCCCGCTCTCTCGCGCCCCTCCCATCTACCTTCCTCTGTTCATCCCCTCCTATTTGAATCCCCTTCTCTTTAAATGTCTTTTCTATCTTCAACTCTTCTGTTTGCATTCCCGTATGAACTATTTCTTTCTCTTCATCTAACTTTACTTGTACCCCAATATGCCACGATTTACCAACAATATATTTATGCTTAACCTCTCCTACTTGTACTTCTTTATCTTTAACATCTTTCTGGACCCAACCCATAACTTGTATACCCACAGATTTACCTTTCTCCCTTCCACCTTCAGTTTGACACCCTGTCTCTTTTAACACTTTATCTCTACATGGCTCTTCTAATGTTTGAGTCCCAGCGTTCTTCATGTCGCTGGTGGCTCCTTCCCATTCCTCTCTCAGCATATCCCAAGCCTTAACCCGTTTTACCATGGCCAAATACCCTTCAATAATCTTAATAGATTGTTCCTTTTTCACTTCTTCCCTTTTTTTCCCCTGTAACAGTTTTCCAAGCTGTTCTTCTCCTTCCTGTCTCTTATCTTGATAATCATGAGTTATTTGCTTCGTATCCATTTCTTTCGCGGACAGACCAACATTCTGGTTGACCCTTGGTAGAGTGTCGACCTCACACACACACCCGCCAAGTTGGTTGTCCGCGGGAGTGGTTCAGTTGACCATGGACCCTGGCGAGAGAAATAATCGGCATTAGTGTGTTCTTTTCCCTTTTTATACACGACATCAAAAGCATAAGGTTGTAAACTGAGATACCATCTGGTAAGTCGTGGATTGTAATCTTTCATTCTATTAAGCCAAATCAAAGGGGCGTGATCTGTAATTAATGTAAATTTTGCCCCTAACAAATAGTATTTTAAGGCATTGATAGCCCACTTAACAGCTAGCGCTTCCTTTTCAATGGTGGCATATTTTCTCTCTTTGTCCTTAAGTTTTCGACTAAGAAATAAAATAGGATGTTCCTGATCCCTAATTTTTTGAGCTAATACAGCTCCTATACCCCTCTCCGATGCATCAGTCTGAAGTATGAATGGATAGTTGAAATCTGGGGCGTGTCTTACTGGGTAAGAGCATAATGCATTTTTCAATGTATCATATGCTGTCTGGTGTTGATTTTCCCATCTAACCTTTTTTGGCATGTTTTTTCTAGTTAAGTCCGTAAGGGGTGCTGCAATAGCTGCAAAGTTTTTTATGAATTGTCTATAGTACCCCGCCAAGCCTAAGAAGCTTTGTATTTCTTTTTTAGTAGTCGGAATTGGCCATTTGGACATTTTGTCTACTTTATCTGTTTGGGGAAATATTTGACCCTGGCTAACATTATAACCTAAAAAATCAATATTAGTTCTGGCTATCTTACATTTCTTTGGATTCACTCTTAACCCTGCCATTCTTAATCGATTTAATATCTTTTGAAGGTGGTCCATGTGTTCCTCCCAACTTTTACTAAAAATAATAATATCATCAATATATGCTACCGCAAAATTTTTGTACGGTTCCAGAACTTTATCCATAAGTCTTTGGAAAGTAGCGCCTGCTCCATGTAAGCCAAATGGCATATATGTAAAAATTAAAAAGACCCTGTGGTGTTGCGAATGCGGTCTTTTCCTTGTCACCTGGTCGTAGTGGGACCTGCCAATACCCTTTAGTTAAGTCTAACGAGGACAGTATGGTAGCCTGTCCTAGGCGGTCTAAAATGTCATCTATTCGTGGCATTGGATATGCATCAAATTTTGAAATATTGTTAATTTTCCGAAAGTCAATACAGAATCGAATAGTGCCATCTGGCTTAGGAACTACTACTGGGTGACTTCTCCATGGGCTATTTGATGGTTCAATAACCCCCAACTTTAACATTTTATCCACTTCCTCTTTTATAGTTGGTATTAAATGACGTGGCCATAATCTCCCATTATCCCTTATAATTTGACCAGGCGGTGTATTTATACAATGTTCTATCCATGTAGTCCTTCCCGGTATATCTGAAAATACATCTTGAAATTGTTCTTGTAAATTATGTATATCTTGTAATTGATTGTCAGATAAATCCTGGCAAATAATTATGTGTCCTTTACCTGTTGCCCAATCTGGTCCTAAGTCCTCTGTTGATACCTCTGCCCAGCAAACCTGTCTCTCTTCCCACGCTTTTAATAAATTTACATGGTAAATACCAGTTTTCTTCTTCCTATCTGGGGTTGCTATCTCATAATCGACTGTATTTATCTTACGCAAAATCTGGTAAGGACCTTGCCATTGCGCGAACAGTTTTGATTGTTCTGTTGGCAAGAGAAGTAGTACCTTTTGTCCTATTTTAAATTCTCTCGTATTAACCCCTTTATCATATCTTTGTTTTTGTTTCATTTGAGACATCCCCAAATTTTGATGTGCCAATTCCTGTGCCTTGCGTAACCTATCTCTCATTTCTATTACATGTTTCACAACACAAACAGATGTGTCTTCATGTTCTTCCCATCGTTCCCTAACTAGGTCTAAAATTCCTCTTGGCTTAGTACCATACAGAAGTTCGAACGGTGAAAATCCTGTTGATGCTTGTGGTACTTCCCTGATTACGAACATTAAAGGAGCTAACATTAAATGCCATTTACCTGGAGTTTCGAGAATTATTTTCCTTAACATATGTTTTAATGTCTTGTTGAACCTCTCAACTAATCCATTAGTCTGTGGGTGGTATACAGTTGTGTGAAGAGGTTTAATATCTAATATCTTCCACATCTCTTTTAACGTATGACTCATAAAATTTGACCCTTGATCAGTCAAAATTTCACGTGGAAATCCTAATCTGGTGAATACTTGTAGTAATTCTCTTGCCAACACCTTAGCTGATGTTGATCTCAATGGTATCGCCTCTGGATACCTGGTGGCATAATCGATCAACACCAATACGTGAGTATGACCCCCTGCAGACTTTCTTAGGGGCCCTATTATGTCTATGCCTATTCTGTCGAAAGGTTTATCCATTAATGGCATTGGAATTAGTGTTGCCCCTTTTTTAGGTCTTGGTTGTGTTTTTTGGCAAATGTTACAGGTTTTACAAAATTGTTCAACATCTTTTGCTATTCCTGGCCACCAGAATCTTTGTTCTATTCGTGCTCTTGTTTTATCACTCGCTAAATGTCCTGCCACGGGTATGTCATGAGCTAATATCATCATGTACTGTCTAAACCCTTTAGGAACAATTAATTTATCCCTCCCTTCCTGGTCAACATAGTACAATAACCCCTGTCGCATTTCTATTCCTTTTTCTCCTATGTTGGTCCCGCCCTCCAATTTGGCGCAGTCCCTTAAGTCCTGTAAAGATGTGTCGTCCTGTTGCCACGTTCTCACCCTTTCCCTTGTCGCTTTAGTCATCTCATCCCAATCCTTGGCCATCTGTTTCCAGGGTAGATATTCTGGGTTTGTCACGTCCGAGCACATAGCATCCTGCGATAATAAAAAATTATTTAGTCCCTCCCAATCACGTCCTAACAACATCTCATTAGCTAGTGATGGAACTATTCCTATAGTCATATAATAATCTTTGTCGTGTATTCGAACATTTGCCCTCGTTGTATCATATAATTTTGTATCTCCATGTATACATTTTACTTGAATAAATCCTTTCTGTTTCGCCCCTTTTATGTCCCGTACTAAAGATTGTCCGCAACCCGTGTCTATCAAAGCTTTCTTATGTTCTCCGTTCACCCACACATCTATTTCCCATTTTTTCCTAGAGTCTAAAAGGTCTCTAGAGTCCTCCATTTTTCCCACGTCGGCCCATGCGCAGTTGTAACGTGGGCATTGTTTTTTTAAATGATCTTCGGAGCCACATAAATAACATACGAATTTCCGTTGTCCTCCTGTCGGGAAGGTTAGGCTTGGACGATCTGGAGGTCCCCAAGTTATTTTGGTTCCCGGTTTTTTACTGGTTTCTTGTTGTTTTCCTTTAGTCTCCGGCTCCATTCTGGTCGGGAATTGTTGTGTGTTAGCCGCCATCTTGTCTTGTCCGGGTATCCGGTCTCGTTGTTTCTCATGAGGACCTATCATCTCGCGAGAGTTATAATGTTTATCATTGGTAGTGTTGTAATTTTCCAATAGGCGGATCACTTCTTCTAGATTTGTTGGTTGGTTCCTTCTTACCCAATTGTTCACCGACGTGGTTGCTGTGGTTAATAATTGTTCAATTACTATTTGATCTATTGCTTCCGCGAAAGTTTTTGAATCCGGTTTTAACCATTTTATTACATTGGCTTTCATACGTTGTGCGAGAGTACGGGGGTGTACGCCTGTTTGCATATGTAAGTCCCTAAATTTTTTCCTGTATGCTTCTTCTGAAATGTTAAATGTTAGTAATATGTTTTTCTTGACAATCTCGTATTGTGTAGCTTCTTGTGGGTTTAGCGCATCAATTATACTTTGTAATTCGCTGGTTAGACATGGAGTGAGTATCAGAGTCCATTGATCTTTTGGCCATTTCGCTGCAATAGCCGTGCGCTCAAATGTATTTAAAAATGTTTCTATGTCGTCTGATTCCGTCATTTTCTGTATTTTAACTGGTAACTTCAACATTTGTTTTTCTTCTTCGGGTGCTTTCGACTCTTGTTTTGGCGGTAATTGTTGTTTTACTTGCATCTCATATTTATCCAATCGGTCCATTAACTTCTTATTTTGATCCGCTAACATATCGATCATTTTTTCTTGTCTACTTATGGTGTGTCGCAGCCAATTTTCTGTCGTATTTTGGTCTTCTTTGAATATTCCTTCCCGTTGGGTGCCAATTTGTGAGGGTTCATTAAATTCAATTAAAGGTTCATTTGTATATTGAAGATTCATGCGAGGACTTTTGCAAAAATCAAATAAATTTTTATTAAACAATTCACCACCAGTGTTCTTATTTTCTTCACTCTCGAGACTTACAACATTAGGAGTTAAAACAGGTAAACTTCCCGTTTCGGAACCAACATGAATATCAACCTTTTCTTCATTAACAAAAGGATTGTGCTTGCTTCTTAAACTTTGGGTTAATATTCTTTCCCCAGTCCTCCATGAGGTCTCTGGAAAGTAGGAGGGAGAGCTCGTAAGGGATGCTCCCATCCCCACCCAGGAATCCATCCTGGTGGGTTTGATCGAAAAGAGTCCCCTCTAAACCTAGCCCTCCATGAATCGGGTCTTCTCCCAAAGTTAAACCGACTTGGAGGATATGCGAGAGGCAGACAGGTTTTTGCCTCCTCCCTTCTTTCTCCCTCCGTCTGAGTACCCCTCTCCTTACAAACCGTTACCCTCTTAACTGCCGCACCGTCGCGAGCCCGCTCTCTCGCGCCCCTCCCATCTACCTTCCTCTGTTCATCCCCCCCTATTTGAATCCCCTTCTCTTTAAATGTCTTTTCTATCTTCAACTCTTCTGTTTGCATTCCCGTATGAACTATTTCTTTCTCTTCATCTAACTTTACTTGTACCCCAATATGCCACGATTTACCAACAATATATTTATGCTTAACCTCTCCTACTTGTACTTCTTTATCTTTAACATCTTTCTGGACCCAACCCATAACTTGTATACCCACAGATTTACCTTTCTCCCTTCCACCTTCAGTTTGACACCCTGTCTCTTTTAACACTTTATCTCTACATGGCTCTTCTAATGTTTGAGTCCCAGCGTTCTTCATGTCGCTGGTGGCTCCTTCCCATTCCTCTCTCAGCATATCCCAAGCCTTAACCCGTTTTACCATGGCCAAATACCCTTCAATAATCTTAATAGATTGTTCCTTTTTCACTTCTTCCCTTTTCCCCCCCTGTAACAGTTTTCCAAGCTGTTCTTCTCCTTCCTGTCTCTTATCTTGATAATCATGAGTTATTTGCTTCGTATCCATTTCTTTCGCGGACAGACCAACATTCTGGTTGACCCTTGGTAGAGTGTCGACCTCACAGTTATTTATTTATTTATTTATTTATTTATTTATTTATTTATTTATTTATTTATTTCCCACTCCATCTAGCAACAAGGCTACTCTGGGTGGTTGACAAAAATTCCTCAAAGACCAGGCATAGACAAAATATAGCTTATAAACAATACAACACAATAAAACATAACAAACAGTATAATACTATGTTTCTCACATTGATGCTTTAAAATAGATCTATAACATTCAGAACATCCATGAACAGCCTCAAATTTGAGCCTGCAAATTAAGATAATATATTTTATAGCAGCTGTTATTTATTTGATAAAATGCTTTTCTGATAAGCAAAATACAGTGTAAGTAGAAAAGAAATCTTACATAGGCTGAACTCGTATTGCTTTATATAGTTGTACCTAGAATAGGTCCAACGGGCCAGAGTGCTATATACCATTAATGAGACCTCTAGGACTAAGGATGACCACTAATCTTCATTTCTTCATTTCTTTATCTTTTAGTCTTCTATTCCAGAAGACTATTCCAGATAGCCTTCTATTAGATGCTTTTGTTCTTATGTTCTTATTTTGTGCCATTTAAAGGTTTCTTGACTTGAACAGGTCCACCGAATCAGTAGAGTTTATGGAGGAGTTGGCCCACCAGGTCCCAACTGATTAAACAGATCTACTTTAGGTGTAGCTTAGTACAGTACATAACAAGATTTTATCCATTGGGGTTTTATGTCTCCGTTTTGTTGCTGTGTACAAATAACCTTTTGAAATTCTTCATCCTGTTTGAAGACAGAGAAATTGTGGGGTAGGAAGAACTATTTCACAAGTTATCTGCAGTGGAAGGAGAAGTTCTTCACCGGTTTCCCAACAGTGGGGCAAACAGTTAGCAATAATATATTGCTGATTTCTTTTTTTCCCCAGTGACATTTTTCTTCTTCTTGCATGGCTATTGCAGGTGGTAGCAACGTCTGCTGTGCTGGGTGCCTTGCAATCATTTTGCTTCCTTCAAAGTGCCCTCCGCTTAACAGTGGTAGTGGCAGGGGAAACAGCCACCCCAAAATGGTGGAGAAATTGACTCCACATATATTTACAGCTCAGCATCTTCTCAAAAGCCTCTGAATGGACATTTTTGAAGGGCCATTGTAGATATATGTTCTGAGCTGTACTTCTGGTGGTTTAAGTCTCTGGCTGTGGAGTCAAGAGGTTGGAAGTTTGATTCCCCACTGTGCCTCCTTGATGGGTGGACTCAGTGATCCATAGGGCCTCTTCCAGCTCAGTAGTTCTGAGAGTATAATGCAGGTCTTTCCCTTTAAGTCCCTGGCTACTTTTGTTTCCTGATTGTAAAAGTCTCTCTGGAAGGAGTCACCTTAATGATATTTTCACCTAGAGTTCCACTGACATGTGGAAAGTTGGTGCAGGGGCAGCTGTGCTGTCACAGAGACGATTACCCATATTTTCCTCATCTATAAGATGCCTCCATGTATAAGACCCCACCTTTCATAACCATACGGTGCTCTCCTTGGCTTACTTCTGCGTATAAGACAACCCTCAATTTTTAGTCTAACAATTTTAGACAAATGTGTAGTCTTATACATGCGAAAATGCTGTATATCATGAAAGGTGGACACCCGATCAATTAATTTTCTATTGATTTGAAGGAGAATGGTTGAATTTGTGGAGAAATTTTGGCACATTTCATAATGCCAGGAAAACACATAGTACTGTAGCATATTTAAGATAGATTTATTCATTACATGTCATTGAGGAATAAACAATATGGTTATATCATTGGATAGTGTTAGCTTTGCTGAACATTAACTTTTAGTTTTTGCTTTTTGAAAAACTCACAAGTCATAGTAACAACTGCAAAGTAACAACTTTTTAGGACATGCCCAGGGAGCTGAAACCATGCTGGGCTATTTTGATATTATATGATGGCAGGGAAGTAGTGGTCTCAGTTTTTTTCTTATTTCTATGTGTTGTCAAGTCAGAACCAACTTTTAGCCACCTTGAAAGGACTTAGAAGGTAAGTATTTTAGAAGTGGTTTTACCAGATGTACTCCCCCCATTGCCTTTCCATGGCTGAGTGGGGATTCAAACCGTGGTCTCCAGAGTTCTAGACCATCACTATTCACTCAGGAGTGGAGTCATGGCAACTGTACTTCTTTTCTTGTTAGGTCAAAACGTTTAGCTGCTCATCCAGATAGCTTGTTCAGACTGAGGGACGTTGGTAGGAGACCTCCAATTTATCCTCCCTGTTGGTTTCACTTTATGCTGGTCTCAATAGGTTTGTTAGATGGACAATGGCTCTCTGTGTGTGTGTGTGTGTGTGTGTGTGTGTGTGTAAAAGTCACATTCTGCAGCCCCTCTCAACACCCGTTAAACATGGGATGTTAAGAATGGCCTCCTTGGTAGATGTGTGAAGTGGTTCTGATTTCTCTGGGGATAGATGAAAGGGCAGCAGGATAAATAGACTAAAGAAGCTAATTGAATGATTAGTGAAACATTTAGACCTAACAAGAAAAGAACTCCATGGCTCAACTTACAGATAACATCACCTGGATGACTGAGAATCTTCACAGATATGTTACACTATTCATTACACCACACAGGGTATCTTTGGTTTTTTTAGCTAGTGTTTAAAACTGAAACTTACTACTTTAATACAAGCAAAATTCAAAGAAACAAACCAAACAAAAGTAAAAAACATGTGGCACCCAAAAGAATATTATATTTTAATGTAAGCTTTTGTGGATCAAGTCTACTTCTTTGGACATATAGTAACAGACGAGATATTCAGTGAAATATAGAATTGAATATAAGTTTCATGTCACATATCCATTGGCTGTTGGGTGTATGGTACATTTACATGCAGTGATTTGGCTTTTGTTGTTTTAGGGCTCTGTTATAAAACTTCTCCAGGAGACAGAAAGCAGACACCAGATCTGGGTAAGGCTGAGGAGGGGAGGGGGAGAGAAGGGGGGAGGTGAAGACTAGGGGACTATTTGAGAGTGGGAGAATAGGAGAATTTTGAATGCTGAGGTGACAGAAGGGAATTTATGAAATACAGGCAGTTTTTACCTTAGAACAGCCTTGTGGTGAAAGATTGGCTTGGTAGCGGTGAAGAAAATAACAGTGGCAGTACAGAAGTTTTAGATTTGGTGGTGACTTAACAAACATTGAGTTATATCCAGTCCATTTTTATGGGTGTCCATCATGCATATAGAGATTGTTCTATTTGCCCTATGAAGAGTGAAGATGGGCATTGTTGGCAAAAGATGGCATTGGCCAGTGTTGGCGAACCTATGGCACAGGTGCCAGAGATGGCACTCAGAGCCCTTTCTGTGGGCACCCGACATCACCCCTTCACAATGACCTGTATTCAGGTTAAATTGCTGTATTGGCATTTTGCTAATAATAATAATAATAATAATAATAATAATAATAATAATAATAATAATAATAATAATAATAATAAATAGTGGGTTTTGAATAGCCATTTGGGCACTCGGTCTCTAAAAGGTTCGCCATCACTGGCATAGGCCAAAGTGGTTGAGGAGCAAGTGAAGCTGCCTTTGATACTGTATATGACATTGCTAGATCCTGTGATTGTGTGGGCAGAGTTGGCATCTGGGTTTGTGGCAAAGTTTAGTCCCCTTGTTTGTGCTGCTGTTTTTTAATCCCTTGTGCGTTAGTATTTGGTAGAGATTGGGACAATGTCTATAAACAAGCATGTCAAGGGCTTTGAAGAGTGAGGTTTTCTTGTCAAGGATGGGCTGGAGATCACTTGGGATGTGTGTGAGTGGTCTCACTTGTGGACTGTAAGTGACAACCAATGAGTTTTGTCATTTAGCCAGAGAGTTACAAGTTATAAATTCCAAGAAGGAATTTAAAATAGGGATAGCAACATTAACTCTGCTCATTGATTCTGCTTCGTATGTACTGAATTCTGAGCAGAGATCTATTTGTTTACCTATTGAGTCAAATGTGAACAGGAATAGATAGTTAAGAGGTTTCCCCTAAGGCACTGCAGCTGGTGTGATGTGTCCATCACAGACACATTTTAATGATTGGCTGTCATCAGCGAGGGGCTCTGCCAAATCTTCTTTTTGCTGTTCATAAGAGGTTGCTAATGAGATCTTTGCCCAAGTTTTTGTTCACACAGCAGGAAGTGGCTGGCTGTACAATAAAAAGGGCTTTTGAGATTTGGAGTTGTGGAGTTTGGTTAGCTTCTACGGATTTGAGGCTTAAGTCATTACTTGTGTCTCTCCCCATTGAATCAATATTTATTAAGACTTTAATTCAGATATTTTATTTTCTGATGTTTGAAAGGGTTTGAAAGAGTCAGATTGTAAAATTTGTCTTTTTATTCTGTACTACAAGTCCATGTAAGTAGAATTGGAAACAGTTGGGATTTCCAGTTTTTTACCAGGCAACTTTTCCTGTTCCACTTTATCTCTGACTCCTGTGATGTATTTGTATGTAACCTCTTCCATTTATAATGGTCACAAAGTAACATGGAATGTTTAAATAGAGGTGGTTTATATCCTTAGTTTAACTAGGGGCTTATGCAGTTACCTACATATTCACCACTGAAGTCAGGAATAGATCTTGGACTTACCAAGCTCCTCCACTCCATTCTCACTTCATGTATGATGCAAGATGGTTTCCCCTCTCCCCTCTTCCTATGCTCCCAATTCTATCCTGGAGGGGCCTATTACGTCTGAATGTAGGTGTTGCATCTGAAGCACCCCAACTAGGTGCTATTTTGCATTTCAGTTTTTGTCAAAAAGGAATAGAGCAGTTTATTTATGGTCTGTGTTTGACCAAATGGTAGTCCTCCTAGTCCTTCAAAATTATGGAGGATTTAAATGGTCACAATGGATGCCACTGTTGAAATCCCATGATAACAAGTTTTTTCTAAGCAAGTTATTTTCTTAGAAAAAACAAAGGCAAGAACGAAGGAAGCAATCATCCTTCATCTACTCCAGGCCTGCTCAAAGTTCGGCCTGGGGGCCAAATCCGGCCCGTCCAGGCCATTCTGAGTGGCCTACGGCTGGCTGGCCCGCCCCTCCCTCAACCCTCCTTCGCCCCATGTTTTTTTTAAAATCTTCTGCCAACACTGACACCGCTGGGAAGCTTGGGAGGCTGGGTGGTCTGCCGCCACTGGCACCGCAGGGGAATGTGTGTGGGTGGGCAGGCCAGCGGGCCTCTGCCACCGCCAACGAGCTTTGGGGTGGGCCGGTGGGCGAGCCGTCGCCACCACTGGGGAGCTTGGGGGGGGTGCAAGGTCGCACAGATCGCCTCTTCCAAGGGGCGACCTGTGGCCACAGCTCCCTGTGCTTCCTTTGGTCCCCACCTTCCTTCTTCCCACCCTCCCTCCCTTGTTCCCCACCTTCCTTCCTTCATCTCTTGGTTTCCACTTTCCTTCCTCCCTCCCTCCCTTGGTCCCCGCCTTGCTTCCTGCGGGTGAGGTTGCAAGGGGTCAGTGGGTTGGGCTTATGGATCAGTGGGTGGGGCTTGCAGTGGGGTGGCAGGGTCGGGGAGCAACCAGCCCCTGCCACATTCTCAGCCACCAAATCTGGCCCTCCTTACAAAAAGTTTGGGCACCCCTGATCTACTCTTTTTGTGTCTGATAGATGAGATCAAGTTGGTCTTGTTTGCCTTGATGTGCTTCCCATAAAGTAAAGTCTACTGTCCTCCATAGCCGTTATTCTCCTGCATG
Organism: Phrynocephalus guinanensis; assembly: GCA_037367245.1. Taxonomy (NCBI): domain Eukaryota; kingdom Metazoa; phylum Chordata; class Lepidosauria; order Squamata; family Agamidae; genus Phrynocephalus; species Phrynocephalus guinanensis. The sequence continues at coordinate 45,636,186 of CM074739.1, forward strand.
GTTACAGAGGCCAGAATGTGCTTCGTTTCCATTCCTACTCTGGTATTTGAGGGTTAGTATGAAATAGTCCTGAATAGCCTTATGGTGAGCATTTTGACCTGGGAGCCATGTTGATCTGATTGGTGCTGGCAAAGATTAGGATTGTATATCTGATTCAATAGTTATGTAGTATGTACCATTTGAGTGGCTGTTTTGTCTTATTTTATATGAAGCAGTGCAAAATCTCTTTTTTAAAGAAACCAAATGCTTCCCAAGAGCAAAAACATATGTTCAGAGAAATGTGTTTTTCTAGCTCTTATATTTAGATTCCAGCAATATCAGCTGTTATCCTAGTTCTTTTTTGTTTTGTTTTCTACTTAAAAATAAACTTTGAAACACTTTTTTTGCATTTTAAAGAGTTTTTGCCAAAGGTGACATATGTTTGAAAAAGTAATTGGGAAAAGGGGAATTTGCTAGGAGAAACTCAACCATGTATCTCACGATTGGTCCAGTGATGGTGTTTTAAAACTATAAACTTTGAAAATACAGTATCTGCTTAGTGAAAAGTCTGTAGTGAATTGAGGACCTGAGCTTTTCCTACTGTGGACTTGGAAGGCAAGTCATTTGGACATTCTCTGTACCGCTGTCTGCCAAGTAAGCATTGAACTTGTGTACATCCTCCCGGTCTCCTCCTCGCATAGTAACCATTAATTGCCATGACATTTGAGCTGATCAAACTATGATTTTTGTTAATTTTGATGCCGGGCAGGATTGGAAACTGACTGCATTAGTTGTCAGTTTTGGCTTGTTAGCAAACTTGGGATTGTAATGAAAGGAGGAAGAGCAGGAACCATAAAATATGAGGTTAGCCATAGTTCAAGATTGGTTTACAGTAGAGATGGGCACGACTTAGCGGTATTTCCGTTTCCGTTTCCGTTACTCGGTTCCGTTACTCTACGGAAACGGTAACGGGAATTACTCCCCCAGACTTCGAGCTCGAACCGACGAACGAACAATTTTGGTCTGATTTGTCGTGCTCGTTACTTGCATCGCGAGATCGCGCGATGCCACACGCGGCACAGAAAAAAAGTTTTTAAAAGTTAAAAAAACCCGGTTCCCGGCCAAAAAGCAGGCGGGAAAATGCCTGCCGTGCCTCAGGGCACCTACCAGAGGGGTTGTTTCTGGAGGTCCCCGGCCTCCCCCCTCATCCCCCGTCCTCGGCTGCTCTGGTGGGACTCGCCGCAGGCTCGCAGCCACCAAAATGCCCAGTCTCGCCGCCGGCCGCCCGCAATTAAAGCGCAAGCAAGCGGCACGGACGGCACAGGAAAAAACTTTTAAACTCTCCCCCCACCCATTCCCGGGCCAAAAAAGCAGGCGGAAAAATGCCTGCTTGACTAAGGGCGCAGGGCACCTACCAGAGGGGTGGTTTCTGGAGGGGGGGGTCCCGCCTCCCCCCCGTCCTGGGCAGCCGGACTCGAGTTGCCAGTTCGCCATGCCATGCGGTGCGGGCGGGGGATCCAAAATGGGGCGGCAAACGCAATATTGTTTTTGAAATCGTGGTCCAAAAACACACAAGCACAACAGAAACACGCGAAAATTTATAAACTGCCAGATTTTTCACAGTAGCAGTGGGTTTTTTCTTGCAACAAAATGTCTCTCCTCTCCTCCTCTGTCCTCCATTGATTTTATTTTATTTTATTTTATTTACACCTGCGCAATGATGGGCTGGCCAAGTGGCCAGCCATGTGGGAGTGGACAACCATGCAAATTTCTGGAGCCATCCCACCAGTCGCATGGCCACTTGGCCATGGAGACTTCTGGGATGTGCCAAAAAGCCCCCTAAAACCTGCCCTAGCCTTAACCCTAAGCCTTGACTCCGTACCCATACGTCACAGACTGTCTTCTTAGTGGGTCAGAGAGGCACCCAGAGGTGCAACCCACTAGCCCACCGTAACCTTACCCGTCATTAGCCTAACCCTAGCTCTTGCACTAAGCCACCTTAAAGCCAGATCTACTTGCTTGCATTGCACTACACGCAGCAAGTACAATTCCCTTCTGTGTGAGACATGGTGGTGCGGGAGCCTTGTGAAGGGAAGGTATGACCCTATCACTCTCACACTGGTCTCACGTCTGCACATTATGTTATGCAATATCCATATGGCTATTGCATAGCATTTTGCAGCAGCAGCAGGTGAGGAAGGGAGACCCCCATGTAGAGGGGTCTCTTGGAGCCTGCTTCCCCTTCCTAGTGGCAGGAGGCACCCACGGGTGCCTCCAGGAGCCCACTTTCCCTTTATAGCGGGCCAGAGGAGGCACCCACCCCACAGAGGTGCCTCCAGGAGCCCGCTCCCCCCCCAAAAAAAACCAGTACTAACGACAACGAAAAAACGAACCGACTAATTTTTGCGAATTTTCGCGAAAACCGGAAACGACCCGAAACGGGACTGGCCCGACTAACGACAACTCAAAAAATTTTTTTTTTCAAGTCGTGCCCATCTCTAGTTTACAGTATACTGTAAACTTGAATGTAATGTACAGGTGAAACTCGAAAAATTAGAGTATTGTACAAATGTTCATTTATTTCAGTAAGTCAATTCAAAGATTGAAACTAGTACATGAGAGACTCATTACATGCAAAGCGAGATATGTTAAGCCTTACTTTGGTATAATTGTATTGATCATGCCGTACAATTTATGAAAACCCAAATTCACAATCTCAGAAAATTAGAATATTACATGACATCAGTAACACAAGGATTGGAAATAGAACAATATTGGACCTCTGAAAAGTATAAGCATGCCTATGTACTCAGGACTTGGTTTGGGCCCCTTTTGCATCAATTACTACCTGAACATGGCGTGGCATGGATGCTATCAGCCTGTGGCACTACTGACGTGTTATGGAAGACCAGCATGCTTTAATAGTGGCCTTTAGCTCCACTGCATTGCTTGGTCTCATGTCCCTCATCTTTCTCTTGGCAATTCCCCATAGATTCTCTATGGGGTTCAGGTCAGGCAAGTTTGCTGGCCAATCAAGTACAATAATCCCATGGTCATTGAAAAGGGTTTGGGGACTTTTTGCAGTGTGAGCAGATGCCAAGTTCTCCTGGAAAATGAGGTCAGCATTCCTATAAAGCTTGTCTGGGGAAGGAAGCATGAAGTGCTCCAAAATCTCCTGGTAGACAGCTGTGTTGACCCTGGACTTAATGAAGCACAGTGGACCAACACCAGCAGATGACATGGCTCCCCAAATCAACACAGACTGTAGAAACTTCACACTGGACTTCAAGCATCATGCATTGTGTGCCTCTCCATTCTTCCTCCAGACTCTGGGTCCTTGGTTCCCAATGAGATGCAAAAGTTGCTCTCATCAGAAAAAGAGGACTTTGGACCACTGAGCAACAGTGTTCAGGAGCGGCTTGACAAGAGGAATATGACATTTGAAGCCCATGTCCAGGATCTGTCACTGTGTGGTGGCTCCAGCCTCAGTCCACTCCTTGTGAAAGTCCCCAACACTTTTGAATGGCCTTTTCCTGACAATCCTCTCCAGGCTGTGGTCGCCCCTGCTGCTTGTGCACCTTTTTCTTCCACACGTTTCCCTTCCACATAACTTTCTATTGATGTGCTTTGATACAGCACTACGGGAATACTTCTTTTGCAATCTGTACCTTTTGGGGCTTTCCCTCCTTATGGAGGGTGTCAGTGATAGTTTTCTGCACAACTGTCAGGTCTCAGCAGTCTTTCCCACGATTGTGATTCCTACTGAACCTGATTGAGAGACCATTTAAAGACCCTTGCAGGTGTTATGGATTCATTAGCTGATTAGAGTGGGACACTTTGAACCTAGAATTTGAACCTTTTCACACTATTCTAATTTTCTGCGATTGTGAATTTGGGGTTTTCATAAGCTGTATGTCAGAATCATCACAATTATACCAAAGTTAGGCTTGACATATCTCGCTTTTCATGTAATGAGTCTATCTCATATATTAGTCTCACCCTTTGAGCTGACTTACTGAAAAATCAACATTTGCATGATATTCTAATTTTCCGAGTTTCGCCTGTACAGTAATTTTCAGTGGTATTTTTAATTTGAAAAAGAGTTGGGATGCTACATGAAATAAGGTTACATTTTGTATGTATATTATGTTTAGTCACCTGTAGCAAAATACTGTGATGTTGTATTGCAAAAGCAATGGATGCTTGTAGCTGATTGAGTACCCCCCCCCCATTAATCTTCCTTACCTAACATGTTCTAATACAGTGATGACGAACCTTCAGCACTCCAGATGTTTTGGACCACAACTCCCACAGTCCTTAGACATTGGCAGTACAGGCTTGGAATTCTGGGAGTTGTGGTCCAAAACATCTGGAGTGCTAAAGGTTCACCCCCACTGTTCTACTGGGTCCAGAGATCTAGATGCATTTGTTTATTTGACTGCACAGTTTCAGGTAAAATAAAGATATGTTTTTTTCTGATAAGAGTAATAAGTGATTTACCTAAAGTGGAGAATGCATGCAGGTTTTGTCCTCTTACTGATGATAGATTTTAGTGAAGCTTTGTATAATCGAACAACTGAACATGACTAAGTAAATATTAGTGGCAATATCTGAAGTTGTAAACACAGTTGTGTTTATATTACAAAAATTAATATCATTGTAATAAAGCTGTTAAACTGACCTTTTTGGTTAACAGATGTTAATAACACTAGAAAGAAAAATTAAGTTTTAACTTTGTTTCTGTTTTGCTGTGCTTTGGTCTTTCATTATTGTAGCGTAGCTTAGCATATGCATTGTTGTCTGAGTACTTATACATACATTTGGCTATGTATAGAAATAATTTTATGAGAAACATGCAGTTACATGTTTGAAAGATTTTCAAACTTGTTTTGAAACTGCCTTGATAATAAAAACCATTCAGTAGATTCATTTATAATTGTTAGACTACATACATAAACATCTACATCTTGCAGCTGTGATCAGTTGCAGATTTCTCTGTAGCTCATCGATGCAGTGTGTTTCACTCTTGACCCTATTTCTAGGAGATGTACGAGTAAGAAGTCGGGCAGGATTTGAAACAGAGAGAAGAGGTTCTCATCCATACATTGATTTCCGTATTTTTCACTGTAAGTATTTAAATAATAGCAGAACGCTAATGAAGGATTCCAATTGTGTTTGGCTCCTTAGCTTCAAGTAATGGATGGATTATTTAAAATGAAAGTTAACATTTTCCTGGAAATTTTGTCATTTCTTCTTGAGAAATAAGGCACTTACAGTGTAGCATCAAAGCTAGTATAGTGTTTTCTAAATCCCCATGGTATTGAGTTGAAAATAGAATTTATTATTATTGTTTTATTTATTAGATTTATATACCGCGGTGATCTAGCCCAAAGGCTACTCACAATTTCCTGTTAATACATGAATGAGAGGACCAAAAGTTTCACACTTGGCTTGAGAAGGAACTAGTGCGATCAACTATTTTGTAATTTTGCTCACATGCAACGGTACACTAACAATACCGATGCTAACAATTTCCTTTCAGCATTTTTACAGAAGGAATAAATCTATAATTTTTAATTCCTCTCACAGGCTTTGCTATTGGATGTTAGGAATTTGCTGCAGTATCGTGAATATTATAGAAGAGGCTGGGCTGTAACCTGTGGTATTTCTTTCTGATGAGCTCAGTTGTATAAATGAAAATCTAACAGTAAAACTTCTTAAAATAATCTTTGATTATTTGCTGTATGTATTAGGATACCTAGAAAGTGCTGTTACTGAAGAAGGTTCTCGATGTTTAAGTCAACTATTTTGCTACCAAATGAAGTTGGATATAATAACACTTCAAATACTGAACCTGTTTAAAGTGCTGTGCTGTTCATGGATTCTTCATTTACAATGTTAGGGCATATTAGCAAACCACGTTGTCTTATTGCATTATCAGGTTCAAGTAGAAAAGGGTGTTGCTTCTGTTTTAAAACAAGTCTGACAGATGCTTTCATCACTTTCTTAAGTGAAGCATTGGAAAATGTGAGAAAGAAGGAGTCATCTTTAATTATTTAGGTGACTGTTATATTTAGGTGGGTATGCAAATAGTTGTCTTGTAGATATTTGAATGTTTGTAGCAAAACAAACAAAACAGCAACACACACACACACACACACACACACACACACACACACACACACACAAGAGAACACACAAAGCTCAAAATGCCCCACACGTCCTTGATCAACTCTGGAGAGAGAATGCAGGATACATGTCCCTTAAGACTGCTAAAGCTCAACATCATGTAAGAGACCCCCAAAGACATAAACAGTGGTTTTCTTCGGGTGGCTGTACCTTGGCTTAACAGGCTGATATATGAAAACAAGCTTGCCGGTGTACATAATTGTGTTTCCCCCTTTACGTGAGTCACCGACAAACAAGGAAATGTCTTACCAAAAGTACAGTTTCATTAAATTGGAATATGGTATCTGTCAGTTTCAGAAAAAAACAGGATCTTAAATCTTAGCTTAAAGTTGGTTGAAAATCCTGGCTTTTTCTGGAGCTGATTAGTTTAGTTTCCTAGTTCAAACAAAGCAGTGAGAATTGGTTTATTGCATCTTGTACAAAGGGGCACAATACTTGGAATGGATCGGTGATTTGCTAGCTCTTCTTCCTGCATCTAAAGTATTTCTTTCACTTGCTATGGGTTGCTGTAGCCCCTGATTTTATGCTGTCTTCTCTGATTATGTTGAGAGCTAACCAGGATTGGTTTCAAACCACAGGCTGAAATGCATTTGTAGTCTGTCATTTTGTTTGATTAGCCCTAAAAATTGGACATGGGGTCACGACGAACAACAACAACAACAACAACAACAACAACAACAAAACAGGTTTTCTACATTAAGTCCTATTACAGAACCAATGCTGCACTGAAATTATGGGAAACATGGATGGAAGAAGGAAAGAGAGAGCATACAAATCTGTAGCATGCCTCTGATCTCCAAACCATGGTTTGAAGATGTGGCATCAGAATTGAGCATTATATTTTCCTTTCTTGCCATTCAATGGATAGTATTTTTTAAAAATGCTGTCTCATTTTGTAATGGACAGAAACGCTTGCAATATTTTTTTTAAATCTAACTGGAGTTTATCTTTGAGAAGTCTTAATTGATCAAAAGGGTCTTGTTGAATCAGACTAAAGATCTATGTCAGGCATGACCAAACTTCGGTCCTCCTGATGTTTTGGACCGCAACTCCCAGAATTCCAAGCCTGTATTTCCAATGGCAAAGGACTGTGGGAGTTGTGGTCCAAAACATCTGGAGGGCCGAGGTTTGGACATGCCTGATCTATGTAGTCCAGCAACCGATGCCCAGACAAGTGTGTTTGGAAAATTTGTACCTAAGGCTATTTGCCCCATACAGTATGAGACTGCATGCACACTCCTATACGAGTGCCTCTAGAAATATTGGAAGGAGTGTGTTATTTGTTAAAATACTCCTTGAAAGTAATGGAAATTGATTAGGTGCTTTTATTTTTAACAACCTCAGCTTAGGGCTTAATGTATTCAGTCAAATGAGTAATAAGATTCCCCCATTCCCACTGCACATCTTTGTGCTGTAACCATGTCTGTCATTTGTGCACCCTCATGCATAACAGATTTTTAACAATTGAAGAACAAGCTGAAGTGCTGTCAAGTTCTGTTATATGTATTGAGGCATAAGCAGAGGGCTCTGATAAGTTGCTCCCCATTGGGAGTAGAAGTGGCAATTCTGGGGTTCTTATACTTTCTGTGTTGCTTGTTTCTTTTTACTCAAGGCAAGAGAGGAAACAGAAACGAGCAGTTGAGGTTTATAAAGGGAAAACATTAGCTGTTCCAGGGTTGCTGTTTACATTCTGGGCTTGGTGAGATTTTAAACACCCATTGCCTCAGATTAGACAGCTGCTTCACGGCAAGGAACAAGCTGTTTTCACATTAGAGAGGAGTAAGTTAAAAAGTCATTGGGTAAAAGTACTTTGGGAGTGTGGACAGTTAAGATGTTTTATTAGGGGTTATGTGGACTAAGTGGAAGCTTTGGCTTGCCAGTGGCTTATCTCTTTTTTACTGCATTATACAAAAACAAACGATCTAGCTTACAGTAGTACTGTCTGTGTTTACTGCAGTAGCAGGAACTGAACATGCTGTTCGCATGCAAAATAGGTGCTCTGGTCCTTCTGTAATGGCAGTTGCAGAACATGATAGTCTCTCAAAACTGCTTAAGTGTCAGTGGGTTTTAAATCTTGTGGTTTAAAAATGTTGAAATAGAAAATGTGAATTTATCAATATTTTCTTTAACATTCCTGCAAGATATTGCAATACAAACCAATATGTAAAAAAAAAATTCTCTCAAGGCTCTTGTGTCGAACAAGAATGTATGGATTTCTTTCATTTCATTATTAGAATAATTCTTGAATGAGGATTGTTCCATAAGATACATCATGAGTCCCTTCGGGGGAAAGGTGGCATAAAAATAAAGTGTATTATTATTATTATTATTATTATTATTATTATTATTATTATTATTATTATTATTATTATTATTATTATTATTATTATTATTATTATTATTATTATTATTATTAAATGGTTTAGAGTCTTTTTGATGATTAAAAGGGAGAAAAATAATTACATGAAGGTTATTTCTTTCAGTGAGCTTCTAGTCCGCAGTGTAAATCTATAGTCATATACAGTGGTGCCTCGAGATACAGGCGCCTCATGTCAGGAAAAACCTCAAGATATGAAAGGGAAGTCCATCTGGGGCTAAATGCACCCTGGGAATGGAAACTTCTGCAAAAACTCAAGAAAGCCCCAAGATACAAAATGTTTGCAAAAGACTTCAATTCCCAAGGTGCATTGCACCCTATTCGGATCCATGATATGAAAATTTCATGATACAAAGCGTCTGGAGGAACGAATTACAGTAATTTTGTATCATGAGGTACCACTGTAGTTTCAAGTGTGTCTTTTTGATCCTGTTGGGTTTTGAAAATTAAGGATCAAGACTACTGTGACATGCACCGTGACATTACGTATTTCATAAGTTATAATATGTGCCCCACTTTTAAAGTTCATCTGATGAACTGTTGTAAGGATTTCAAATATGCATGTTGTCTGGAAAGTTGTTAATTCACTGCTCAGAATGTGTCTGATTCCTCCCATTTCTGCAGTCTCTTCTAAGTCAATCTATTATAATAGCCTCATGAATGTTAATTGATTTATACACCTACTCCACTCCTACCCTTGTATTATTCATTTGGTCTTTGATAACCCATGACAGCTTAGATTGTATGAATCTTGGCAGCATAGCAGAGCTTAATGTGTAGTGCTTTGTAGTACTACAGATGAGTGTGTCCTAACTTAAGCTTTGAAATTTGCCTGAAAAGCTGACAAACAGCAGCATTCCTGTGACTAGTTATACCTATTCATGTCTTGGTTATACTAAAATTGGATTTACTAGATTTGATGTTCCTGATTTCTTTGTCTTGATAGAGCAGTTTAAAGCACACTGAAAAAAGCATAAAAACTAGCTGACCAAGCTTTACAACATAAAAAGATTGTTAACTGTTTGACTTAGTCACACATTATTTGAATCATATAAATGGATTACGAATGTGATACTTAACTGAAAACTGATATTTTAAGTCAGCACCATCGTACAAACTTCCTGATTATTTAAATTCAATGCTTTCCATGTCATGTCATATCTTTTTTTGTTTTTTAAAATGCAGTTCAAAAAAGCTAAATGAGCTAAATGTCTTAACAGTTAGCTATACGGGGAAAATTAGATCGCTGTAGCTTCAGATTCTGCAATTATGCTGGATCCACACTTACCTTTGCTTGTGTAGAAGGATTCTGAAAATTGAAAGCCTGAGATTCTATTCCCCCCTCCACCAAGAATGAGACGCCTAGGTTCCTGAAGCAGATTTTTAGGGGAAATAGGCAGAATATGCCTTCCCTCTTCTAATAGCAAGTGCTAAGAATACAGCATTCATTTGTTTAGCAGAACTCTGTCTTCATAAGGGTAGAACTAAAATGTCTTATTGCTAATCATTTGGTGTTTCAGAAGTGGACAGTCTGGTGCTCTGCGTATGTATTTTGAATATAATTTCCATAACCCTAGGCTATTAGTTACTGGGAGGGGTTTCTTAAAGCATATACAGTGTATTTTATAATGTTTGGCTATTGAATTTCATCAAAAGAAAACGTACATAAGATAAACAAACATTCATGGTTTTGAGGAAGTAAATAAATAACATCTGCATTTTACTTTTGGAATTGTGGCCAAGCAATTTGGGTGCTCGGCTTGAAATCACAGTCATTAAACATCTCCTTCTCATCTTTAAAATATTAGCCGAGTTAAAGATGTCAAATAAGATAAATGTAAGGTTTGTATTTAAGCCTATTTTAGGTATCTTCAAGTGAAACATGGGCCAAAATTCTATTGGTATAAATTTATGCTGGTGGAAGGCAGTGATGTTACCAACTGATGCTGGTAAAATTCAAGTTATACTGATGGAAAGTTAAATTTAATCTCTTCACCCCCGTTTCAGATTCCAAGGATTCTTAGGGCACCCTTTTGCTTTGGGGAAGCCTTCAGGAGCCTTGGAATGGAGGTGAGAAAGCATTAATAAACAAAAATTGTCAACAGCTTGCCACCAGCAGGATTGGGACCATTGGCAATGGTCTGCCAGTGATTTTTGACTATTAAAGCCCCCCCCCCCCCGCACACACACACACCATCCCTGGGATCTCAAAGGCATCCCAGAGGCAAAGGGGAATCAGAGGAAGCATCAGAAACTGAAAGGGGTATGTGTGAAAGGAAACATTCAGTTAATTTAAACTTCCAGCTGCATAAATTTACGCAATAGGATTTTATCCATGCTTACTTCTCTGAGATATGTTTACTACTTGATCATGACAGCGTCTCTCTTTTTCCTCTCCCTTCCCTCTTTCTACATGAGTGGCTGTTTTCTCGTTGTGTGTGTTGCTCTGATATCATGCCTACCCAACTTTGGTTTGAAAACCATTCTGCAAAATGGTTTTCCATTTGGTTACCTATATGAAACCTAGTAATCTTTTTTTGGCTGTTTAAAAACAAGTCTAGATCATTTAAAAAACCTGTTCTAGAATGAAAGGAAGAGAACTCTCCATGTTTTAGATTCTGAAAAACAAACTATCTGGTCTGCCCATTCTTTCATGTCAGGATCATGTCATTTTCAAGCAGAGGTGAAAGATTTAAACTTATGAAAACAATGCTGATTGAAATTCTGTTGTATAGCTATGTGTGAGATGATGTCATCAGCAATGGCAAATTGCTGCTTGTGAAAGGCTTTGGGGATTACCATGACTTCATCACATTGTGCATAAGTTGCATGCATCCTGAAATCGCATTTAGTCTGTGACAATTTGTTTTTAATTAGATTTTCCACTTCTGATGAGATCATCCATATTGTGCACACAGAGCTGCACAATAGGCTTTCCAGCCACTGTCATCCTAAAAGAGCTTGAGAAAATGTATGTCTTACTAATAGTGTATCACTTCATTAGAATAACTTTAATATACAGTGATGCCTTGGATTACAAATTCCTTGAACAATGAATAATGTGAATTTGAATTACAAAGGGAATTTGGCCGGTACAGGGAAATTTTTAGTTACGAAAATGTAGCTGCCTTTTTTTTTTAGTTACATGGTGCCTTGTTGGGTCAAGGCTGCTGACTCCTGGATGTCCCGACGCAGCAGGGGGGTTAGCGGGCAACCACTAACAACCCCTGCTTGGTCAGTTCAGCCAGCAAAAGCCTTTTCCCAAAGACAGCTCAGAGCTGTAAAAATCAGCTGGCTGTCAGACTGCACAGAGCAGCCTTTGGCTGCCAGTTGATTGAAGAGGTTTCCCACCAACCCAGTAAAGGGGGGAAGCTTTCCCACTGCTTTTGGGGGCAGCCAGCAAAAGCCCTTTCCCAAAGACAGCTCAGAGCTAAAAAATCAGCTGGAAAAAGGCCTTTCAGAACACCCACCACCCCCATAGACCGCAAACACCCCTTTCTGCCGTTTGGAAAGGGCTTTTGCTGGCTGACCCAACCCAGCGCGGGGGGGTAGTGGGCAAGTGGTGGAGTCACCCCTTGCCCACTACCCCCCCCCCCCCGCTGGACTGGAGAATCCAGGAGCCAGCAGCCTCGACCCTGCAAGGTTTTTCAAAAGACATGCTCCCACAGCCCCCCTCTTGGCATGGCGCATGGGTGCTGGTCTTTCAAAAAGCCTTGCTGGGTTGAGGCTGCAGGCTCCTGGATGCCCTGACCCAGCAGGGGCCTGAGCAGGTGAGGGGTCACCCCTCGCCTGCTCAGCCCCTTGCTGGGTCAGGGTAGCAGCTGCCCCCTCTCGCCGCAGCCAGGTGGCAGTGACGAGTGTGTGTGTGTCTTACTTCAGCCAGTTGGCTGAAGCAAGACCGGGCGGTCGGAGTAAGCCGCTCACTGCCTGGTCTTGCTTCAGCCAACTGAAGCGAGACTGATCCTGGCTGCCTCGACCCAGCAGGGGGCTGAGCAAGTGAGGGGTGAAGTCACCCCTCCTCGCCCGATCAGTCCCCTGCTGGGTCAGCACAGCTTCTGACCCCCTCGCCACAGCCAGGTGACAGAGATACTGTAGCAAGAGCAAATTGGGGTGGGGAAGAATTATTTTAAATAATGGAACTTTATTGTAGATATAATATTACCAGTGACTTGGTATTAAGGGAGGGTAGGTATAAGATTGTGTCTAAGTTTATTGTTCAAGTATAATTGTTGCTAGTATGATGATGTACCAAAACTTCATTTTGAAACTTGAGGTTGCTCAGGATTCTGAAGTGGAATTTATGAATATTCTCACTACTAGTTGTTAAACTCTTAGGAGATTATCTCTATAAAGGTCTGCATTTATTCACTGTCTATACTACAGTTCCTGTTTACAGACTAATCACAGTTGTATAAAGATAGTAGCATTTAATGTTTAAAAACTAGAATAATCATAATAATTCATATTGTTCTTGCGTGGTTGACATTGAAGAAATTTCATGGATCACATTCTTGGTATCTGCTAGCAGAAAGGGAGTGGCATGATTTTTCTCTATGTCTCCTAACTCTGTATATCCTGCTGTTGCCGAAAATCCACTTCAGAAAATTGGGGAACTCTCGAGCATGAGAATTGATATAGAAAATAGGCAGAACTCATTTCTTTGGTCTTCTGTTAGTAAAAGATTCTGTTAGGTGAAATAAATTTCAGATCCAGTCCTTTAGTGTTGAGCAGCACTTTAGATAATATTTTTAGGCTGCATTATTATATAGAATGACTACATAAAACACCTGATATGTGACTTGGCTTAGTTCAAGGGGCATTTTTCTGCAGTGCTTGGTTCTGTAGTGGCCCATCCGAGTCTTAGGATGATTCTGTTGACCTGTGGCTATCTAGATATCTTATAGTCAACTCCTGTTAAGTGCTGTTAATGTGACAAGTAGACTCTGTGATGAGAGTTTTGCTCAGGTGGATTCGATTGATTTAAATCATCATTTAAATTTTAAAAATTGATTTGTTCATAATTTTTTTAAATCTTCCAATTTTAAATTGTGATTTAAATTATGATTCAAATCAATTTGATTTTTTTTAAAAAAAAACACATTGATTTGTAACTACCCTGGTTTTTGGCCCACCAACATCTGAGAGACTATGATTGTCACACCTTTTGTACCTGAGCATTGCTGTTACGAGTCCGTCTCCTCTTCCTCCCTCCTTGTTCTTCCTGGGTTTTTTTAATATTAGGATTGCACATCTCTTTATTCCCCCCCCAGCAAATTCAGAAATAGAAGCTTCTGTGTCTGCAAGAAATATCCGAAGGTTACTGAGTTTTCAGCGGTACTTGAGATCTTCCCGTTTCTTCCGTGGTATTACTCTTCCAAATTCTTCAAACTTTTTAGATGATGATTACAATGGACAAGCTAAGGTTTGTTTATAAAATTACTCTATCACTTTGCTTTGAAAGAAATACTTACTTATGTTAAGGCCTGCAAGTAACTTAAATGACTCTTTCCAATTGGTTTTTTGTGTGTCTTCTTCTAAAGATTTCTGAAATTGAAAACTGTCTTCTGTAGGAACAGATAGAACACAGACCATTGCAGTTGGCACAGGAGAAAATAATTTGGCTGTATTACCAAAAATTATTCAGTGTAAAGGCTGAATGTCGGTGCCTTATTTTAGAAATGGCCATTGACCAAGCTGTCCTGAAGAATGGCAAAGATAATTAAAGCAAATTGCACTTTGAAATTTTGCTGTATTTTGTTCTCCCAAGATTATATTCATTGCATGAATCTACACAATTTAAGGCGCTTTCAGATATTGGCACAAGTTCCCCCATTGCTTTTTTAAAGAAACTTGACAGCCTTCAACAACAGATTGTTTCTGGATGGTTCTTTTCCATCATTCTCAACCCCATTGTGGATTTTATTTCTCATTAAAAAACAAACATAACTGGAAAATATTTTTAGGCATCCTGATTATCTGCCTAATGAATATCACCACCCCTTATGCTTCAGAATAGCCCCAAATAACTTTTTTTCAAAGTTGTAAGAGGCCTTACAAGAGAAAGCTGCGGTGCCTGGACTGTCTTAACCTGCCCATTCCCTTGTAAGCTAAAGTTCATGTTTCCATAATATTGTTTTGAGTAAGATAATGCAACCGGGGTGGGTGGTGGTGGTGGTGTGGTGTGGTGTGGTGTGGTGGAAAGGTTAAAATCACTGCTTTTAAAAGGAACCTGACTTGCACAACATGGTAATCCAGCGACCCTGCCTTACCATAAATGATCAGGGCACTGGTACACTTGCCTATGCCACGTCTCCTGTAGGAATAGCTAAATAAACCAGGCTGCTTCACCCAGTGGGTTTCAGGTTTATTAGTTGGGTTCATCTGGTTTATGAGAAGAGACAAACTAGGGTGTGGTAGCTGCTGTTCCTACATTTGAACAACAGAATAAATAAACTAGAGTGGAAAAAACAATAAAACATGACGGCATGGACGTAAGTACTTTAATTCACAAGTTCACTGTTCACTAGTATTCTTTTCTATTTGTGCTTTCAGTGTATGTTAGAGAAAGCTGGGAACTGGAATTTTGATATCTTCCTTTTCGACAGGCTAACAAATGGTAAGACAACAATTTATACGCTTCTTTAAACCACCCTTTCTTCACTGAGCCCATTTCACCTTCCTTTTTGCATTCAAAAGGTAAGCTTTCTTCAAGGTGTGAATGAGTGTGTTTCCTGCAAGCTTGAGTGTACAGTCCATGCCCGCTTGATTTACTCTTTTTAATGATGGAGCAGAGTTCATTATTCAGGTCCACCAATTTGAAATTTGTTGTTTGCTACCCAGTTAATGTTTTCCTTTTTGTTGCTGCTCACAGGGAATCTGGAGTTCTCCAGATATTTCCAGGGAATCTAATAAATTTTATCATATATCTTTTGTATCAGATAAGGAAATACTGTTAGTTGTTTTGAAACAACCAATATATTCCCCCTTTTCACATAGGTTTGAAGTCATAAGAAAAAGATTAGTCATACTGACATGTTGCCCCCTCCCCCAAAAAAGGTCACTTCTCACTATAGGATAACCTTCTCAATGCCTTTGAAGTTCTGGCAAAAGGCACCTTGACTGAAAATTTGAATTATGTAATTAAAATCAACACCTGGTTGATTGAGTGAGGAGTCTGGGCGTTGTCTTGGACCCAGCATTGTCCCTGGAGGTCCAATGCTGTGTCCAAGTCGGCCTTCTACCAGCTTAGGCTTATTGCCCAGATCCGCCCATACCTTGATGGCAACTCCCTGCAGACAGTTGTGCAAGCACTGGTCATCTCAAGGATTGATTACTGCAACACTCTCTGCATGGGGCTTCCCTTGACACTTGTCCGGCGACTGCAGCAGGTGCAAATTTGGCAGCCAGATTGGTGGTTGGTGTGAGTCGTTTTGACCACATCACGTCAATTCTGGCCCGCCTGCACTGACTACCCGTTGCCTCCCAGATAAGGTTCAAGGTATTGGTTTTGGTTTACAAAACCCTCCATGGCTTGGGGCCTGTGTATCTGGCAGAGCAAATCTCCCAAAGGTCAGCGACGGCCCAACCCTTCAGAGCATCTTTGGCGCTTTCGTTCCGCGTTGCCCCCCCCCCCCCCCCCGTGAGGCCCGTAAGGTTGTTACTCACAATCGGCCCTTCTTGGTGGCTGGTTCCACAAAGTGGAACAAACTACCTTCCGAAATGCGCCCAATAGAGTCCCTAACAGCCTTTAAAAAAGCATTAAAGACTTGGCTTTTTAGGGAAGCATTTGGCGACTGGTAATGTAATGTTGTGTTGTCCTGTCTTGTACCTTTCTCGCCACCCTTTAGTTTTGCTTCTTGCCCGGCCTTTTATTCCATTGTGTGTTTAGTGTTAAGTCTTTGCTGTTTATTGGCTCTTTTGTTTTTCATTGCCTACTATTTATTTGGCTTTTGTGTGAACTGCCCAGAGTCCCTTCTGGGAAATCGGACAGCCTAGAAATGCATGCATGCATGCATGCATGCATGCATGCATGCACGCATAAATAAATAAATAAATAAATAAATAAATAAATAAATAAATAAATAAATAAATAAATAAATGATAATAATGAATTAATTAGTTGCTTCAGTCAGACTAATCAGGAACATTTTAAATGGTTCATAGCCCTAGCAAATACTGTTAATTGGAGTGTGACAGATTACTGTATATACTCGAATATAAGCCTAGTTTTTCAGCCCTAATTTTGGGCTGAAAAGGGGGCCCTTGACTTATATGCGGGTCAATACTTTTAGCCACTGAGTCAAGTGCTTGGGTCGGTGGCTAAAAGTCCTTTTAAACATTGTGTGCCGCTTCTCATGCCCCCCCCCCCTGCATCACAGGGGAGCGGTGTGCGATGTTTAAAAATGACTTTTAGCCACTGACCCAAGAACTTGCATCAGTGGCTAAAAGTCATTTTAAACATCACACACCGCTTCCCAAGCTCATAAAGGAGGAGCTGCCAGGCCCCTGCTGCATTTCCCAAGTCAATACGTTTCCCCAGTTTTGGGGGGTTAAATTAGGGGCCTCCTTATACTCAGGTTGACTTATACTCGAGTATATACGGTAATTTGTGGCAGAGAAATATACATCTGCATGGGGAAAAAAACAAAGCTATATTCTTTTTGATACAGAATTACCATCATGGTGTGTAAACCTGGGGTGAATGGACCTGACCATTGCAGGATCTGCTTTTTCAAAACTAGAACTGAACCTGGTGCAAGAAATGTATACTTTAGAATTAAAGAATTCAAAGTTAGGAATGAGAACCAAAATTCAATGAAGCTCACGGTCTTTATCTTAAAGAGATCAAAGCTGTCTTTGTTCAAGTAATATAATTTATGGTAGGGATAATACGTGTATGATTCAGAACCACTATTCTAAAATAACAGCAAATCAGAAAAACACACTGATTATCTAAATATTTGTCTGTCATGGAGTGCTGCCTTCTGCTCATATCAGCCCATATCTGGTTCTGTGTTGTTATTGAATGCAAAAGCTTTTGAGGGCCAAACTGATCGCTGAGATGAGGCGATGCGTTTTGCTGAGTCTCTGTAATATATACATATCTTTAGAATAACCACCATAATAATGTTATGCTGAAAACTGATAAAGGGCCAATCTAATAAGTTTGCTGATAACTGTCTGTACAACTTTCTGTTGCCTGTGGATTAGAAATAAAATGTTTGATAAGAAATATTGTGGCTATTTAATACATATATAAATGATAAAGAATGATCTTAAAACAGCCAATTATGCGCTTGTTATAGATTATTTCATTTTTTATATTGTCTTGCATAAAGAACATCATGGATGTGCTATCTTCCAGTATAGATACGCCATTCTTACATATTAGCATGTGAATAAAATTCAAGCAAACCAATGAGTAACAAAGGAAAGATCATTGTCAAGGGTTGTCTCAAAAATTGGTGGGTTAACTTTACAATACTGGGTTAGATTCTTCTGAGTCTGTAGGTGGTAGAGCAGGTGCCGAGTTTGGAAGTTTACTAAGTTTTAAATAGTTGTAATGAAAACTTCTATTTCAGATCAGTGTTACCCAACCTTGCGTATCACAAGTGTTCTTCGACTGCAGTCCCCAGCACCAATTGTTGTGCTGACAGAGGTTTCTGAGAAATGCAGCCCAAGAACAGCTAGGTTTCCCAAGGTTGGAAACTACTGTTTTAGATAAATGAAAAAAATGGAAAGATAAATGATAAATGGAAAGAAAGGTGTGTGGAAAACTCATAGTTGTTGTGCTTAATAGGTAGGTGAGCTCTGCAAACTGGATGGTCCTGTTTGATTGGGGTTAGGAGAGATTGCAGCCTATCATTCTGTAGATCATGAAGATTAGTTATAGTTACAGGTGTACCCGGGTTTACGAACACTTCTGTTAACGTAATTTTCGGTTTATGAATTAAAATCCATTGAAAAGAATGCCTCGGTTTGCAATTTTTTCGACAATACCTCTGTTTACAATTTTTTTCGAAGCAAGTTTCCCCAGGATGCCTTGTGCCCCTATGTGTTTCAGTTTGCAAATTTTTCGCAATATGAAACGTACAAGAGAATGCACTACATTCGTAAACAGAGGTAGCACTGTACTTGGTCTGTATAGGTATGTTTTCTAGTATGTTCTACCTTTTATTTGACAAAGCTACTTTAAGAGATTTCATTTCTTGTAGCTAGATGTCTGGAAGAGCGTTTGCATTTTGCATATGACTGAGATTTAAGCGCACGGAGTGAAGTGCAGCAGGCATTTCAACCACTGTAACTTTCTACTGCTTCACATTAAAACCTGTTTTGGTTTTTTGGTTTTGTTTCATTTTGTCTTTTTAGGAAACAGTTTAGTCACCTTAACCTTCCACCTATTTAATCTTCATGGACTTATAGAACACTTCCAACTAGATACAATGAAGCTTCGCAGATTTTTAGGTAAATGGCTTTCATAAGTTCACCTTTAAGTACTAAATTAGTTTTTCCAATAAAACATTTCAGTATGGGCTTTTCCAGATGCTATAAAAGTTCATGGTATCAGCAGCAGTTCCTGTGCAAAGGATGAGATGTTTATACAGCTGGATGCAGTGCTTTTTGGCGCTTTAAATTGTATCCCCCAGCAAAGAGAAGAGGAAAATATGACCACTATTGTTGGAGGAGAGGAGAGTGGCATGAAATTATTACAGGTTCTGTTCACAAATTCCCAAGCAACTGACCTTTCCTAATGGTGCCAATGTATTTTAAGATAGCCAGTGCCTATTCACTGGTCTTGGTAGAAATGAGTGTCCATCTTCTACAGATGTTTATATGTGCTAAATTAAGGAAAGTCTCCCTTGTACAGTAATAAAATGGTATATATACTTCAGGTGCTTAGAAAAATGTTATTACTCCATATCTGAAGTACTCCCTTAGTCTAGATCAGTGACGGCGAACCTATGGCACGGGTGCCAAAGGTGGCACTCGGAGCCCTTTCTGTGGGCACCTGACATCGCCCCTTCATAGCCACCTGTATACAGGTTAAATTACTGTATTGGCACTTTGCAAAAAAAAAATTAGTGGGTTTTGAATAGCAGTTTGGGCACTCAGTCTCTAAAAGGTTCGCCATCACTGGTCTAGATTCTTTGTAATAGCTTGTAAGAGCTGTGCCATTTGATGCATGTTAAGCACTTGGCTAAGAAGACTCATATGGAATTGCTGCGGTTTGATCTGCACAAAAAGGAAATTTGTCCACTGTGGTTTCCTTCTTATAAACTAGGGCTTGCCTGATAAATTAGTTATGAGATTATAAAGAATGAAATAGAGCCAAAGGAGTCAGGGCATTTTGATGAAGCAGGTAATAAAAGTGTGGCTATGATACAGTGTTTTATTTAAAACCGTTTCTCCCTGCTGGTATGCACTCTGTATCTATGCCTCTGTGAAGTGAACATCCATATGCTTGAGTTTATTTTGTTTTGTAGTGTAATGTAAAGAATGAAAACTGTGATTTGTTATGCAATTCTAGTCATCTTGTAGCTAAAATCCTGTTGCTTTGTGTAGCCAGCCCATTGAACCAATGATGATTTGGTGAGCTATCTCTTTCATACATTCCATTCCACTGCAGTGGTTACTTACTACACTAGAATGAGCAATACAATTGACTAGCAATGGGACTGAAACAACAGCTGAAATCCTCTTGTGGAACTCTGTGGGCATAAATGCTGATGGCGTCATCAGATGTGGACGTTAAAAGCTTCCCATATCCCCTTCTGTCAAGTTCTGAGGCTTGCTAGGGATTCCTGTCAGCCTTAGGAAGCCTTTAGGAGCCATAGAATGCAAGGCAAGACACATTTGATTCCTGAAAATTGTGGCTGGTGATCCTGATCTTCAGAGCAGGACTACTAGTAGCTGTTCTCAAATACTAAAAGCCTCCTCCCACCATCCCACCCACAGCCTGTCCTGAGGATCCCGAAGGCTTTCCCAGGTTGAAAAAGCTCCCTAGGGAGTAGGGAGCCTCACCCAGATGAAGGGGGGGGGGTATAAGCAAAGTCACTTAAAAATTCATGTCCACAGTTGATGGCATCATGAGCATTTATGACTGCAAAGCTGTACCAGAGGATTTCACTCAATGAGTCTTCTCAGCAGTGGTGTTTAAAAAACCTTTTATAAGATTAACACAAGCATTTCTTCCCCTTTGTAGTGATGGTTCAAGAAGATTACCACAGTCATAATCCATACCACAATGCAGTTCATGCTGCAGATGTGACTCAGGCCATGCACTGTTATTTAAAGGAACCGAAGGTAAATAAAGAAAGTGACATTAAAATCCATTGGCTGCTTATTGCAAAGTATCTTTTCAAGCTAAATTGAACCGGCATGGTTATGAACAGAGATGGGCATGGACTGTGCTTTGATCAGCACCTGCAAAGGTGTTCAGTGAGTGCCATGATCTTCGCTCTCTAGCCCCCTCTTCATCCTCACTCACTCACCGGCTGCAGTGCTCACCCGCTCACTAGCTACAGAGTGCTTCCCTCCTTTGCCTCTTTTGGGTGATCACCCGCATAGACAAAGATGCAAGGGAGAAGGAAGAGGAGGGAAGCCCACTAATGCATGGGCGAGCATGTGGAGGTGGCTTGGGAGGGAAGCGTACAACACCCGCAAGTTTAGTTTTTTTTTCTTCCCGCCATCCGTTAATTAGTCTAACTAGTGAGGTGCTCTGTTGCTGAGCCTCATATGTCCTATGGCAAGGGTGCTACCTGTTTTATTTTTATATTGTTATATTTGTCTTGTCTGTTTTGTATTGTATCTTGCTGAATGGATCAGCCTATTGTAAGCCGCCCAGAGTTCCCTCGGGAAGATGGGAGGGGTAGAAATTCAATAATAAATAAATAAATATAAACAAACAACTGTGTGTCCACCAGGTCATACTGCTAAAGCACAGCGCATGCCCATCTTTCATTATGAATGCTGTCTTCACTTTCCTTCTGCTTTATAGTACTAAAAATGTGATCTAAATCCAGTGTTGTGCTAGTGTATTGTTGCAGTCCCTGTATATTGCAGGACCACAATATTTGAACAAAGGGCCCTGGGGCAAGCTGCATGGGCCCGTTTGAGGCCTCCTGCAGTTATTCCCAGGCTTGATGCTGCTCCGAACGGGCCACTGACAGGCTTCCCAGGCCTGTCGGAGGCCCCAGAAGTGGTTTCTGGCAAACCGGAAGTGACTTCTGGAGGCCTGTTCGGGGCAGTGCCAGGCCTGGGGTAAGTGTAGGAGGCCCCAGAGAGCCTCACCCCCCCCCCTCAGTCCCGACCTGACCCAACATCCACGTATGGTGGATTTTCCATTATTGCGGGTCGGGTCCCTGTGTTGATAGGTAAGGGATTACTGTACAGTGGAATATTCTCCTTTTTCCCTTCTATATTGCTCTAAAACCTGCTTTGGAGAATTTTCCAACTGTTCAAAGCAGAATTTAAGGCGGCATCAGCGCTATAGGAGCATCCCTTTTCACTGACAGATCAGAACCAACCGATTGAAAACTGACTTCTGAATCCTGTGGAACAGCTAAAAATATAAACAAATGAAATAGTGATTTAATGTGATTGATGAGATTTAGTTTTTGCCTTTTGGGGTACAATGACATTTCTTGGAAACAGCAGTATTTATGTTTATCTACTTCATGTATTACAGCTTTCCCAGTCTCTGACTCCATGGGATATCCTTCTGAGTTTAATAGCTGCTGCCACTCATGATTTGGATCACCCAGGTGTTAATCAGCCTTTCCTTATTAAAACAAACCATTATTTAGCAAGTTTATATAAGGTAAGTAGAACTGTACACTTTTGTTCAGACAAGCACCCTTATTAAATATTTGCTATGAATCCATGGTGGAAGAAGGTGTGGTTCAGTCTCTCTTTTCCCTTTTTCTGTCTGTCTGTAAGCTTACTTAAAAGCCAAGTACAAGAAAAATGGAGCTTAAAAGATGAAATGGAAGTTAAACCGCAAGAGATACATATTGAATCAAGGTCTTTATAGCCTCCTGAGTCCATCTGCCAGAGGCAGGAAGAAGGTTATTCCAGATTTTGGGAATATTCTTGAATGCTTGTCTGTCTTCTGAACTGTGACAGTATAGCAGGGGAGGATGGTCCTGACATTAGAATGACATTCCCAAGCAGGGGAAATATGATTCCTGAGGCATTCTGATCCTAACTCCCCATAGATAAAAGCTCTGAAGAAAAGTTCAACCTAGTGATACTAGCAAAGGCTCTGTGTAATAATCTGGATGGACAATAATGTGACTACAGGTGACAGATATATGAGTAATTCAAATGAGAAGCTGTTCTCTCTTTTGTATTTTGCCCAGCTGTTGTGCAAGGTGAAATGGGTAAAGAGAATCCTGGTCACTGTAGTTACCACTGTAGTTAAACTGGCAACTGAGATGCCAGTTTGCTTCCTCAAGAACTCCTAAGTAGCCGACTTGTTTTATTAGTGATTCCATTCCATATAGAATGTGTGGTGAATTAGCTAGATTCATCAAAACCTTAAACCAACAATACCTCTGTCTTACCTGGGTTAAACTTCTTCTTTCTTATCCTGTCCAAAAAATGTAGACAGGCATTGCTACAAAACTTCCTGGCAGTGGAACAGTATAAAAAAGGGAGTGCTGAAGTGTCTCCTATAGACTGAGGAAACAGTAGATCAAATTTCCAGAAAGCCACTGGGAGAGATTAAGTATTTCCCTGTACATATCAGTTACACTTCCTAGAATGCCCTTGTAAGACAGCTGGAATCATTTGAAGTTTTGTTTTAATTTAAAAAGTGCTTTCCAGGCCTAACATTGGAAAAGAATTAAGGAAAAATATGGCGGCCAATGGTGCTATATTTTCCCTTCTTCTTCCTCCATCAGTTGTCAATTGAATATATGACACAGCACTTTCTTTCTCTGTTTTCAGAATACCTCAGTATTAGAAAATCACCACTGGAGATCTGCAGTGGGATTGTTGAGAGAGTCTGGATTATTTGCACATATGCCATTAGAAAACAGGTATATATTATTTTTCCTTATACCTGTCTTTGCACAGCAGGGATAGATTGGAAAAGAAATATTTTAAACTGATGTAATGTCTTTTCAAAGCATTATATTATTTGTAGTTTCATTTGAAGGCAATTGCATAAAAAGCAAAAATATTTCTTACTGAAACACACACTACAGCTAGCTATAAATGCATATATTCTCTGTATAGTATTATCATTTTTAGTGATGTCAGAATTGTGCAGTATAATCTCCAGACTGTTGGAAGACCTTTCTGACTGAAGAATTCTTTAAAAAGCAATATATTTTTCAAAGGAATTTCAAGTTTTTTTGTTGACAATAAACGGTGTTTACTTGAACCTTGCATAAAAGATCTGCAGACTCAGTGCATTAATTTAAGTTCATTCTGTATTTCTTCTTATGTTTTAGGCAGCTAATGGAAAGCCAGATAGGGGCATTGATCCTTGCCACTGATATTAGTCGGCAAAATGAGTATCTGTCTCTATTTCGTACTCATTTGGATAAGGAAGACTTATGCTTAGAAGACGAGAATCATCGTCATCTTGTTCTTCAGGTGAGTCATTTTATTCCTTAGTACAGGCATGTCCAGACTTCATCCCTCCTGATGTTTTGGACCACAATTCCCAGAATTCTAAGCTTAGATTGACAATGACAAAAGACTGTGGGTGTTGTGGTCCAAAGCATCTGGAGGGTTGAAGTTTGGACATGCCTGCCTTAGTGGAAGAGCAGCAATATTGTTAAAATCTGATATGGAGTGCTTTTTAGCTGCCAAATATGGATATGAAGAAAGCCTGCTTTGCTTTCCAAATACAGTTCCTATAAAGGCATAGTTTGCCAATTCTGAAATCATTCTGTTCGTGCAAGGCTGTGGCAAAAGCTTCCTCTATTCTGATTCACAGCGTTCCTTAACTTTTTCTTGTAGTATTACCATTAGCTTAGAGTTTACTTTTAATATCAGCTGGTGCAGCTAAAGACACATTGTAGGGGAAATTCGATGGTTTACTGGTTTCTTTTGATATAGAGAAACTGAGCTTGGGAAGTTTCTGAAAAAGGAAATGTTTGGGTGAAATTTCAGTGATTCATCACAAGTCCAAGTCATATTTAAATGCACAGATTCTCTATGTGGAATTTGTATTCTGAATTAAGACATGTTATACAGCAGCGGAGACCACTGCCCAGCCTGTTCTCTCCATCGTAGAGTATGGGAACTAATAAACTAACTTCCATTGGAGAAGAGAACTGATGAGGGGGAAGGTAGAACTCTTGAAGTCTGTTGCAGAAATCATGTAATATTGCACCTTGGTTTAATTTAAAAATAGAGGGTTCCTTTTTCATATTTGGTGGCTGTGATTTTATTCAGTTACTCATGTTCCCAAGTTCCATTCACATTTAATTGTGTGTTGAATTGCAGCCCTCCTTGTTCTTTGTGGTCTCCAAGAACCATGCATGTGGGAATAGCTATACCTGCACAAAAGAAACTCAGGAACATCATAAATCTTTAGCCTTCCTTTCCCTCATATATTGCTCCACCCAATGGTAATTTCTCAGTTTGCTTCTAACTGCTTCCAGTGTGGTTTCTTCCTGCCGGCCCATTTAAATAGTTATTTCTATGTACTGTACTATCCTATATGTGTATAGTTGTCATTTGAATCCCATAGGCTTATGGCCTTTTTAAATACTGCATGATTTGCTAAAGCAAAATACTACTTTCCAGTGGGCACACTAAATATCTCAGATTCCTGGGCGAAGGCCCTCAGACAGAATCCTGAAAGATTTGCCAAAATTAGTTCCAAAGTTAGTGCAAAAAACAGGCAGTTCCATTTGAAATTTTTCCTTTGGGATCAATCGCCAAATGCCGTTGCCTCCATTTCAAAAGAGCAGGCCTTGCTGCCAACTTTGTCCATCTGTAAGACTCCATCTAAAAATCTAATTGAGTTGACCCATGTAGAACAACAGCAGTCAGTAAGAGGCACCAGAAGTGGCTCAGAGTGAATAAAATACTGAGCCATCGGTCTCGGTTCCTAACAAAGACATACAGCAATACTGTACCTTGATTTAAGAGTAATCTTAAAAAGGCTCTGAAAACATACCTTTTTAAGGAGGCATATGGCAACCTCCTTACTTAATTTTTTTCTTCTTCTTTCTTGTGGCTTGGTTTTAAATTGTTAGCCACCCAGAGTTCCGTCAGGAAGATGGGCGGGATACAAATACAACAAACAAACAAACAAACAAATAAATAAATAATATGGTTTAAGAGCATTTTGCAAGACAAGCAAACATTCCTTCTAAATTTTGCCTTGATCAACAAGCAGTGTCTTGCAATACAAGTAACTGGAGCAGGTCACATGATCACATGAGCCAATGGTGGCTTTCTCTCTCTATCCCCCTGCTGGATTCTGGGGGATTGTCTGGAACATCCCAATTCAAGCGGCCTCCAAAGCAGAAGAAGGAGAGAGGAGGGAGGTTTTCCCTTGCACCAGGTAGGAACGTTTTCAAAGGAGAGCGCAGGTTAAGGTTTTATTTTTCATTATATTTATATTTTTATTTAAGTTTTCAACATCCTTTCTTATTTTTCAAACCATTTCTAGTCACAGGGCAGCTAGTCAAGTGCGTATAGGGCTCCAAATTGTACTTTATTTTTGTCACATGAAAATCCACAGAGTAAAATCCAGTTGTTAGTCCCAAGCAGAGCAGATTTCACAGCCAGATACCTAAACCATGGTGTGGATGTGAACTTCTAGCCAACTTTTTGTGAGTTTTGGCATTTTTGTGTACAATATGCGGTCAGAACAAATCATCTGAGTTTCCTTTATTTCTTATGGGGAAATTTGCTTTCATATACGAGTATTGTTGTTTACAAGCATGTTTCTGGAATGAATTTTGCTCGTAAACCAAGGTATTGCTGTACCTGATTCACAGCAGGCATTGTCAAAAACTGAAACTGACAGCGGCCCTCAGCATTGAAGAAGTAAAAGAATTTATCAGATTCAGAACATTGAATTTTCAAGAAATTAAAAAGAAAAGAAATCATTAAGCTCTGTGGTGGTTTATCCATCCACACCTAAAACATCAGAATCCAGAGACTGCAAGGAAATAGTCCTTCTTGGCTCAGTGTCAGAAGAGCAAGCCAGGCAGAGAGTTGAATAAATGACTAGTTACCCTTTGACGGTGAGGGCCTCTTCAATAGTAAGATGGTAGTACTGTACAATGGAATACTTACAGAAAAATGGGAACACAGTGGGACTTAAAGGGTTCTCACCTCAGTATTCACAGATACTGTATAATATAGATATCTATGGAAAAGACAATATACGTACCTGAGAGGAAGATCATTAGCTAAAAAACAGAGAACAACGCAGTCATCTTCAGGTTACTCAAAACAACAACCAGCATTGCCAAATTGTAAGAGTCTAGACCAGGGGTCCTCAAAGTTTTCAAACAGCGGGCCGGTCCACCACCACCCAGACACCACTGGGGGCCAGATTACAGTCCAAAAGCAGCTGCGGAGGCTGGCTTTCTCATAAAACGGGGGGTAGGTGGGGAGTTTCAATTGGTCCCAGGGGCCGGATTCAGGACCTTGGGGGGGGCGCATCCGGCCCCCGGGCCTTATGTTGAGGACCCCTGGTCTAGACCATCATTGTTTCCTGCAGTTTCTCTTGGTTTACCAAATATACAAATTTCAGGATGCTCTGTTTTTGGATTCTCAATGGCACTGAGAGAACTGACAAATTCTGTGGCACCAGTGGGTGCCATGTTTTTGAGGGTCAAGGAAATACCCATAAGTGTATCATTTTACATAGGCTATTGGCTAATTGTAGCAAATTTGAAATACTGAAAATGACTGTCAAGGAGACATTTACTGTCAGCTTTCAGTCAAAGAGTAAATAGCCGATGTATTGGAGTGATCTTGAATTAAAAAAGAAAAAGAAAATATTTCTACCAAAAGACAGAGAACATCATAATCATTGGCATCCTTCAGTCTCGAAAGACTATGGTATCATGCCTGGAGTAGAGATCCTAAAAACAACACCTAGTATGACTAAATAGACCAATTCGGGAATGGCAGTCTCTACCGCACTGGGGCAGATGTATTCTGTTTCTTGCCCGGTCCTCGAGTTTCGTTCTTTCCGTGCCTGCCTCTTTTCCTCTGCCTGTTGGACAAATGCCTCTTCAAATTTATGTAGACCATGCTGTATCTCTTGCCTCCAGACAGTGCGATCGGAGGTCAGGGTTTCCCAACTGTTGAGGTTCATTCCCAACGCCTTCAGGTCCCTCTTACAGATATCCTTATACCGCAGCTCTGGTCTCCCTCTGGGGCGCTTTCCCTGCATTAGTTCTCCATATAGAAGATCTTTTGGGATCCAACCGTCATCCATTCTCACAATGTGTCCAAGCCAGCGTAGGCGTCGCTGTTTCAATAAAGTGTACATGCTAGGGATTCCAGCTTGATTCAGGACTATGCTATTTGGACCTTTGTCGTGCCAGGTAATGTTGAATATTCGCCTAAGACAGCACATATGGAAGGTATTAAGCTTTCTTTCCTGTCGGGCATGGATGGTCCAAGACTCGCTGCAATACAAAAGTGTGCTCAGTACGCAAGCTTTATAGACCTGTATCTTTGTATGTTCTGTCAGTTTCTTATTGAGCCATACTCTGTTAGTCTGGAAAACATAGTTGCTGCTTTACCTATACATTTATTCAGCTCAGACTCTAGTGAGTGTGTATCTGAGATAGTTGAGCCAAGATACACAAAGTCATGGACAACTTCCAGTTCTTTTCAGAAATTGTAATGCGAGGAGGAGAGAGAGTCCGCATTCTGGCCCATTATTTGTGTTTTTTTCAGGCTGATTTCTAGCCCAAAATCTTTGCAAGCTTTACTAAAATGGTCCATGAGTTGTTGGAGATCTTCGGCAGAGTGAGCAGTAATGGCGGCATCATCAGCGAAGAGGAGATCCCGCAAACACTTCACCTGTACCTTAGACTTTGCTCTCAATCTAGAGAGGTTGAAGTTTTCCATCTGATCTGGTCCGGAGATAGATACCCTCTGTTGAAGTTCCAAAAGCATACTTCAGCATGGTAGCAAAGAAGATCCCAAACAAGGTTGGCGCAAGGACACAGCCCTGCTTCACTCCGCTTCGGATGTGAAGGGATCTGACACCAGGCCATCAAAAACTACATTGTCCTTCATATTCTCATGAAAAGACCTAATGATGTTAAGGAGCTTGGGTGGGCATCCAACCCGGAGGAGTATTTTAAAGATTCCGTCCCTACTAACCATATCAAATCCCTTCGTAAGATCTATGAAGGCTACTAAAAGTGGCTGTCCTTGTTCCCTGCATTTCTCCTGCAACTGCCTGAGGGAAAATACCATATCAGTAGTGGACCTGTTGGTTCGAAAGCCACACTGTGATTCTGGGTAGACTCTCTCTGCAAGTATCTGGAGCCTCTTCAGTATAACACGTGCAAACAGCTTCCCAACAACACTAAGAAGAGAGATACCACGATAGTTGTTACAGTCGCTCCTGTCGCCTTTGTTCTTATAAAGCGTAACATTATTAGCGTCCTTCATATCCTGTGGTACTCCCCCTTCCCTCCAGCAAAGGCAGAGGATTTCGTACAGTTCAGTGGCAATGATCTCTTTGCAACACTTCAGAACTTCAGCAGGGATGTTATCTTTTCCAGGTGCCTTGCCAGAGGCAAGTGAATCCAGAGCTACATTTAGTTATGTTAGTGTTGGTTCATTGTCAAGCTCCTCCAAGACAGACAAGCACTCAATATTATTTAAGACTTCTTCGGTTATTGTGTTTTCTCTGGAATATAGTTCAGAGTAGTGCTGCACCCAGTGTGCCATCTGCTGCTCACAATCCTGGATGATCTCACCTGAAACAGTCTTTAAGGGTGCAGTTTTCTTATGTATTGGCCCTAAGGCCTGTTTAATTCCGTCATACATCTCCTTGATGTTACCTGTATCAGCTGCCATCTGAATCCGAGAACACAGTTGCAGCCAGTAATCGTTAGCACATTTCCTGGCAGTCTGCTGGACTTCGTTACGAACAGCTCACAGGGCCTGTAGGTTGCGCTCGCTGGGACAAGCTTTATATGCAGTCAAGGCTCTCCTCTTTTCCTCAATAGCTGGCATCAGCTCTTCTGAGTGGGCTTCGAGCCGATCTGCTGTCTTTCGAGTCTCCTTGCCGAATACTGATAAAGCAGTGTTATAAACAACATTCTTAAAATGTTCCCAACGTTTAGATGCATTATCTTCAGCAGGGCCAGGAAGAGCTTCCTTGAGTACATGGGAGAATTCCTCTACTTTTCCTTGGTTATAGGTCTTAATCAATTTTTGATCTTCTTTCCTTCTTCAGGTGGTGCAATCTCTTTGTTTTCAGTTTTACTTCGCTGTACACCAGGGAGTGGTCTGTGTCACAGTCGGCACTCTGATAACTGTGTGTGATTGTAACGCTAGAAATGCTGGAGCGCCTGACGAGAATCAGGTCGAGCTGATGCCAGTGCTTCGATCTTGGATGTCTCCAAGAGACTTTGTGCTGGGGCTTTGTGTTAAAGAATGTATTGCTGACACAGAGACCATAATAGCAGCAAAACTCCAGCAGGCGTTGGCCATTTTCATTCATCTTTCCAATGCCGAACCGACCTAGGCAGGTGGGCCAGGAGTTATAATCAGCTCCAACCCTGGCATTAAAGTCACCGAGGATAGCTATTGGTCTTTTCTCAGGGATTTTCTTGATAGTGGCAGCTAGATCATCATAGAATTTGTCTTTAAGTTCTGCTGGAGATGATAATGTTGGTGCGTATGCACTGATAAGTGTAACCAACCCTGCTGTAGTGTGTAGTTGCATGGACAGGATTCTCTCACTTCCTACAGCAGGTGGGATAATGAGACCTAGTAAAGTATTTCTAACAGCAAAGCCAACCCCACATTCCCTGGTCTTGTTTGATGGTTTTCCCTGCCAGAAGAACGTAAAGTTCCTCTCCTTGACAGATCCAGAGTCAGGTAGCCTTGTCTCTTGGAGAGCAACAATGTCCATCTGCAGTCTGCACAGTTCCCTGTCGATGACAGCTGTCTTTCGTATAGTGTCCATTTCTTGTAGATAGTCTGAACAGCCAGGACTCATCGTCCTAACATTCCATGTGCCCAACTTTAGGCTTGAGATTTTTTTTATGTTTATTGCATGGTGCGGAGTCAACGGTTTGTTTGCTGATTTCCATCCTGATCCGCCTACACCCAGGTAGCTGCCGCTTCCTGTGTTGTTCCCCCACTATTTGCTGCAAATGGTCCTCTCCAGGGCACAAGGCCTGGGTAATTCAATATGGAGATTAGGCTGTTACCCAGGCAGCAAAACCCCCCTCTCCACGTAGCTGGAGTGGTCCAATGGAACGGCAAAGCCGATATGATTAGTTCCAGCTGCGTCGCAGGAGTTGCCAGAACATGATTGTATACAGTCATGAACTGTCTCTGGGACTCCGGCTCCGGTTTTTTCCTCGAGGTTGACTCCTGAAGCCTTTTCTAATGATGGATATAGCCACAAGGCAGTGGAGGTTTGAAAGAGTTTCCTTCTCCTAAGGGTGGTTCTTCCGCTTTTTCTGGCGTTGGGGCGATGAGAGCCCTCTTCCGCCTTCAAAACCGTTGGCCGTCCTCTCCTGTAACCCCAGATGGGGGCCCTTGCAAGGTACTACCAGCCGGGCTAGCTGGACCAAGGTTTTTTAAGGAGGTATTA
The DNA here is from genome assembly GCA_037367245.1 of Phrynocephalus guinanensis. Classification (NCBI taxonomy): domain Eukaryota; kingdom Metazoa; phylum Chordata; class Lepidosauria; order Squamata; family Agamidae; genus Phrynocephalus; species Phrynocephalus guinanensis. The sequence goes on from CM074739.1 coordinate 45,667,514, forward strand.
CTCCTCCAGTTTTCTTCTTGTTCCTTGGAATCCTGACCCAGGTTGCCCATTCCCCTAAGGGCAAGTTCTACAAAGTCCCCATAAGTGTAGAATATGCCCTCCTATTTGTTTTTCCAATTTTCCAAGTTCTGCTTCTTGGTATAAAAAGAGTAAAATAAGAGATTATTGGCAGCCCTGGCAGCCCTCCTGTGCTGTTTCCCCTCAGACCCTTCCGCTCTTCGCCAGAGGGAGCAGGACAAACAGAGGACAAAAGAATTCCAGTGGCATCAAAGTTCATGCCATATGCAAAAACATTAGGGCCCATACAGTTAAAAGTTCCTGGAGTTGAATATATGGACGACAGCATTGGTAACTCACATACACCACAGAATGAGACCTCTTCAATCTTGGTTGCTGTCACAATATAAGAAACAGCACTCAAAAAAGAGCTAAGAGCCATGGAAGAGTTAGCAGGTCAACTTCGGTGGTGGCAAAAAAAAAAACATTTATTGATGGGCATGCCTTTCAGAACACTGCAGAATTTAAGGCAAGAATAAGAGCTGGCAGTTTGACAGGAAGGAGCATTCCTTACCACGGGAAGCAGATTGATGCTCTGTGATCACTTCAAGAGAAGACGCTCTAAGGGAGCTGGGTTTGCTCTGACATGGTTGGGAACTCTCATGTACTTGCTCCCTCCTTTCTCTCGACTACATTGAACAATTGTCAAAAAAGAAGCAAGAGGAAACAGATGCCATTGTAATAACCCCATGGAGTTCACAACTACCATGGTTCACAATCTTATTGTTTATGATAGAGGAGGCTATGAGGCTATAATGAAATTGTGTCTTACATTCCTCTTTCATGTTAAAGAAGAAGGCCTTGCGCAATCCCCACTACAAATATAGTTGTTAGCCTTTGAGGCATATTAACTGGAAGGTTCAACATCCTCAAAATTATTCTCAGATTCATTAGTTAAGAGGTTCTTGAGAGGATTAAATAATATTTACCTAGATATAAGACCTCCAATATCTTAGTGATGTTTGTCTCTAGCATTTAATCAGTTAATACCCCCTCCCCCTTGAACAAATAGTCACAGCTAACCTAGATCTACTGTCATCTAAGACTGTGTTTCTAGTAGCTGTAATCTCAATGAGAAGGGCAAGGGAGTTGATAGCTATATGTTGATAAACTCTACCTCTAATTCCATCATTCCATTCCACCTTTGAAAACCATTATGGATTGTACCTAGGAGCAAGGATGGATGCATCATTCAACAGAGTGATGTTACCTGCAACGTTGGGATGATATCCCACCAGCTGGGTAAATAAGCGTGGGAGTCACCCATGTGTCATGGAGACTGCAAAGAAAAATGACAGGTTGCTTGCATGTAACTATGATTCTTTGAGTGGTCATCTGTGAATTCACAGAACTTGTCCAGATTCCCTCAGCCTACCAGACTAGACATGCTTCTACTTGGCGCCAGATAGAACAACCGAAGGAATGACCTTTGGGTGGAGCAGTATGAAAGTGGGAGTGAAGCTCTAGAATGTTCCAGAGATTCTTTTGTGCAGGTTCAGAAGTATCCACAAATTCTTCAAGCATCACAAATTTGTAAATTCACAAATGACCACTTGAAGAAGTTACAGGTAAGTAACCTGAATTCACTCAAATCACATACTTAGGGGTGGGATTTTCACTACTTGATGCTTGGTGTTGTGAATTCCAAAATTGTGTGGTGTGGGATGATTTGTGATATCTTGCAAAATACAATGAATAACTGTTTATTTGCTAGATGGCTTTGAAATGTGCTGATATTTGCAACCCCTGCCGGACCTGGGAACTGAGCAAACAGTGGAGTGAGAAAGTAACAGAAGAATTCTTTCATCAAGGCAAGTGCTGAAATAATGAAGTAATTTACAGTATTCAAGGAATATGAAGTGAAAGCAGACTGAATTATATCTGGGCTCTTAGAGGAGATTGGAAAATGTATTTGAGTTTACAGGAGCAGCTGATAGTAAAATCATGGTAGCGGATGGAGTTGAGCTTGATATTTCTGCTTACCTTGCCCTTTCCTTTATAAAATGCTGTTTCACATTAACAAAAATTCCTGCATGATAATGTCTTTGATACACTCTTTTCTGTATACTGATTTAAACTGCCTGTGCTGTTGAGGAGCTAATGTTACAATCAGGTTAGGTTGCTAAAATCTTTATAACTGTATTGTTGTCCACTAAAATTATTTTAACTATTTTGTAAGCTATTAAGGAGTTGCTAGCAATAGTCATTAATATCAGATTTGGAGGATATTGTCTTTGGATGATGGCCATTTTCCTCTTTCCATTTACCTACTTGAGTAGTAGGAAAAGGCTTTTGTCATATCTTACTTTCCCCAGTTTCGCCTTTCCTCTTTCAGCGTGTCACTTCATTTCAGATGTAACACTGTTTGGAAAAGGGTAGACAAACTGTGATGCTCCAATATTGATTGACTGCATAAGTCATACAATAGGACCCTGGTATCTGCTGGGGATTGGTTCCAGGCCTTCCCGTGGATAATGAAAACCGTGGATAAGAGAGAACGCCTGCCCACCCACCCCCAAATTGCTGTTTCCTGACAGTAGCTTGCTTTATGGGCACTGTTTGCTTTACAGATGTTATTTGTGACAATAGCTTGCTTTACAGCTGCTGTTTGTGACAACAGCTTGCTTTGTGGCTGCTGAATTATTTAATTTTTTTCCTTTGCCAACCGTGGATAACTGAATCAGTGGATAATGAATCAGTGGATACGGGGGGTCCTATTGTATTTCACTTTGCTTGATAGGGCTGGTGTGAGTTGTAATTGAACAACTTTTGGAAGGTCACAAGTTGCTTTCCTTATCTTTAAAGAAGAAGTGGGAAATTCCGAAGTCTCCTGGCTTGCTTAGCCCTGTGCTTTGTAGTTTACCTCCTAGCTTTCTGCAAGTTATTCCTGTATTTGAGAGTATTGCTATTGAGTGTGTTACAGTTCCTTTAGAGGTAACAGCCTTGATTCCACTTTCCTCTGACAGTCGTTTCCTTTGAAAACCATTACCAATCTGTGATGCTCTAGATCAGTGGTGGCAAACCTTTGACACTCCAGATGTTTTGGACCACAACTCCCTCAGTCCTTTGTCATTGGCAATACAGGCCTGGAATTCTGGGAGTTGTAGTCCAAAACATCTGGAGTGCCAAAGGTTCACCACCATTGCTCTAGATGCTCAGCAAGACCTGTTGTCTTACATACGATTGATTTTCTTATTGGAGAGAGCTTAGTGCATTGTGAAAATAGACTTCCCCTTGGCTTGGGCGAACCCCCATTTCCCCAACTCTTGAGATGCACAGGGGGCTGCGGGTGGGAGTATGAATTTGTTTGCCAGAAGTTTTCTCACCCATTAGTGAACCAATACGATTGTAAACAACTGATATTCTTCATAAATTTCCTTTTTAATGGTTTACCATGTATGTTTCTATGTAATGATAAAAACTGTAGTCCTGAGTATTTTTAGGCTTAATAAATATTGGCTCCCCCACATTTTGCACTTTGACTGTAATAAATGACAGACTATTTATAGGTACATTGAATTGTAGAGCATGGTTAATGAAAGCAATATTTTGTTTTCAGGAGATGTGGAGAAAAAATACTGCTTGGGTGTGAGTCCGCTGTGTGACCGACAAACAGAAACTATTGCCAACATTCAGATTGGTAACTAGAGATCTAAAAGTTACTGCAGTTTCTCTTAATGTGTATTTTAGGAGATATAAACTATATGAGCAATGTTGAATGTCTTTGACAAATTATAAGCAAGCTTTTTTTAAAAAAAAAGTCATATACCTTAAAGGTATTGACTGAGGTTCATATCAGGCTGAAATCTTGATACAGTCACCCCTCGCCATTTTGGGGTTCAGGTACTGCAGTCCCACTACATCACGGGATCGCAGTACCTGCACCTCGGGGCCGTGGGGGAGTGGCGGGGGGCGATCGCGTCGCTCCGCGCCGCCCCCACGTGCTGCACTGAGAAGCCTCGGGGCTGCGGGGGGCGATCGGGTTGCTCTCCACCGCGCTCCGCCAAGAAGCCTTGGGGCCGCGGGGGGCGGGAGTGATCGGGTCGCTCCGCGCTGCCCCCGTGCTCCACTGAGAAGCCTCAGGGTGGCGGCGGGGGGCGGCGATCGGGTCGCTCTGCACCGCCCCCACGCTCCGCCGAGAAGCTTGGGGGCTGCGGGGGGCGATCGGGTCGCTCCACGCCACCCCCACGTGCTCCGCCGAGAAGCCTCGGGGCCGCGGGGGGCAGGTGGGGCGGGGAGTGATCGGGTCGCTCCACACCGCCCCCGCACTCCACAGAGAAGCCTTGGGGCTGCGTGGGGGGGCGGGTGACTCCGCGATGCCCCCGCGCTCCACCGAGAAGCCTTGGGGCCGCGTGGGGGGGCATGGGGCGATCGGGTCACTCCGCGCCCCCCCCCCACGCTCCTCCAAGAAGCCTACATAATATCTGCATAAAAGAGGTATTTTCACAGACACTGTCCACAAACGCTCACCTGTAGTACTTCATCTGTCTCTTAGTGTTTCTCACTTAATTATCCATAATGACAGGTTTCCATAATGACAGATTGCCACTAATTAGAGTCCATATGAGTTGGGTGTCTTTTTTGAGGGGAGGGCTCAATTCCAGGTTTTGTGCAAAGGCACATAAGTTTCACACAACCAGAAAACACAAGGAACGGCAGCAAGATTCTAACTAATAGTGACCAGTGACCAGTAGTGATAGTGCCACTGAGTGTAGTACAAATATACTCGGTGGCAATATCATTTCTCCTTGGCTGGAATAATTTACACAATAGAATTTTGTCACATCTAATGATTTTAATACAGGTCTTTAAAGGAAACTAGTTTATTTTAGTAGAAGATAAAACAACTAATATTTGTGTCTACTTATACAAACTGTGTGAGATATTGTGTTCCTGGCACTTAATGCTTCTTGTGTTTATCAGCATAGGTAGTGTTCCATAAAATAAACAGAATTTGTTAATTAAGGTTGGATGGAGAACAAAACAAGCACATATTTCATCTCAACTTTAGCTTATGCTAAAATACAGTCTAGCACTTTTATTTGAATGCATTTCCTTTCCCCAAGTGTTCAGGGCAGTGTATTGAGGATTAAAACAAAAAGGCTCAGGGCTCTTTTACACGACCCCTAAAATCCGAGGCAAAGGGCTCCCAGATCGGGAGCTTTAAAAAGTTTTCCCAGGAGCTCCGGACTTAAATTAAGTACGGCCATTCCCACCTAAGCGCGTCTGTTCAAGTACCTGGCCTCCAGGAGGTAAAAAATCTTCCGATGCGCATTGTAAAGCTGTGAGTGCCGGGCTCCCTTGCCTTCTGTTTGTTTTTTTGTCCCCGCTGCCCCTTTAAGAGACAGGAATCACAATGACGGGGCTGCTGGGGCTGCTTCCACTGGCAGACGGAGGTGAGCCTGCATTTTTTCTCCCTTTTTTTCTCCCTCCCCTCATGCAGACAGGAACAATGGAGTGCGGAGGGGTGGGAACACAGGAAGAGCGACAAACCCCCACGATCTCTGGGCCGAATTTAAGTTGACACCGGATTTTAGAGGTCATGTAAAAGCGCCCTCAGTAAAATAACTGTAGTGCTGAAAATGCACAATTTCCACAGGTATTCTGATTCCAAATTCTTTCTCTCTTTCTCTAGGTTTTATGACATATTTGGTGGAGCCACTGTTTGCAGAGTGGGCCCGTTTCTCAAACACAAAGCTGTCTCAAACCATGTTGGGTCACTTGGGACTGAATAAAGCTAGCTGGAAGGGTGTGCAGAGAGAGCAGTCTAACAGTGGTGATGACACTGATCCTGCCTTTGAGGAAATGGACTCTGATGTAGTACCTCAGGAACGACTATCCTGATCTCAGGATCTGCTTAACTCACTGCCTCTTGCCTGGTATCTGTGCAACGGGGTTTGAGGATCCATTCTGTCTGACTTGCCAAGATTTCAGTGTAAACAATGCCAGCATTATTTATTTCCAAGTTATTTCTTCAGTAGATTGTTTGAACCCAGTTTTTTTTAAATTGCAAGATCTGAACATAGCAATATGCATATGCCTTGGTTGGCTTCTGCATGGAACCTTGAATATGCAAACCGGAGGACTGAATGAACCTTGATGGAGAGAAGTACAAGATGCATTGTTTTGTGCCACATGGGTTTTTTTTTATTTGTTTTTAGAGGAAATTTGAAATACAGCCTTCAGAGTTGCTCCAACATGGGTGATTTCCTTCTCTTGGAATTTTGCAAGACTCGATTCACTCCTTGTTCCAAAATGTGGAAATGTGAAATGCCCATTCTTGGCTGTTTTGGGCAAGAACTGATGTTTACAAATACACTTGGAAACTATAGATTCTAAACTAACCTTTCTGCATGGCTGTGAAGGAACCACTACTTAAAAGATCAAATCTGAAACTGCGGCTTGTTTTCCCGTTAAACAAGAGAAAAGTCTCCTGTGTATCAACAATTTGGCTGTGCACTGGGAACGGAACATTTTTAATATCAAGCACAGCCAAGCATTACTCCAGTGCAGAATGGGAATGCAATTATAGCAAGCAGAAATGTTGAATTTGGGGAAGGGGAGGTGGGATGATGGAGGAGAGGAAGCATCCTAAATGTGTTAAAGATTCTGCAGTGGAAACATTTGCATGTTGTTTTCGCTATTGTACACTTGAACTGCACATGCAAGAAACAAGAGGTGGAATGACTATGAACACCAGAAACAGCTCAGGGTATTTGCCAATCTGAAATAAAGTGGGATGGGAAATGTGTCCTTCAGAACAAGGGTACAAAATGCCCCTTTCGCTGCAGCGTGTGTATGTATGTGTGTGTGTGCCCGCGTGCATGCATGTTAAGTGTGAGTGAAGATTGGGGGGGGAGGAAGGGGGAAATGGGACAGATTTGAAAGGCATTTTTTTAATTTATTCTTTTTAGAATGTGACATTTTCATGAGCAGCCACAGGGGGGAAACTAACAGGTTGCTACAGCTGCCTTAAACTATGCACAAAGCTAAGTGACCAAATTTTGTTGTTGATTGAAAAAGTGCATTGTTTACTTATTCCTCCCTCTACTGAAACGTTACCCATTATGGGTTTTTTGATGTGAAAAGGAGAAATGTTTTTATGGACAAATTTTAAGGACTAATTTTTAATCTTCAAGCATTCCTTTTTTGTAATTTGTTTTTAAACATTGTTTTGAGTACTGTAAGCACAATTGTAATCTATTTTGAGAAACTGGTGCTTTCTTTTTGTTCATTTGTATTTCCCTTGTTACTGTAAAGACTGTTTATTCCATTCTGTTTACAGTTTGCAACAGCCATTTTTGGGAGAGAGCTTCAGAGTAAAGCCATTTGTTAAAGGCTTTAACATACTCATTTTAATGTGCCTGTTGCTGTTAACTTTTGATTAATAATAAAAACTTTTCACATTATCTCCAGAGTCTAGCTTTAGATGCAAATAATTAAATGGGATCCTTTTAATTATCAACCCCCCCATAGCCCCTTTGAGCCTTACTTGAAAACACATATTTAAAGTCTTCTAAGCGGCCTACCTGATATAAACACAGAACAGAATGTGTTTCTGTTTGTACTCATGAACTAGAAAAAATGTATTTTCCCATGTGTGTGCTACATGTTTGCTCCTGATGGTTGGGAGACCCACTTTATTTATTTATTTATTTATTTATTTATTTATTTATTTATTTATTTATTTATTTATTTATACAGCTTATATGCCACCCACTACCCAAAGGTCTCTATATATGCAGCATATATAGAACTAGGGTGGGGGTACAGAGTGTAGAGAGGTAGAAACTCCTGTTACATAAGCATAATTCTTGTATAACATTGGATATCACCTACTGAACTTCTCCCATCAGCTTACTTAAGCATTCAAATACCCAGGTTGTAACTTGTTCGTTCCTAATACAGTTTATGAACAAGAGGGAAACCATCCCCTAAAGGGGACTGCTTCTTCAGGAGATGGGCCAGTATCCAGTCACACTGAGGATACTCCTCGAGGGGAGGTGGGTTTGGGGCTTCCGGTACTGGGCAATTTGATTGTCAGGAACATAGAGCGGGGGATCTATGATGGATGTGAGGACCTCACAGTGACTTTTCTGCCTGGTGTGAAGGTTGTGGACATCACCTCTTATCTGGATAGGCTGGTAGACAGTGCTGGGGACACGTTAGCAGTGGTGGGTGCATGGCGGCACCAATGATGTTGGCAAATGTTGCCGCACGATCCTGGAGGCCAAATTTAGGTTACTAGGGAGGAAGCTAAAAGCCAGGACATCAAAAGTAGTATTCTCAGAACATAAGAACAGAACATAAGAATAGCCTTGCTGGAACAAGCCAAAGCCCATCCAGTTCAGCATTCTGTCTCACACAGTGGCTCACCATTTGCTTCAAGGTATTCCCAAGCAGATGTCTTCACCTGCAAATGGCATTGAGAGATATCCTGCTTCTCTCTCCAACCCGGAGGTTGTCCTTAGGCATCCATAATGATAGCCATTTGTTCTCCATGAACTTGTCCAATCCTTGCTTAAGCTGTCTAGGCCAGTGATGGCGAACCTTTTAGAGTGCCCAAACTGTGATTCAAAACCCACTTTTTTTTTTTGCAAAGTGCCAATACACCAATTTAACTTGAATACAGGTGGCTGTGAAGGAGCAATGTCAGGTGCCCACAGAAAAGGCTCCGAGTGCCACCTTTGGCACCCGTGCCATAGGTTCGCCAACACTGGTCTAGGCTGACAGCTGTCACCACTTCTTCTGGCAGGGAGTTCCAAAGACCAGTGATCCTCTGGGTGAAGAAGTACTTTCTCTTATTTGTTTGAGATCTAGAACCAAAAAGTTTCATGGAGTGCCCCCTAGTTCTAGTGTTGTGTGACAGGAAAAACAGCTTTTTCTTATCTACTTTGTCCATAATCATGTATGATTTTATAAACTACAATCAGGTCATCTCTTAGGTGCCATCATTCAAGAATGAAGAGGCCCAGACATTACAGCCTCAGGCATTAAGGAAGGTGTTCCAGTCCACTAATAATTCTGGTTGCCCTCCTCTGCACTTTTTCCATTTCTATAATATCCTTCTGGAGGTATGGTGACCAGAACTGTACACAATACTCCATATGGGGCCTCACCATAGATTTATGAAGAGGCAAAATGACACTTGCTGACTTATTTTCTCTACCCTTCTTAAAGATTCCTAGCATCAAGTTTGCTTTTTTCACTGCTGCAGCACACTGGGTTGACACCTTCATTGACCTGTCCACCAGGACACCAAGGTCCTTTTCCTGGTTTGTTGCAGAGAGTTCGGACCCCATCAGTTTATAAATGTAATTGAGGTTTTTTTGCCCCAACGTGCATCACTCTGCACTTACTAGTGTTGAAGCTCATTTGCCATTGGTTTGCCCACTCCCGCAGTGTCAAGAGGGCCCTCTGGAGCTCCTCACAATTTCTCTCTGTTTTTACTACCCTGTATAATTTATTGTCAGCAAATTTGGCTACCCTGCTATTTACTCCTACTTCTATATCATTTACAAAGAGGTTAAAAAGTAGGGGTCCCAGTACTGAAACTTGGGGGACCCCACTCTTTACCTCCTGCCACTTGGAGAACTGTCCATTTAGTACTACCCTCTGTTTCCTGTCCTTTAGTCAGTTGCTGATCCAGGAAAAGACCTGTCCCTTGATTCCATGACTGGCAAGATGATTCAAGAGCCTTTGGTGCGGGACCCTGTCAAAGGCCTTCTGAAAGTCCAGATAAACAATGTCAACTGGATCTCCCTTATCCACATGCTTCTTGACATTCTCAGAGAATTCAAACACATTAGTGAGGCATGATTTGCCCTTGCAAAAGCCATGTTGGCTCTCCTTCAGCTCCTTCTCTTCTATATACCTATGAATTTTATCTTTTGGGATAGTTTCCATAACTACCTGGGACATATGTCAAGCTGACCGGTCAGTAATTTCCTGGATCACCTCTGGATCCTGTTTTGAAGATTGTTGTTACATTCGCTACCTTCCAGTCATCAGGCACAATGCCTGATTTGAGGGAAAGATTATATATTTTGGCTAGGACCTCAGCAATTTCATATTTAAGTTCCTTGAGAACTCGTGGATGGATGCCCTCTGGTCCTGGTGATTTGTTAGCATTTAGTTTAACAAGACATACAAAGACCGCCTCCCTGGTTATTTCTATCTGGCTTAATTCTTCGGTTTCCCTCCCTATGAAGATAGGCTCTGTTTTGAGCATGTGGTCTCTTTTTTAGTGAATACTGAAGGAAAGAATTCATTAAGTCTATCTGCAATCTCTATTTTCTCTTTAATAATCCCTTGCCTTCCATGGTCCAATGGCCTTCCTAGTTGGGTTCTTCTAGTGTACTTAAAGAAGTCCTTGTTATTTCTTTGAGAGTTTTTAGCTATATGCTCCTCAAAGTTCTGCTTTGCTTTCCTGATTGTTGCCCTGTATTTGTTCTGCCAGCATATACAATGTCGATGTCGTATGTTTCTGCCTGTTGTCCTCATTGAGACAAGCCTTCCATCTTCTAAATGAGCTTTTCTCCCCCTTTTGATCACTTCCTGAACAGCTCCTGTAAGCCACATTGGAGTCCTCTTGGACCTGGCAATGCCCTTTTTCCTTTTGGGAATGCATTCCAATTGGGCCTTTGTTATTGTTTTTGTGAACAGCCTCCATACCTATTGGAGTGTTTGGACTCTTATCTTCCCTTCCAGCTTCTTTTTAACTAGTTTCCTCATCTTTGGGAAATTTCCTTTTTGAAAATTTAAGGTCTCTGTGTTAGATTTTATCAGTGATTGCCAGGCTGTGATTAAGGAAAAAGTAATTGTGTTGTGGTCACTGTTACATATTGGATCAGTCACATTAACATTTTGCACCAGATTCTGTATATTACTCAGGATCAAGTCAAGGATTCTTGTACCTTTAGTTGGGTCTTCAACCATCTGTTCCAGGAAACAATCATTGAGCATATCTAGGAACTTTATCTTTTTATCATGTGCTGAACAAGAGACCACCCAGTCTATCTGAGGGTAATTGAAGTCCCCCATTATAACCAGGTTTCCCTTCTTGGATGCCTCCTTTACAACATTCTCCAACTGCCAGTCTCCCTCAGGGGCTTGGTCGGAGGCTGATAGCATATGCCTACCGTTAGACCATCCTTGTGGTCTGATACTCTTACCCACAGACTTTCTAATGGTGACTTCAAATCACCTAGATATTCCAATTTGTACAATTTATCTCTTTGACATAAAAGGCTACACCAGTTCCTGCTTGCCCCTTCCTGTCCTTCCTGTCCAGTTTGTAGCCTGGGATAACTGTATCACATTGGTTATCCGTCCACCAGGTTTCAGTGATGCCAATAATATAAATATTTTTATCTCTTGCTAAGTATTCCATGTCCCCTATTTTGTTCCAGAGGCTTCTGGCATTTATAGATGCTTTTCTGATGCAGTTTTTTGAGTCCAGTTGCATCATTAGGCTGCCTCTTGCATCCTGCTAGAGTGCCGGTGACTAGCTCCTCACTCTGCTCAGTAATTATTGCATCCTCCTCACTACTCAAATCGATACTTTCCTGAACGGGATGCTGCCCAGCTCCTGTTTGCTTTTCCCCAGTTACCAGTTTAAAAGCTGCTCTGCAGCCTTTTTGATGTTGAGTGCCAGCAGTCTGGTCCCATCATGGTTCAAGTGCAACCCATTCCTACTGAACATGTTTGGCTGATCCCAAAATGTTCTCCAGTTCCTGAAAAATCTCAAGCCCTCCTCTTGGCACCATCTCCTCATCCACACATTGAGGCTTCTGACCTCTGCCTGCCTGGTCTGCATGAGGAATAGGCAGTACTTCTAAAAATGCTACCTTGGAAGTCTGGGACTTAAATTTTCTTCCTAACAACCTGAATTTGGCTTCCAAGACTGACTGCTTTGCCTTCCCAACATCATTGGTACCCATAGGGTACCTCCTGAGTTAGTGAACTCACTTCTTGCCCAGAACTGTGCCCTGTCTCTGACCTCTGGCTCCTTTCCAGTTCTAACAAACGATCTAGATTTCTCGTGATGTCTGCACCTGACAGGTAAGTCACCATATGGTCATCATGCACATCACATATTCATCTCTCTGTATTTCTAATAATTGAATCACCTAGTCCAAGGAGCCTATCTCCTGCAATCTGTTCATCTCGAGGATTGACTTCTACAATGCACTCTACATGGGATTGCCCTTGACCCTTGTCCGGAGACTCCAATGGGTACAGAATGTGGTGGCCAGACTGGTGGTGCGTGCTCGTAGATACGACCACATCACCCCAGTACTGGCCCGCCTGCATTGGTTGCCCGTGGCTCTCCGGATAAGGTTCAAGGTCTTGGTTCTGGTTTTCAAAACCCTCATGGCTTGGGCCCTGAATACCTGTCGGAGCACATATCTCAGAGGTCAACTGAGGCCAGGCGCACTCGAATGTCGCAGCCAATGCTCGAAGCCTCCGAGCAAAGATGGGAGAGCTTGAACATTTGGTGGCTAGAGATAACTTTGATGTAGTGGCCACAGCAGAAGGCTGGTCGAATGTGGAAATCAAATGGAAATTATGGCTGCAGTCCTAAACAGATTCTCCTTGTACTCATGGATGCCAGAGTAAACATCAGTGAGGCATGAATACTTAAGACAATAAGATGGTAGCTATACAACCATTGTCATCAGGCTGCTGGAAAAAGCCTTGGACCTAGCTACCTAGAAGAACTGGCCTTGTTTCTTTTCCCTGTATGGAAAGAACAGGAATATGGCGACCTCCAGATGTTGTTGGATTACAATTCCCATCAGTCTTTTCTCTTGGCTGCGCTAAGGCTTATGAAAAATGAAATTCAATATTATCTGAAGGGCTACATGTTCCCCACCCCTATTACAGGCCAAAATAGTTTTGTCACCATATTGCAGATAGAGGTGAGGAAGGCAGAGATAGTGAATCATGAGTTAACCCTAATGTCTACATACATGAAAACTGAAGGACTATCCTTAAGTCATTTCTATAAGAAGAGAGGTAAATAAATATATAAAGAAGGGCACAGCTGTCGAACTCAGGATGTTTAATTCTGCACATTGATTGTATAGGATAAAATGCAAATGTCTTTGAGAACAGATGGCTTCAAAACATCTCCAAACATTTTTACATGTCAGGCTAAAAATGGTCCATAAAACCAAGCTTATAAAACACTTAAAATGAAAACACTGAAACATTACTGTGCTTGGCCCATGCATTATATAAACTCTCTCAAGATACAATCTATTTTACCATTACAATTTGAGCCATTCTATTAACAAGGTCCTAAAAGAAATGCTTAGAAATATTGAACAATTTAAATTAGGAAACCTTAACAGGAGTTTCATTTATAAAATTGTCAGTTCTGGAGATAACATATTATTTTGTGACTGATTCTTTTCTGTTCCTTATTTCCCAATGAATTCAAGTGAAGGTATTGGCAAGCAAAACAAAGCAGGACTAGTCCAGTTCCTGGTACAAATGTTGTATTGATGAGAATCTAGCATAGGGGTGTTCAGTCATTTTTAGCACCATGCACTGCTCAACACATACCCTCCTTCGAAAGCAAGCCACTTTTTTCTCATTTTTGGCTGGCAGTGAAAAAATACACACCCCCCTTGTTTTTGCAATAGATGTTTCTGTCCTTTCAACAGGAAGGAAGGTGGATGGTCTAGGGAACAGGTTTTGCAGCATTGGTGAGTAGTAAGGGTTACCCTGAGGCAGCTCTTAAAGCTAGAGTGGGATGGGGGTGTGGAGAATGGATTATACATTCCAGAATTACCACAATTAAGGGGCAGGGAAGACAACCTAACACTGATGACTTGATCTTTAAGGTCTAGTGTTGTATTCTTGCAAAGCTAAACGTGTTATACTTCACCGGTAATCCGTTTCATATGCACCAACATTTTTTCAATGCTAAAAATGCAGCATTCCAGGTTTTCTGTAATATTACTTCTTTGGCAGAAAATCCTAAAAACCAAACTCAGTCATGTATAAATAACATTCAAACTTTGGTTATTCTATTGTCTGTAAATATGCCATCAGTGTAGCATGTATGCTTAAATAAGGAGATGCTTCACTGAAGGCTCGCTATGCGAGGTATACTAAGTTTTGATATTTAGATTCCTGAGCAATAAATAAGGTTTGAAGCCTTGTTTTTTTTCACAAAGTACAATGTGAGGCAGAGCAACTTCCCAACAAAACACAAGAACTCAAGATGCAACGAGATGTAAAAAATGAGATGTCCAACAAGCTAAAACGAAGTGCATAACATTTCCCACACATTATTCCAGCTACTACACTAGAGCTATAACAATTTAAGGCTAATTGCGACCACTGTGTTCACAAATGTTCTGCATGGTGTTCTGTAGAGTATTTGGTACAGACAAATTAGTGTTGGTAGTGCAGCAACATTTTTACTACTAAAAAGCTGTGCTTTACTGAAACACACGTTTCACTTTTTCTACAGTCACCCATGGAAATCAAGAGGCACATTTCAATTCAGATCCATAGAATTAAATAAATGACCCTCCTCCCAAAGTAGCTAAATAAACCCTATGTTCCTTCTTTTTAGCACTTTTCAATTAGAGTCTTCATTTTTCCTGTAGACTTCAGCATGTGTGGCCCAAACTGTGAAAAGAGAGATGAAAATGAGCACAAGCTTTTAAATACATTGAGTTACTTCATGACTCACATCTTCCTAAACTTGGTGTGTTGCTTGACATGGCACAGAGTCCTCAGTCTCCAACCATTACCCATGCTGAGTTGGGCTGAGGAACTGGAATCAGAAACAGCAGAGGCTGGAGGGCTGCTACACAGTGTAGCAATACAGGAGTTCAAAACGCAGTCCTTCCATGTGTGTCTTCACTTGCTGTTTCTAACAACAGTGTTGTCAGAATGACACGTACTTCAGCCTTGTCAACTGACAGCACTGTGCACGCTGCCTCACCATTTCTGCAAAGCAAACATTCCGGTTTTCAAGACCCAACAGGCCAGCAGCAAGGAACTACACATGTAAAGTAGCCCAATGGTTGGATGGACAATATAAAAATCTAATGAATGAATGAATGAATGCATAAGTCTGCACTCTCTGCTTCCCAGAGGCTTTCCCGTCAAACCCCCATCCCAGAAATTCTGAGCAGGAGTGCTAGGATGGGGACAGAACTAAAGTGCACTCCCCCCTGCTGTTATCTTCAGTAAGATCAATAGCATGGTAGTAAGACATGCTCTAATTGCACCCCCCCCAAAAAAAAAGCAAGTGAAAAGGCGTGCTAGTGCCATGTTGATGACTTCCCCACATTTGTGCTGTTAGGCTCCCAGGAGCCTACCACACACATGGTGGCCTGGAAAGATCCCAATTGTGCTTACAAGTAAGATGCACAAAACACCCAACCACTGAATTGTTCAGTAGCAACCCAAATATACTTTTGAAGAGGGTTATGCAGGAGGGCCCCTTTCACACAACCTGTGTGATGGAACTAATGGGTGAGGCAAGAGCACCACATGGGGTCCATGGGTTAAACTAACCAGAAATGAACCAAGTGAATAAGCCGGCCATTACATCTGGTCTCAAACTTTTTCTCCACTAATAACACAAGAACAAGAAGACAATTCCTGACTCTGGTTTGTGTTGTAACTGAGTGAGGGAAGATGCTGGGCCATCAGAAGAGACCTAAAATTCATCCACCACTTGGAAATTATTGTGAAACATGCCCTAGTGACTACTGTAATGCACTCTATATAGGGCTATCAATGGAAAGTCTCAGGAAACTTCAACGGGTCCAGAACACAGCAGCCAGATTGCTGACTGGGGTGGGTTACAGAGATCACATTAAACCCCTACTAAAGCAGCTCCACTGGCTGCCAATCAGCTATTGGGCACAATTCAAGGTGCTGATCTTAACCTACAAGGCACAAAATGGCCTGGGTCCAAGCTACCTCAAAGATCGAATCTCACATTATGAACCAGCCCGGGTGCTTAAGTCATCAGGAGAGGCCTATCTCTCCATCCTGACACCTTCACAGGAAGAGCACATGAAAGGGCCTTCTCTGTTGCTGCTCCCAGATTTGGAACTCTCTCCCACTGGAGGCCAGGACTGCCCTATCTCTGCTGTCTTTCCAGAAGCAGGCAAAGGCATTCCTCTTCAGGCAAGCTTTCCCGGAATGAGGGACTATTGACTATGTGACTTTTATATGGATTACCATACATGATTTCACTGACTGATTTCATAAGAACAAAAGTGAGTTCCATGTTAGTTTCCACCCCTCATAATGGATTTTTTTTTCTTTTTGTGTGCTCTTTGTAGCTTTAATGTTACATTTTAATGTTCTAAGATGTCTCTCCTAATTCGCTGTTCTTAATTTGAATATGTCTTAAAAATTCTAGGCTGTATATTGTCCCTCATTATTGTAAGTCACCTTGGGTCCTTTTCCAAGAAGAAACCTGGGGTGAAAATATTTCAAAATAAATAAATAATAGCAAAGCTTGGGCCAAGCTCTTACTGGCATTGTTTCAGATGCTGATGTCTGTTTTTCAGTTTCACCCGAAGAGTCGCTCCGATATCGATAGGCAAACTTCTTTTTAAGAGCCTCAGCTATTAGTGTTGCAGGGTCGGCTGGGTCGGCTGTTTTTCTTTTTGTGCTTTCATCTGGTCTTCAAAAGAGCGAAGCAAAGCTTTTATACTACAGAAAAGTCAACAAGGTGCCCATAGATGTCCTGCTATTTTCTCTCCACCCTTCCTTCTGCATCCTACTTCAAAAACTAGGGAGCATCAGCCACACATGCTGTAGCCACATCTCCCAGAGTTCAGGGCCTCCAATCTGGCACAGCATCTACTCACAGAAAATATGAAAGGAAATGCCATTACAACACTTATCCTGTATTTTCCCTATGGTAGTGCCATGTATTTGTGCTGATTTGAAGGGAGGAAAACAGCTATTGTAAAAGTGACATTAAATGCTGCCCCTAAGTTTGAAACATACACCATCGCGAAAGAAAGTGTTTACTTTTTTGGTGGACCAACAGGTTACCAGGATGAAGCATATGAATCAGCATTTTTACCTTTACACTAAGCAACAACGAAACTATTCCTCGCTACTCCTCATTTCTTACTCCTCCTCACTATTACTTGTCCTCGTCCCCCCATAATAGAGAAATTAAAAAAAATGCTATGTATTCACCTTTTCACTGATCGCAACTTTACAGTGTTCATATCTTTGAGGATATCCAACATGTTTGGCATTTCAGGCTTTTTTGGATTATTATCTATTGAACTCTGTCTAGAATTCATTCTTTTCCCTTTGCGTTCTTTAATGAGGTCAATGGCAGTGGGTCCATGTTGGAGCATTGGCGGAGGTGGTGGTGGTGGAGGAGGAGGTGGTGGCGGCGGCAATGGCACTCCTGGTGCTGGGACTGAGGCTAATGTAAAAGAACATATGGCACCTGTAACACTACATACTTTAAACATTCCACAGGATCGTTCTTTTGTAAACATTTCCAATGTCAAAAGCACATCTCAGTATAGCATAATAACTGAAAAATGTAATATATTTATCAATTAGAGTGGCATTTGTGAGATGTCTTAATAGTATGACTCCAACTTGCCCTCTTTCCATACTAATGCAAGAAACAATGGAGAATGAACAAGCATATACTGTACTATTCCTAACAAATGTACTACTTGGCCATGGTTAAGTGTCCTGATGCCAGACTTCCAATGCAAATAGAAATACAGCAGATATTGTGGTCAATATTATACATCTAATTCATTTCAGTTCTTGATTGAACACCCACTGATGGTCAAAACTAGCCAAGACCTAAAGCCAAGCATCCAGGAAACAACTGATATGACATATATCGGCGATCAGTAGCTAAATATACAAACCTCTCAAGCTTACAGAATAGCTTTAAAGAGAAGAAGGTCTCCAAATCCTACTCCCTGGTTTATTAGTACAGAACAGTCTTAACATTGTTTGCCCATTAATGTGATGACAAGAGCTACTACTGTATAGCCTGAGAGAAAATGCTGGCACAGTCATGTGTGATGAAATTGCTCTCAATCAAATGAATGTGAAACCTGCATCTGGGGAATCAGTGGGGTCATACTAACTTTATTCAGCAGGAAAAGCAACAAAATCACTTCCTATTTTCTAAGATCTTTTTTCTCATTTTTCTTTGACCACAAGGAGTGGCAGGGGAACAATCATTTGTAGTTACTGGGACATGGAAGGCCCTTTTCTTCACTCTTAAACACACCCACACCCACACCCCTCAAAAAGCAAGGATAAACAGTTCCTGTCTTTCCATAACAGCATAATCAAATAAAGGGATGGTGGTGGGTGTTCAAATATAGATGTGGGGTGTGCCATACTCTTAGCCAACATCTGGATATGGTTTGGGAACCAAATTTTTGTGTGTGCCAATCATAAAGAAACTACTCAATTTTACATATTCAGACAGTGCAACTGTGATTTAGAGTCTAACAGATCTGTATATTGTACTGATGTTGGCAGCAGTCATTGACCTTTCTTCTAATCCTTCCTGTACCCTTCACAGTCATGAGCAGATTGCTATCAAGAGGCAAGATAATCACAATAGGATAAACAACTCAAAGGCAAGTGAATACAAAATGAATTCTTGATTTTTATATTTATTCCCCCAATATAATCTGTCAATTTCTATTCAGGAATCAATAATCAAAGATGAATAAATTGGAAATACTATAAGGAATAATCTAGCATCACATAAGCATTAACTGTGAAGCTTTTATCAAGCTGTTCCCATTTGTCAGACCAGGCGTCAGATAAGTTTCCTTTCAACAACTGCTGGACAGAATCAATAAAGCAAATATATGTCTGATGCCATAGCAGTACCTCAAGATCACTTTGAGTATCCAGTTTTCCCATCTCTGTGCAGATGAACTGAACAACAAGAAGCATTTCACTTACCTTTTCCTCTGAATGAAGGCCATTTAAAGAATACTACTCTTTTGGTTGTGTGTGTGTGTTGTGTCGTTACAGTCGTGACTGACTCTTCGTGACTCCATGACCATGGAGTTTTCTTGGCAGGAATACTGGAGTGGTTTGCCAGTTCCTACTCCAGGCACCTACAGCACCTGGTATTCCCTGGTGGTCGCCCATCCAAGTACTAACCAGGGCCGACCCTGCTTAGCTTCCGAAATTGGGCGAGATCGGATGTGCTTAGGGCAAAAAAGAAAAAAGAAGACAATACCTGCTATCAAATGCTGCTGTTCTTGCAAGCTCACAATTTTGGCTATTTGTGCTCTTAAACTGGCAAGTTCATTTTCTAATGCACTGATTTTCTGCAAAGCTTCATTGTTTGTAGCCACTGCAGTCTTGGAATCTTCTTTCACTTCAGGTTGCTTTGGTACTTGAAAAGCTGTCCCTCTTCCTGAACAGCCTTCAGCTCTGGGAAATTGTGATTTTGGGCAGACCTCTGCTCTGTAATTGAGAAATATAACAGCAGTGCTTTTAAACATAAGCAGCAGTATCCACAAGGTAAAATAAATCAATTCCGAGATTCATTCTGGAGACTCTAAGGTAGAAAATGACCTATCTATAGGACTTTAAATAGCACCTTTAGAAGAGCAGCAGTCTCAAGATTCTGCTGACTTTATAGGTTTTGTATTACAAAGTGCTGAATATGTTTCACTGAACCTAGCAAATCTGTATGCCGTTTTAGAACACATACACACATCACATAGTGGATGTGGTTTTCCATATAGTCAGTGCAAACACAGTGAACAGCTCTGATGAGATTATCAGCTGTGACCATATTGTAGCTGTTTTTTTTTAAACTTCCTATTCCCATCTGCACTCCATTTCCAGGGATCCCTAGGGGGGCTTGCATCCTAGGAACTCTTCAGTTTTCAGAATGGAAGCTTTAATTATCCCTGGAACAATCATGGTATCATTGCAGCTGATGATGCAGTTTGTACAAACATGATTCCAGCCACTGAGCAATGGGTTTTATTCTTCAATTCTAGCGATGTTATATTGTCCTGCTTTAGATTTTTACTGTGAATTAATTTATGCACCTGTGAAGTGTCTGTTTTGTTTTTAGATGTAGGATTGTTCCCTCTGTCTTCCACAAACATTATATGAAATCCATCTAACTGAAAATGCCATACTGATGTGTTCTCACTTCAAGATGAATACTGAACATCTGATTTCCCAGTCAAGATACCACTTTTTAGAAGCTTGGGTTGCAACAGCAGCCAAAGTGTTTTCAAGGGGACAATCTCAGACCTAGTCTGAAATACTCTAATAATAATCCTGTGCTGTCGAGTCAATTCTAATAGCAACCCTTTTCAGGGTTTCCCAGGTAGAGAATACTCAGAAGTGATTTACCACTCTCTTCCTCTGGGTGCCTTGTGACTGTGCAGCTTGCCCAAGGCCACAAAGGCTGGCTCTTTCTCTTTACACGAGGCTCAGTGTGGAATCAAACTCCCAAACTCTTCAATCAGATGCCTACACCAATAACCTTGCAATAGCAGTATTATTGTTACACGGTTGGGAGGGAGGACTAGTACATCTGAGGCTTTCTATGCAGCCAGTTTGCATTGTATGTAACAGAGAATGCAACCATTCAGTGGTACAAAATGGAACTCTCACCCAATCCCCACCAGTATGTCCCTTCCTGCCCAACTTTACTCATTGAAGTAGCGACAATATGAACCCAGAGGCACTCCATTAATTTAGAGTCAGACAATCAAAACCTAGCCTACATCCAAGCACTTGCCATCCATCTTCTCCCCAAGCCTTAGGTGCTGAAACTTGAGATCACCTGCCAAAGCTTATGGAACCTTCACACTTTTCTTCTCTGCTAGTAGTCAACTCATAGCCCACCCAGGTCAGGTTCACACTCTGGCCACAAAGAGACTCGAGTCAGTGAAGGGATGTTCTGAGAAACATACCTGAGCCGTGTCGACACGTCACCTTCTTCTTCAGCGACCCATCTCACATCTGCAAGGGAGGCTACTCCATCGTCTCTCAATTGATTAGAATGATTCCCTTCTATAGACTGAGACGTAAGCTAGGTTGAAAAGACAGTATTATGAATTTGAGCAGCTGTTTGAATCTTCTGAAAAAGTACCACACTAAGTTATATTCACATAGCTTTGCTTCTGTGAAAGGAATGGGAAAATGAAGCATCCCCTCTTTAAAATGGAAAAATGAAGTGGGAGATGGAAAAGCAAGGGAACACCACGAAGCAGGGATTTTAAGCAAATTACAAGTGACCTAATGTAGGGGTTTTAGTGCCAACAACATCTACAAAGTACATCACAGTGGGAAAACTTTAATACATCATAATGGGACACTTCCACAGACAGCTTTTAAAAATGTTTATCTCCATATTCATCACTAAATTGTGCCATGAGTAACTAGCTACACACCAGGAAAATTACTTAAGCCAATGAAGCTATCTGCAACATTGGAAATCGTCTTTCTAGCTCTGTATGAAAATAGCAGAAAAGACATTTAGACAGATATTTCTTTAAACAATTTGAATCAAATGCATATACAGTACAGTAATTGTTGATGACTAAACCAATCAACATATTCTATGTGACTTTAGACATTTCAAGTGAGTGAGCTGTCACAGTGTAATTATTTGTTAGATAGTTCTAATACAAGGTCCCAGAGAAGGAGACCAAACTGGAGTACAGCTTTAAA